>JAQQXO010000015.1:600000-799918 GCA_029852735.1 Persea americana
GTGAGTCTTATTTGCGAGCCGTCAGTTCCTACAGGTTACTCTCATCTCGAGCGAAGTGGCCGTGCCTATTTCAGAATTTTCCGGTCACCGGTTCCCGTTCCAAACCCCCGGCGGGCCGTTTTGGAGCCTAAGTGTCGGAGAAGAGTCCCTTTTCGCCCCAAACTCCCTAACCGTGTGTCTTATTTGGGAGCCGTCAGTTCCTACAGCTTACTCTCATCTCGAGCAAAGTGGCCATGCCAGTCTCGGAATTTTCCAGTCTCCGGTTCCCGTTCCGGACCCCCGGCGGGACGTTTTGGAGCCTAAGTGTTGGAAAAGCGTCCCTTTTCGTCCCAAACTCCCTAACCGTGAGTCATATTTGCTCGCCGTCAATCCCTACAGCTTACTCTGATCTCGAGCGAAGTGGCCGTGCCGGTTTCGGAATTTTCCGGTCGCCGGTTCCCGTTCCGGACCCCCGGCGGGCCGTTTTGCAGCTTAAGTGTCGGAAAAGAGTCCCTTTTCGCCCCAAACTCGCTAACCGTGAGTCCTAATTGCGAGCCGTCAGTTCCTACAAGTTACTCTCATCTTGAACGAAGTGGCCGTGCCAGTTTCGGAATTTTCCGGTAGCCGGTTCCCGTTCCGGACCCCCGGCGGGTCTTTTGGTGCCTAAGTGTCGGAGAAGAGTCCCTTTTCGCCCCAAACACGCTAACCGTGAGTCCTATTTGCGAGCCGTCAGTTCCTACCGGTTACTCTCATCTCCAGCGAAGTGGCCGTGCCGGTTTCGGAATTTTCTGGTCGCCGGTTCCCGTTCCGAACCCCAGCGGGCCGTTTTGGTGCCTAAGTGTCGGAAAAGAGTCCTTTTTCGCCCAAAACTCCCTAACCGTGAGTCTTATTTACGAGCCGTCAGTTCTTATAGGTTACTCTCATCTCGAGCGACGTGGTCGTGCCAATTTCAGAATTTTCCGGTCAACGGTTTATGTCCCGGACCCCCGGCGGGCCGTTTTGGAGCCTAAGTGTGGGAGAAGAGTCCCTTTTCGCCCCAAACTCCCTAACCGTGAGTCCTATCTGCGAGCCGTCCATTCCTACCGGTTACTCTCATCTCGAGCGAAGTGCCCGTGCCGGTTTCGGAATTTTCCGGTCGCCGGTTCCCGTTCCGGACCTACGGCGGGCCGTTTTGGAGCCTAAGTGTCGGAGAAGAGTCCCTTTTCCCCCCAAACTCCCGAACCGTGTGTCTTATTTGGGAGCCGTCTATTCGTACAGCTTACTCTCATCTCGAGCGAAGTAGCCGTGCCAGTTTCGGAATTTTCCGGTCGTCGGTTCCCGTTCCGGACCTCCGGCGGGCCGTTTTGGAGCCTAAGTGTTGGAAAAGCGTCCCTTTTCGCCCCAAACTCCCTAACCATGAGTCATATTTGCTCGCCGTCAATTCCTACAGCTTACTCTGATCTCGAGCGAAGTGGCCGTGCCGGTTTCGGAATTTTCCGGTCGCCGGTTCCCGTTCCGGACCCCCGGCGGGCCGTGTTGCAGCTTAAGTGTCGGAAAAGCGTCCCTTTTCGCCCCAAACTCGCTAACCGTGAGTCCTAATTGCGAGCCGTCAGTTCCTACAAGTTACTCTCATCTTGAACGAAGTGGCCGTGCCAGTTTCGGAATTTTGCGGTAGACGGTTCCCGTTCCGGACCCCCGGCGTGTCTTTTGGTGCCTAAGTGTCGGAGAAGAGTCCCTTTTCGCCCCAAACTCCCTAACCGTGAGTCCTATTGGCGAGCCGTCAGTTCCTACCGGTTACTCTCATCTCGAGCGAAGTGGCCGTGCCGGTTTCGGAATTTTCCGGTCGCGGGTTCCCGTTCCGGACCCCCAGCGGGCCGTTTTGGAGCCTAAGTGTCGGAAAAGAGTCCCTTTTCGCCCAAAACTCCCTAACCGTGAGTCTTATTTACGAGCCGTCGGTTCCTATAGGTTACTCTCATCTCGAGCGACGTGGCCATGCCAATTTCAGAATTTTTCGGTCACCGGTTCCTGTCCCGGACCCCCGGCGGGCCGTTTTGGAGCCTAAGTGTCGGAGAAGAGTCCCTTTTCGCCCCAAACTCCCTAACCGTGAGTCCTATCTACGAGCCGTCCATTCCAACCGGTTACTCTCATCTCGAGCGAAGTGCCCGTGCCGGTTTCGAAATTTTCCGGTCGCCAGTTCCCGTTCCGGACCCACGGCGGGCCGTTTTGGAGCCTAAGTGTCGGAGAAGAGTCCCTTTTCGGCCCAAACTCCCTAACCGTGTGTCATATTTGGGAGCCGTCTGTTCGTACAGCTTACTCTCATCTCGAACGAAGTAGCCGTGCCAGTTTCGGAATTTTCCGGTCGCCGGTTCCCGTTCCGGACCCCCGGCGGGCCGTTTTGGAGCCTAAGTGTAGGAAAAGCGTCCCTTTTTGCCCCAAACTCCCTAGCCGTGAGTCCTATTTGCGTGCCGTCAATTCCTACAGCTTTCACTCATCTCGAGCGAAGTGGCCGTGTCGGTTTTGGAATTTTCCGGTCGCCGGTTCCCGTTCCGGACCCCCGGCGGGCAGTTTTGGAGCCTATATGTCGGAAAAGCGTCCCTTTTCTCCCTAAACTCCCTAACCGTGAGTCTTATTTTCGGGCCGTCAGTTCCTACAGGTTACTCTCATCTCGAGCGAAGTGGCCGTGCCAATTTCAGAATTTTCCGGTAACCGGTTCCCGTTCCGAACCCCCGGCGGGCCGTTTTGGAGCCTAAGTGTCGGAGAAGAGTCCCTTTTCGCCCCAAACTCCCTAACCGTGAGTCCTATTTGCGAGCCGTCAGATCCTTCCGGTTACTCTCATCTCGAGCAAAGTGGCCGTACAGGTTTCGGAATTTTCCGGTCGCCGGTTCCCGTTCCGGACCCCCAGCGGGCCGTTTTGGATCCTAAGTGTCGGAAAAGAGTCCCTTTTCGCCCAAAACTCCCTAACCGTGAGTCTTATTTACGAGCCGTCAGTTCCTACAGGTTACTCTCATCTCGAGCGAAGTGGCCGTGCCAATTTCAGAATTTTCCGGTCACCGGTTCCCGTCCCGAATCCCCGGCGGGCCGTTTTGGAGCCTAGGTGTCGGAGGAGAGTCCCTTTTCGCCCCAAACTCCCTAACCGTGTGTCTTACTTGGGAGCCTTCAGTTCCTACAGCTTACTCTCATCTCGAGCGAAGTGGCCGTGCCAGTTTCCGAATTTTCCGGTCGCCGGTTCCCGTTCCGGACCCCCGGCGGACCGTATTGGAGCCTAAGTGTCGGAAAAGCGTCCCTTTTTGCCCCGAACTCCCTAACCGTGAGTCCTATTTGCGTACCGTCAATTACTGCAGCTTTCTCTCATCTCGAGCGAAGTGGCCGTGCCGGTTTCGGAATTTTTCGGTCGCCGGTTCTCGTTCCGGACCCCAGGCGGGTAGTTTTAGAGCCAATATGTCGTAAAAGCGTCCTTTTTCACCCAAAACTCCCTAACCGTGAGTCCTATTTCCGAGCCGTCAGTTCCTACAGGTTACTCTCATCTCGAGAAAAGTGGCCGTGCCAATTTCGGAATTTTCCAGTCACCGGTTCCCGTTCCGAACCCCCGGCGGGCCGTTTTGGAGCCTAAGTGTCGGAGAAGAGTCCCATTTCGCCCCAAACTCCCTAACCGTGTGTCTTATTTGGGAGACGTCAGTTCCTACAGCTTACTCTCATCTCGAGCGAAGTGGCCACGCAGTTTCTGAATTTTCTGGTCTCCGGTTCCCGTTCCGGACCGCCGGCGGGACGTTTTGGAGCCTAAGTGTCGGAAAAGAGTCCCTTTTCGCCCAAAACTCCCTAACCGTGAGTCTTATTTACGAGCTATCAGTTCCTACAGGTTACTCTCATCTCGAGCGACGTGGCCGTGCCAATTTCAGAATTTTCCGGTCACCGGTTCCCGTTCCGGACCCCCGGCGGGCCGTTTTGCAGCCTAAGTGTCGGAAAAGAGTCCCTTATCGCCCCAAACTCCCTAACCGTGAGTCCTATTTGCGAGCCGTCAGTTCCTACACGTTACTCTTATCTCGAGCGAAGTGGCCGTACCGGTTTCGGAATTTTCCGGTCGGCGGTTCCCGTCCGGGACCCACGGCGGGCCGTTTTGGAGCCTTAGTGTCGGAGAAGAGTCCCTTCTCGCCCCAAACTCCCTAACTGTGTGTCTTATTTGGGAGCTGTCTGTTCGTACAGCTTACTCTCATCTCGAGCGAAGTAGCCGTGCCCGTTTCGGAATTTTCCGGTCGCCGGTTCCCGTTCCGGACCCCCAGCGGGCCGTTTTGGAGCCTAAGTGTCGGAAAAGAGTCTCTTTTCGCCCAAAACTCCCTAACCGTGAGTCTTATTTACGAGCCGTCAGTTCCTACAGGTTACTCTCATCTCGAGCGACGTGGCCGTGCCAATTTCAGAATTTTCCGGTCACCGGTTCCTGTCCCGGACCCCCGGCGGGCCGTTTTGGAGCCTAAGTGTCGGAGAAGAGTCCCTTTTCGCCCCAAACTCCCTAACCGTGAGTCCTATCTGCGAGCCGTCAATTCCTACAGCTTTCTCTCATCTCGAGCGAAGTGGCCGTGTCGGTTTCGGAATTTTCCGGTCTCCGGTTCCCGTTCCGGACCCCCGGCGGGACGTTTTGGAGCCTAAGTGTCGGAAAAGCGTCCCTTTTCGCCCCAAACTCCCTAACCGTGAGTCATATTTGCTCGCCGTCAATTCCTACAGGTTACTCTCATCTCGAGCGAAGTGACCGTGCCAATTTCAGAATTTTCCGGTCACCGGTTCCCGTTCCGAACCCCCGGCGGGCCGTTTTGGTGCCTAAGTGTCGGAGAAGAGTCCCTTTTTTCCCCAAACTCCCTAACCGTGTGTCTTATTTGGGAGCCGTCAGTTCCTACAGCTTACTCTCATCTCGAGCGAAGTGGCCATGCCAGTTTTGGAATTTTCCCATCTCTGGTTCCCATTCCAGACCCCCGGCGGGACGTTTTGGAGCCTAAGTGTCCGAAAAGCGTACCTTTTCGCCCCAAACTCCCTAACCGTGAGTCATATTTGCTCGCCGTCAATTCCTACAGCTTACTCTCATCTCGAGCGAGGTGGCCGTGCCAGTTTCGGAATTTTCCGGTAGCCGGTTCCCTTTCCGGACCCCCGGCGGGGCGTTTTGCAGCTTAAGTGTCGGAAAAGAGTCCCTTTTCGCCCCAAACTCGCTAACCGTGAGTCCAAATTGCGAGCCGTCAGTTCCTACAAGTTACTCGCATCTTGAGCGAAGTGGTCGTGCCAGTTTCGGAATTTTCCGGTAGCCGGTTCCCGTTCCGGAACCCGGCGGGTCTTTTGGTGCCTAAGTGTCGGAGAAGAGTCCCTTTTCGCCCCAAACTCCCTAACCGTGAGTCCTATTTGCGAGCCGTCAGTTCCTACCGGTTACTCTCATCTCGAGCGAAGTGCCCGTGCCGGTTTCGAAATTTTTCGGTCTCCGGTTCCCGTTCCGGACCCCCAGCGGGCCGTTTTGGAGCCTAAGTGTCGGAAAAGAGTCCCTTTTCGCCCAAAACTCCCTAACCGTGTGTCTTATTTGGGAGCCGGCAGTTCCTACAGCTTACTCTCATCTCGAGCGAAGTGGCCATGCCAGTTTCGGAATTTTCCGGTCTCCGGTTCCCGTTCCGGACCCCCGGCGGGCCATTTTGGAGCCTAAGTGTCGGAGAAGAGTCCCTTTTCGCCCCAAACTCCCTAACCGTGTGTCTTATTTGGGAGCCGGCAGTTCCTACAGCTTACTCTCATCTCGAGCGAAGTGGCCATGCCAGTTTCGGAATTTTCCGGTCTCCGGTTCCCGTTCCGGACCGCCGGCGGGACGTTTTGGAGCTTAAGTGTCGGAAAAGCGTCCCTTTTTGCCCCAAACTCCCTAACCGTGAGTCCTATCTACGAGCCGTCCATTCCTACCGGTTACTCCCATCTCGAGCGAAGTGGCCGTGCCGGTTTCGGAATTTTCCGGTCGCCGGTTCCCGTTCCGGACCCACGGCGGGCCGTTTTGGAGCCTGAGTGTCGGAGAAGAGTCCCTTTTCGCCCCAAACTCTCTAACCCTGTGTCTTATTTGGGAGCCGTCTGTTCGTACAGCTTACTCTCATCTCGAGCGAAGTAGCCGTGCCAGTTTCGAAATTTTCCGGTTGCCGGTTCCCGTTCCGGACCCCCGGCGGGCTGTTTTGGAGCCTATATGTCTGAAAAGCGTACCTTTTCACCCCAAACTCCCTAACCGTGTTTCTTATTTGGGAGCCGTCAGTTCCTACAGGTTACTCTCATCTTGAGCGATGTGACCGTGTCGGTTTCGGAATTTTCCGGTAGGCAGTTCCCGTTCCGGACCCCCGGCGGGTCTTTTGGTGCCTATGTGTCGGAGAAGAGTCCCTTTTCGCCCCAAACTCCGTAACCGTGAGTCCTATTTGCGAGCCGTCAGTTCCTACCGGTTACTCTCATCTCGAGCGAAGTGGCCGTGCCGGTTTCGGAATTTTCCGGTGGCCGGTTCCCGTTCCGGACCCACGGCGGGCCGTTTTGGAGCCTAAGTGTCGGAGAAGAGTCCCTTTTCGCCCCAAACTACCTAACCGTGTGTCTTATTTGGGAGCCGTCTGTTCGTACAGCTTACTCTCATCTCGGGCGAGTAGTTGCCCTGCCAGTTTCAGAATTTTCCAGTCGCCGGTTCCCGTTCCGGACCCTCGGCGGGCCGTTTTGTAGCCAAAGTGTAGGAAAAGCGTCCCTTTTTGCCCCAAACTCCCAAACCGTGAGTCCTATTTGCGTTCCGTCAATTCCTACAGCTTTCACTCATCTCGAGCGAAGTGGCCGTGTCGGTTTCGGAATTTTACAGTAGCCGGTTCCCGTTCCGGACCCCCGGCGGGTCTTTTGGTGCCTAAGTGTCGGACAAGAGTCACTTTTCGCCCCAAACTCCCTAACCGTGAGTCCTATTTGCGAGCCGTCAGTTCCTACCGGTTACTCTCATCTCGAGCGTAGTGGCCGTGCCGGTTTCGGAATTTTCCGGTCGCTGGTTCCCGTTCAGGACCCCCAGCGGGCCGTTTTGGAGCCTAAGTGTCGGAAAAGAGTCCCTTTTCGCCCAAAACTCCCTAACCGTGAGTCTTATTTACGAGCCGTCAGTTCCTACAGGTTACTCTCATCTCGAGCGACGTGGCCGTGCATGTTTCGGAATTTTCCGGTCGCCGGCACCCGTTCCGGACCCCCGGTGGGCCGTTTTGCAGCTTAAGTGTCGGAAGAGAGTCCCTTTTCGCCCCAAACTCCCTAACCGTGAGTCATATCTGCGAGCCGTCAGTTCCTACAAGTTACTCTCATCTTGAACGAAGTGGCCGTGCCATTTTCGGAATTTTCCGGTAGCCGGTTCCCGTTCCGGACCCCCGGCGGGTCTTTTGGTGCCTAAGTGTCGGAGAAGAGTCCCTTTTCGCCCCAAACTCCCTAACCGTGTGTCCTATTTGCGAGCCGTCAGTTCCCGCTCCGGACCCCCGGCGGGCCGTTTTGCAGCTTAAGTGTCGGAAGAGAGTCCCTTTTCGCCTCAAACTCCCTAACCGTGAGTCCTATCTGCGAGCCGTCAGTTCCTACCAGTTACTCTCATCTCGAGCGAAGTGGCCGTGCCGGTTTCGGAATTTTCCGGTCACCGGTTCCCGTCCCGGACCCCCGGCGGGCCGTTTTGGAGCCTAAGTGTCGGAGAAGAGTCCCTTTTTGCCCCAAACTCCCTAACCGTGCGCCTTACTTGGGAGCCGTCAGTTCCTACAGCTTACTCTCATCTCGAGCGAAGTGGCCGCGCCAGTTTCCGAATTTTCTGGTCGCCGGTTCCCGTTTCGGACCCCCGGCGGTCCGTTTTGCAGCCTAAGTGTCGGAAAAGAGTCCCTTTTCACCCCAAACTCCCTAACCGTGAGTCCTAATTGCGAGCCGTCACTTCCTACTCGTTACTCTCATCACGAGCGAAGTGCCCGTGCCGGTTTCGGAATTTTCCGGTCGCCGGTTCCCGTTCCGGACCCCCAGCGGGCCGTTTTGGAGCCTAAGTGTCGGAAAAGAGTCCCTTTTCGCCCAAAACTCCCTAACCGTGAGTCTTATTTACGAGCCGTCAGTTATTACAGGTTACTCTCATCTCGAGAGACGTGGCCGTGCCAATTTCAGAATTTTGCGGTCACCGGTACCTGTCCCGGACCCCGGCGGGCCGTTTTGGAGCCTAAGTGTCGGAGAAGAGTCCATTTTCGCCCCAAACTCCCTAACCGTGAGTCCTATTTGCGAGCTGTCAGTTCCTACAAGTTACTCTCATCTCGAGCGATGTGGCCGTGCCGGTGTCGGAATTTTCCGGTCGCCGGTTCCCGATCCGGACCCCCAGCGGGCCGTTTTGGAGCCTAAGTGTGGGAGAAGAGTCCCTTTTCGCCCCAAACTCCCTAACCGTGTGTCTTATTTGGGAGCCGTCTGTTCGTACTGCGTACTCTCATCTCAAGCGAAGTAGCCGTGCCAGTTTCGGAATTTCCCGGTCGCCGGTTCCCGTTCCGGACCCCCGGCGGGCCGTTTTGGAGCATAAGTGTCGGAAAAGCGTCCCATTTTGCCCCAAACTCCCTAACCGTGAGTCCTATTAGCGTGCCATCAATTCCTACAGCTTTCTCTCATCTCGAGCGAAGTGGCCGTACCGGTTTCGAAATTTCCCGGTCGCCGGTTCCCGTTCCGGACCCCTGGCGGGCAGTATTGGAGCCTATATGTCGGAAAAGCGTCCCTTTTCACCCCAAACTCCCTAACCGTGAGTCTTATTTGCGAGCCGTCAGTTCCTAAAGGTTACTCTCATCTCGAGCGAAGTGGCCGTGCCTATTTCAGAATTTTCCGGTCACCGGTTCCCGTTCCGAACCCCCGGCGGGCCGTTTTGGAGCCTAAGTGTCGGAGAAGAGTCCCTTTTCGCCCCAAACTCCCTAACCGTGTGTCTTATTTGGGAGCCGTCAGTTCCTACAGCTTACTCTCATCTCGAGCAAAGTGGCCATGCCAGTCTCGGAATTTTCCAGTCTCCGGTTCCCGTTCCGGACCCCCGGCAGGACGTTTTGGAGCCTAAGTGTTGGAAAAGCGTCCCTTTTCGTCCCAAACTCCCTAACCGTGAGTCATATTTGCTCGCCGTCAATTCCTACAGCTTACTCTGATCTCGAGCGAAGTGGCCGTGCCGGTTTCGGAATTTTCCGGTCGCCGGTTCCCGTTCCGGACCCCCGGCGGGCCGTTTTGCAGCTTAAGTGTCGGAAAAGAGTCCCTTTTCGCCCCAAACTCGCTAACCGTGAGTCCTAATTGCGAGCCGTCAGTTCCTACAAGTTACTCTCATCTTGAACGAAGTGGCCGTGCCAGTTTCGGAATTTTCCGGTAGCCGGTTCCCGTTCCGGACCCCCGGCGGGTCTTTTGGTGCCTAAGTGTCGGAGAAGAGTCCCTTTTCGCCCCAAACTCCCTAACCGTGAGTCCTATTTGCGAGCCGTCAGTTCCTACCGGTTACTCTCATCTCCAGCGAAGTGGCCGTGCCGGTTTCGGAATTTTCTGGTCGCCGGTTCCCGTTCCGAACCCCAGCGGGCCGTTTTGGTGCCTAAGTGTCGGAAAAGAGTCCTTTTTCGCCCAAAACTCCCTAACCGTGAGTCTTATTTACGAGCCGTCAGTTCTTATAGGTTACTCTCATCTCGAGCGACGTGGTCGTGCCAATTTCAGAATTTTCCGGTCAACGGTTTATGTCCCGGACCCCCGGCGGGCCGTTTTGGAGCCTAAGTGTGGGAGAAGAGTCCCTTTTCGCCCCAAACTCCCTAACCGTGAGTCCTATCTGCGAGCCGTCCATTCCTACCGGTTACTCTCATCTCGAGCGAAGTGCCCGTGCCGGTTTCGGAATTTTCCGGTCGCCGGTTCCCGTTCCGGACCCACGGCGGGCCGTTTTGGAGCCTAAGTGTCGGAGAAGAGTCCCTTTTCGCCCCAAACTCCCGAACCGTGTGTCTTATTTGGGAGCCGTCTGTTCGTACAGCTTACTCTCATCTCGAGCGAAGTAGCCGTGCCAGTTTCGGAATTTTCCGGTCGTCGGTTCCCGTTCCGGACCTCCGGCGGGCCGTTTTGGAGCCTAAGTGTCGGAAAAGCGTCCCTTTTCGCCCCAAACTCCCTAACCATGAGTCATATTTGCTCGCCGTCAATTCCTACAGCTTACTCTGATCTCGAGCGAAGTGGCCGTGCCGGTTTCGGAATTTTCCGGTCAGCGGTTCCCGTTCCGGACCCCCGGCGGGCCGTGTTGCAGCTTAAGTGTCGGAAAAGCGTCCC
Organism: Persea americana; assembly: GCA_029852735.1. Classification (NCBI taxonomy): domain Eukaryota; kingdom Viridiplantae; phylum Streptophyta; class Magnoliopsida; order Laurales; family Lauraceae; genus Persea; species Persea americana. The sequence goes on from JAQQXO010000015.1 coordinate 610,222, forward strand.
TTTTCGCCCCAAACTCGCTAACCGTGAGTCCTAATTGCGAGCCGTTAGTTCCTACAAGTTACTCTCATCTTGAACGAAGTGGCCGTGCCAGTTTCGGAATTTTGCGGTAGACGGTTCCCGTTCCGGACCCCCGGCGTGTCTTTTGGTGCCTAAGTGTCGGAGAAGAGTCCCTTTTCGCCCCAAACTCCCTAACCGTGAGTCCTATTGGCGAGCCGTCAGTTCCTACCGGTTACTCTCATCTCGAGCGAAGTGGCCGTGCCGGTTTCGGAATTTTCCGGTCGCGGGTTCCCGTTCCGGACCCCCAGCGGGCCGTTTTGGAGCCTAAGTGTCGGAAAAGAGTCCCTTTTCGCCCAAAACTCCCTAACCGTGAGTCTTATTTACGAGCCGTCGGTTCCTATAGGTTACTCTCATCTCGAGCGACGTGGCCATGCCAATTTCAGAATTTTTCGGTCACCGGTTCCTGTCCCGGACCCCCGGCGGGCCGTTTTGGAGCCTAAGTGTCGGAGAACAGTCCCTTTTCGCCCCAAACTCCCTAACCGTGAGTCCTATCTACGAGCCGTCCATTCCAACCGGTTACTCTCATCTCGAGCGAAGTGCCCGTGCCGGTTTCGAAATTTTCCGGTCGCCAGTTCCCGTTCCGGACCCACGGCGGGCCGTTTTGGAGCCTAAGTGTCGGAGAAGAGTCCCTTTTCGGCCCAAACTCCCTAACCGTGTGTCATATTTGGGAGCCGTCTGTTCGTACAGCTTACTCTCATCTCGAGCGAAGTAGCCGTGCCAGTTTCGGAATTTTCCGGTCGCCGGTTCCCGTTCCGGACCCCCGGCGGGCCGTTTTGGAGCCTAAGTGTAGGAAAAGCGTCCCTTTTTGCCCCAAACTCCCTAGCCGTGAGTCCTATTTGCGTGCCGTCAATTCCTACAGCTTTCTCTCATCTCGAGCGAAGTGGCCGTGTCGGTTTTGGAATTTTCCGGTCGCCGGTTCCCGTTCCGGACCCCCGGCGGGCAGTTTTGGAGCCTATATGTCGGAAAAGCGTCCCTTTTCTCCCTAAACTCCCTAACCGTGAGTCTTATTTTCGGGCCGTCAGTTCCTACAGGTTACTCTCATCTCGAGCGAAGTAGCCGTGCCAATTTCAGAATTTTCCGGTAACCGGTTCCCGTTCCGAACCCCCGCGCGGGCCGTTTTGGAGCCTAAGTGTCGGAGAAGAGTCCCTTTTCGCCCCAAACTCCCTAACCGTGAGTCCTATTTGCGAGCCGTCAGATCCTACCGGTTACTCTCATCTCGAGCAAAGTGGCCGTACAGGTTTCGGAATTTTCCGGTCGCCGGTTCCCGTTCCGGACCCCCAGCGGGCCGTTTTGGAGCCTAAGTGTCGGAAAAGAGTCCCTTTTCGCCCAAAACTCCCTAACCGTGAGTCTTATTTACGAGCCGTCAGTTCCTACAGGTTACTCTCATCTCGAGCGACGTGGCCGTGCCAATTTCAGAATTTTCCGGTCACCGGTTCCTGTCCCGGACCCCCGGCGGGCCGTTTTGGAGCCTAAGTGTCGGAGAAGAGTCCCTTTTCGCCCCAAACTCCCTAACCGTGAGTCCTATCTGCGAGCCGTCAATTCCTACAGCTTTCTCTCATCTCGAGCGAAGTGGCCGTGTCGGTTTCGGAATTTTCCGGTCTCCGGTTCCCGTTCCGGACCCCCGGCGGGACGTTTTGGAGCCTAAGTGTCGGAAAAGCGTCCCTTTTCGCCCCAAACTCCCTAACCGTGAGTCATATTTGCTCGCCGTCAATTCCTACAGGTTACTCTCATCTCGAGCGAAGTGGCCGTGCCAATTTCAGAATTTTCCGGTCACCGGTTCCCGTTCCGAACCCCCGGCGGGCCGTTTTGGTGCCTAAGTGTCGGAGAAGAGTCCCTTTTCGCCCCAAACTCCCTAACCGTGTGTCTTATTTGGGAGCCGTCAGTTCCTACAGCTTACTCTCATCTCGAGCGAAGTGGCCATGCCAGTTTTGGAATTTTCCCGTCTCTGGTTCCCATTCCAGACCCCCGGCGGGACGTTTTGGAGCCTAAGTGTCGGAAAAGCGTACCTTTTCGCCCCAAACTCCCTAACCGTGAGTCATATTTGCTCGCCGTCAATTCCTACAGCTTACTCTCATCTCGAGCGAGGTGGCCGTGCCAGTTTCGGAATTTTCCGGTAGCCGGTTCCCTTTCCGGACCCCCGGCGGGGCGTTTTGCAGCTTAAGTGTCGGAAAAGAGTCCCTTTTCGCCCCAAACTCGCTAACCGTGAGTCCTAATTGCGAGCCGTCAGTTCCTACAAGTTACTCGCATCTTGAGCGAAGTGGTCGTGCCAGTTTCGGAATTTTCCGGTAGCCGGTTCCCGTTCCGGACCCCCGGCGGGTCTTTTGGTGCCTAAGTGTCGGAGAAGAGTCCCTTTTCGCCCCAAACTCCCTAACCGTGAGTCCTATTTGCGAGCCGTCAGTTCCTACCGGTTACTCTCATCTCGAGCGAAGTGCCCGTGCCGGTTTCGGAATTTTTCGGTCTCCGGTTCCCGTTCCGGACCCCCAGCGGGCCGTTTTGGAGCCTAAGTGTCGGAAAAGAGTCCCTTTTCGCCCAAAACTCCCTAACCGTGTGTCTTATTTGGGAGCCGGCAGTTCCTACAGCTTACTCTCATCTCGAGCGAAGTGGCCATGCCAGTTTCGGAATTTTCCGGTCTCCGGTTCCCGTTCCGGACCCCCGGCGGGCCATTTTGGTGCCTAAGTGTCGGAGAAGAGTCCCTTTTCGCCCCAAACTCCCTAACCGTGTGTCTTATTTGGGAGCCGGCAGTTCCTACAGCTTACTCTCATCTCGAGCGAAGTGGCCATGCCAGTTTCGGAATTTTCCGGTCTCCGGTTCCCGTTCCGGACCGCCGGCGGGACGTTTTGGAGCTTAAGTGTCGGAAAAGCGTCCCTTTTCGCCCCAAACTCCCTAACCGTGAGTCCTATCTACGAGCCGTCCATTCCTACCGGTTACTCCCATCTCGAGCGAAGTGGCCGTGCCGGTTTCGGAATTTTCCGGTCGCCGGTTCCCGTTCCGGACCCACGGCGGGCCGTTTTGGAGCCTGAGTGTCGGAGAAGAGTCCCTTTTCGCCCCAAACTCTCTAACCCTGTGTCTTATTTGGGAGCCGTCTGTTCGTACAGCTTACTCTCATCTCGAGCGAAGTAGCCGTGCCAGTTTCGAAATTTTCCGGTTGCCGGTTCCCGTTCCGGACCCCCGGCGGGCTGTTTTGGAGCCTATATGTCGGAAAAGCGTACCTTTTCACCCCAAACTCCCTAACCGTGTGTCTTATTTGGGAGCGGTCAGTTCCTACAGGTTACTCTCATCTTGAGCGATGTGACCGTGTCGGTTTCGGAATTTTCCGGTAGGCAGTTCCCGTTCCGGACCCCCGGCGGGTCTTTTGGTGCCTAAGTGTCGGAGGAGAGTCCCTTTTCGCCCCAAACTCCCTAACCGTGAGTCCTATTTGCGAGCCGTCAGTTCCTACCGGTTACTCTCATCTCGAGCGAAGTGGCCGTGCCGGTTTCGGAATTTTCCGGTGGCCGGTTCCCGTTCCGGACCCACGGCGGGCCGTTTTGGAGCCTAAGTGTCGGAGAAGAGTCCCTTTTCGCCCCAAACTACCTAACCGTGTGTCTTATTTGGGAGCCGTCTGTTCGTACAGCTTACTCTCATCTCGGGCGAGTAGTTGCCCTGCCAGTTTCAGAATTTTCTGGTCGCCGGTTCCCGTTCCGGACCCTCGGCGGGCCGTTTTGTAGCCTAAGTGTCGGAAAAGCGTCCCTTTTTGCCCCAAACTCCCAAACCGTGAGTCCTATTTGCGTTCCGTCAATTCCTACAGCTTTCACTCATCTCGAGCGAAGTGGCCGTGTCGGTTTCGGAATTTTACAGTAGCCGGTTCCCGTTCCGGACCCCCGGCGGGTCTTTTGGTGCCTAAGTGTCGGACAAGAGTCACTTTTCGCCCCAAACTCCCTAACCGTGAGTCCTATTTGCGAGCCGTCAGTTCCTACCGGTTACTCTCATCTCGAGCGTAGTGGCCGTGCCGGTTTCGGAATTTTCCGGTCGCTGGTTCCCGTTCAGGACCCCCAGCGGGCCGTTTTGGAGCCTAAGTGTCGGAAAAGAGTCCCTTTTCACCCAAAACTCCCTAACCGTGAGTCTTATTTACGAGCCGTCAGTTCCTACAGGTTACTCTCATCTCGAGCGATGTGGCCGTGCATGTTTCGGAATTTTCCGGTCGCCGGCACCCGTTCCGGACCCCCGGTGGGCCGTTTTGCAGCTTAAGTGTCGGAAGAGAGTCCCTTTTCGCCCCAAACTCCCTAACCGTGAGTCATATCTGCGAGCCGTCAGTCCCTACAAGTTACTCTCATCTTGAACGAAGTGGCCGTGCCATTTTCGGAATTTTCCGGTAGCCGGTTCCCGTTCCGGACCCCCGGCGGGTCTTTTGGTGCCTAAGTGTCGGAGAAGAGTCCCTTTTCGCCCCAAACTCCCTAACCGTGTGTCCTATTTGCGAGCCGTCAGTTCCCGTTCCGGACCCCCGGCGGGCCGTTTTGCAGCTTAAGTGTCGGAAGAGAGTCCCTTTTCGCCTCAAACTCCCTAACCGTGAGTCCTATCAGCGAGCCGTCAGTTCCTACCGGTTACTCTCATCTCGAGCGAAGTGGCCGTGCCGGCTTCGGAATTTTCCGGTCACCGGTTCCCGTCTCGGACCCCCGGCGGGCCGTTTTGGAGCCTAAGTGTCGGAGAAGAGTCCCTTTTTGCCCCAAACTCCCTAACCGTGTGCCTTACTTGGGAGCCGTCAGTTCCTACAGCTTACTCTCATCTCGAGCGAAGTGGCCGCGCCAGTTTCCGAATTTTCTGGTCGCCGGTTCCCGTTTCGGACCCCCGGCGGTCCGTTTTGCAGCCTAAGTGTCGGAAAAGAGTCCCTTTTCACCCCAAACTCCCTAACCGTGAGTCCTAATTGCGAGCCGTCACTTCCTACTGGTTACTCTCATCACGAGCGAAGTGCCCGTGCCGGTTTCGGAATTTTCCGGTCGCCGGTTCCCGTTCCGGACCCCCAGCGGGCCGTTTTGGAGCCTAAGTGTCGGAAAAGAGTCCCTTTTCGGCCAAAACTCCCTAACCGTGAGTCTTATTTACGAGCCGTCAGTTATTACAGGTTACTCTCATCTCGAGAGACGTGGCCGTGCCAATTTCAGAATTTTGCGGTCACCGGTTCCTGTCCCGGACCCCGGCGGGCCGTTTTGGAGCCTAAGTGTCGGAGAAGAGTCCATTTTCGCCCCAAACTCCCTAACCGTGAGTCCTATTTGCGAGCTGTCAGTTCCTACAAGTTACTCTCATCTCGAGCGATGTGGCCGTGCCGGTGTCGGAATTTTCCGGTCGCCGGTTCCCGATCCGGACCGCCGGCGGGCCGTTTTGGAGCCTAAGTGTCGGAAAAGCGTACGTTTTCGCACCAAACTCCCTAACCGTGAGTGCTATTTGCGAGCCGTCAGTTCGTACAGGTTACTCTCATCTCGAACGAAGTGGCCGCGCCGGCTTCCTATTTTTCCGGTCTGCGGTTCTCGTTCCGGACCCCCGGCGGGCCGTTTTGGAGCCTAAGTGTCGGAAAAGAGTCCCTTTTCGCCCCAAACTCCGTAACCGTGAGTCCTATTTGCGAGCTGTCAGTTCCTACAAGTTACTCTCATCTCGAGCGATGTGGCCGTGCCGGTGTCGGAATTTTCCGGTCGCCGGTTCCCGATCCGAACCCCCGGCGGGCCATTTTGGGGCCTAAGTGTCGGAAAAGCGTACCTTTTCGCACCAAACTCCATAACCGTGAGTCCTATTTGCGAGCCATCAGTTCCTACAGGTTACTCTCATCACGAACGAAGTGGCCGTGCCGGCTTACGATTTTTCCGGTCGGCGGTTCACGATCCGGACCCCCGGCGGGCCGTTTAGGAGCCTAAGTGTCGGAAAAGAGTCCCTTTTCGCCCCAAACTCCCTAACCGTGAGTCCTATTTGTGAGCTGTCAGTTCCTACAAGTTACTCTCATCTCGAGCGACGTGGCCGTGCTGGTGTCGGAATTTTCCGGTCGCCGGTTCCCGATCCGGACCGCCGGCGGGCTGTTTTGGAGCCTAAGTGTCGGAAAAGCGTACGTTTTCGTACCAAACTCCCTAACCGTGAGTGCTATTTGCGAGCCGTCAGTTCGTACAGGTTACTCTCATCTCGAGCGAAGTGGCCGCGCCGGCTTCCGATTTTTCCGGTCTGCGGTTCCCGTTTTGGACCCCCGGCGGGCCGTTTTGGAGCCTAATTGTCGGAAAAGAGTCCCTTTTCGCCCCAAACTCCCTAACCGTGAGTCCTATTTGCGAGCCGTCAGTTCCTACAGGTTACTCTCATCTCGAGCGAAGTAGCCGTGCCGGGGTCGGAATTTTGAGGACGCCGGTTCTCGATCCGGACCGTCGGCGGGCCGTTTTGGAGCCTAGGTGTCGGAAAAGAGTCCCTTTTCCCCACAAGCTCCCTAACCGTGAGTCCTATTTGCAAGCCGTCAGTTCCTACAGGTTACTCTCATCTAGAGCAAAGTGACCGTGCCGGTTTCGGAATTTTCCGGTCTCCGGTTCCCGATCCGGACACTCGGCGGCCCGTTTCGGAGCCTAAGTGTCGGAAAAGCGTCCCTTTTCGCCCCAAACTCCCTAACCGTGAGTCCTATTTGCGAGCCGTCAGTTCCTACAGGTTACTCTCATGTTGAGTGAAGTGGCCGTTTCAGTTTTACAATTTTTCCGATCGCAGGTTCCCATTCTGGACCCCCGACGAGCCGTTTTGGGGCCTAAGTGTCGGAAATGCGTACCTTTTCGCACCAAACTCCCTAACCGTGAGTCCTATTTGTGGGCCGCCTGTTCCTACAGGTTACTCTCATCTCGAGCGAAGTGGCCGTGCCAGTTTCGGAATTTTCCAGTCAAAGGTTCCCAATCCGGACCCCCGGCGGGCCGTTTTGGAGCCTAAGTGTCGGAAAAGAGTCCCTTTTCACCCCAAACTCCCTAACCGTGAGTCCTATTTGCGAGCCATCAGTTCCTACAGGTTACTCTCACCTCGAGCGAAGTAGCCGTGCCGGTGTCGGAATTTTGGAGACGCCGGTTCTCTATCCGGACCGCCGGCGGGCCGTTTTGGAGCCTAAGTGTCGGAAAAGAGTCCCTTTTCCCCACAAACTCCCTAACCGTGAGTCCTATTTGTAAGCCGTTAGTTCGTAAAGGTTACTCTCATCTAGAGCGAAGTGACCGTGCCAGTTTCGGAATTTTCCGGTCGCCGGTTCCCGATCCGGACCCCCGGCGGCCCGTTTTGGAGCCTAAGTGTCGGAAAAGCGTCCCTTTTCGCCCCAAACTCCATAACCGTGAGTCCTATTTGCGAGCCGCCAGTTCCTACAGGTTACTCTCATCTCGAGCGAAGTGGCCGTGCCGGTTTCGGAATTTTCCGGTCACAGGTTCCCAATCCGGACCCCCGGCGGGCCGTTTTGGAGCCTAGGTGTCGGAAATACGTACCTTTTCGCCCCAAACTCCCTAACCGTGGGTCCTATTTTCGAGCCGTCAGTTCCGACAGGTTACTCTCATGTCGAGCGAAGTGGCCGCGCCGGTTTTGGAATTTTCCGACCGCAGGTTCCCTTTCATGACCCCCGGCGGGCCGTTTTGGGGCCTAAGTGTCGGAAAACCGTACCTTTTCGCACCAAACTCCATAACCGTGAGTCCTATTTGCGAGCCGCCAGTTCCTACAGGTTACTCTCATCTCGAGCGAAGTGGCCGTGCCGGTTTCGAAATTTTCCGGTCACAGGTTCCCAATCCGGACCCCCGGCGGGCCGTTTTGTAGCCTAGGTGTCGGAAATACGTACCTTTTCGCCCCAAACTCCCTAACCGTGAGTCCTATTTGCGAGCCGTCAGTTCCTACAGGTTACTCTCATGTCGAACGAAGTGGCCGCGCCGGTTTTAGAATTTTCCGACCGCAGGTTCCCATTCCGGACCCCGGCGGGCCATTTTGGGGCCTAAGTGTCGGAAAAGCGTACCTTTTCGCACCAAACTCCATAACCGTGTGTCCTATTTGCGAGCCATCAGTTCCTACAGGTTACACTCATCACGAACGAAGTGGCCGTGCCGGCTTACGATTTTCCCGGTCGGCGGTTCACGATCCGGACCCCCGGCGGGCCGTTTAGGAGCCTAAGTGTCGGAAAAGAGTCCCTTTTCGCCCCAAACTCCCTAACCGTGAGTCCTATTTGTGAGCTGTCAGTTTCTACAAGTTACTCTCATCTCGAGCGACGTGGCCGTGCTGGTGTCGGAATTTTCAGGTCGCCGGTCCCCGATCCGGACCGCCGGCGGGCTGTTTTGGAGCCTAAGTGTCGGAAAAGCGTACGTTTTCGCACCAAACTCCCTAACCGTGAGTGCTATTTGCGAGCCGTCAGTTCGTACAGGTTACTCTCATCTCGAGCGAAGTGGCCGCGCCGGCTTCCGATTTTTCCGGTCTGCGGTTCCCGATCCGGACACCCGGCGGCCCGTTTCGGAGCCTAAGTGTCGGAAAAGCGTCCCTTTTCGCCCCAAACTCCCTAACCGTGAGTCCTATTTGCGAGCCGTCAGTTCCTACAGGTTACTCTCATGTTGAGTGAAGTGGCCGTGTCAGTTTTACAATTTTTCCGATCGCAGGTTCCCATTCTGGACCCCCGGCGGGCCGTTTTGGGGCCTAAGTGTCGGAAATGCGTACCTTTTCGCACCAAACTCCCTAACCGTGAGTCCTATTTGCGAGCCGCCTATTCCTACAGGTTACTCTCATCTCGAGCGAAGTGGCCGTGCTAGTTTCGGAATTTTCCGGTCACAGGTTCCCAATCCGGACCCCCGGCGGGCCTTTTTGTAGCCTAGGTGTCGGAAATACGTACCTTTTCGCCCCAAACTCCCTAACCGTGAGTCCTATTTGCGAGCCGTCAGTTCCTACAGGTTACTCTCATGTCGAACGAAGTGGCCGTGCCAGTTTCACAATTTTTCCGATCGCAGGTTCCCATTCCGAACCCCCGGCGGGCCGTTTTGGGGCCTAAGTGTCGGAAAAGCGTACCTTTTCGCCCCAAACTCCCTAACCGTGAGTCCTATTTTCGAGCCGTCAGTTCCTACAGGTTACCCTCATGTCGAGTGAAGTGGCCGTGGCAGTTTTACAATCTTTCCGATTGCAGGTTCCCATTCCGGACCCCCGGCGGGCCGTTTTGGGGCCTAAGTGTCGGAAAAGCGTACCTTTTCGCACGAAACTCCCTAACCGTGAGTCTTACTTGCGAGCCGCCAGTTCCTACAGGTTACTCTCATCTCGAGCGAAGTGGCCGTGCCGGTTTCAGAATTTTCCGGTCACCGGTTCCCGATCCGGACCCCCGGCGGGCAGTTTTGGAACCTAGGTGTCGGAAATACGTACCTTTTTGCCCCAAAATCCCTAACCGTGAGTCCTATTTGCGAGCCGTCTGTTCCTACAGGTTGCTCTGATGTTGAGTGAAGTGGCCATGCCAGTTTTACAATTTTTTCGATCGCAGGTTCCCATTCCGGACCCCCGGCGGGCCGTTTTTGGGCCTAAGTGTCGGAAAAGCGTACCTTTTCGCACCAAAGTCCCTAACCGTGAGTCATATTTGCGAGCTGTCAGTTCCTACAGGTTACTCTCATCTCGAACGAAGTGGCCGTGCCAGCTTTCGATTTTCCGGTCGGCAGTTCCCGTTCCGGACCCCCGGCGGGCCGTTCTGGAGCGTAAGTGTCGGAAAGGCATCCCTTTTCACCCCAAACTCCCTAACCGTGAGTCCTATTTGCGAGCCGTCAGTTTCTACAGGTTACTCTCGTCTCGAGCGAAGTGATCGTGCCGGTTTCGGAATTTTCCGATCACCGGTTCCCGTTTCGGACCCCCAGCGGGCCGTTTTAGAGCCTAAGTGTCGGAAAAGCGTCCTTTTTCGCCCCAAACTCCTTAACCGTGAATCCTATTTGCGAGCCGTCAGCACCTACAGGTTACTCTCATCTTTAGCGAAGTGGCCGTGCCGGTTTCGGAATTTTCCGGTCTCCGGTTCCCGAACCAGACCACCGGCGGGCCGTTTTGGTGCTAAGTGTCGGAAAGGAGTGCTTTTCCCCCCCAAACTCCCTAACCGTGAGTCCTATTCCCGAGCCGTCAGTTCCTACAGGTTACTCTCATGTCGAGCGAAGTGGCCGTGTCGGTTTTAGAATTTTCCGATCGCAGGTTTCCGTTCCGGACCCCCCGGCGGGCCTTTTTGGAGCCAAAGTTTCGGAAAATCGTACCTTTTCGCACCAAACTCTCTAACCGTGAGTTTTATTTTCGAGCCGTCAGTTCCTACAGGTTAGTCTCATCTCGAGCGAAGTGGCCGTGCCGGTGTAGGAATTTTCCGGTCGCCGGTTCCCCATCCGGACCGCCGGCGGGCCGTTTTGGAGCCTGAGTGTCGGAAAAGCGTACGTTTTCGCACCAAACTCCCTAACCGTGAGTCCTATTTGCAAGCCGTCAGTTCGTACAGGTTACTCTCATCTCGAGAGAAGTGGCCGCGCCGGCTTCCGATATTTCCGGTCGGCGGTTCCCATTCCGGACCCCAGGCGGGCCATTTTGGAGCCTAAGTGTCGGAAATAAGTCCCTTTTCGCCCCAAACTCCCTAACCGTGAGTCCTATTTGCGAGCCGTCTGTTCCTACAGGTTACTCTCATCTCGAGCGAAGTCGCCGTGCCGGTGTCGGAATTTTCGGGTCGCCGGTTTCCGAGCTGGACCGCCGGCGGGCCGTTTTGGAGCCTAAGTGTCGGAAAAGAGTCCCTTTTCCCCACAAACTCCCTAACCGTGAGTCCTATTTGTAAGCCGTTAGTTCCTAAAGGTTACTCTCATCTAGAGCGAAGTGACCGTGCCAGTTTCGGAATTTTCCGGTCGCCGGTTCCCGATCCGGACCCCCGGCGGCCCGTTTTGGAGCCTAAGTGTCGGAAAAGCGTCCCTTTTCGCCCCAAACTCCATAACCGTGAGTCCTATTTGCGAGCCGCCAGTTCCTACAGGTTACACTCATCTCGAGCGAAGTGGCCGTGCCGGTTTCGGAATTTTCCGGTCACAGGTTCCCAATCCGGACCCCCGGCGGGCCGTTTTGGAGCCTAGGTGTCGGAAATACGTACCTTTTCGCCCCAAACTCCCTAACCGTGGGTCCTATTTTCGAGCCGTCAGTTCCTACAGGTTACTCTCATGTCGAGCGAAGTGGCCGCGCCGGTTTTGGAATTTTCCGACCGCAGGTTCCCTTTCATGACCCCCGGCGGGCCGTTTTGGGGCCTAAGTGTCGGAAAACCGTACCTTTTCGCACCAAACTCCATAACCGTGAGTCCTATTTGCGAGCCGCCAGTTCCTACAGGTTACTCTCATCTCGAGCGAAGTGGCCGTGCCGGTTTCGAAATTTTCCGGTCACAGGTTCCCAATCCGGACCCCCGGCGGGCCGTTTTGTAGCCTAGGTGTCGGAAATACGTACCTTTTCGCCCCAAACTCCCTAACCGTGAGTCCTATTTGCGAGCCGTCAGTTCCTACAGGTTACTCTCATGTCGAGCGAAGTGGCCGCGCCGGTTTTAGAATTTTCCGACCGCAGGTTCCCATTCCGGACCCCGGCGGGCCATTTTGGGGCCTAAGTGTCGGAAAAGCGTACCTTTTCGCACCAAACTCCATAACCGTGAGTCCTATTTGCGAGCCATCAGTTCCTACAGGTTACACTCATCACGAACGAAGTGGCCGTGCCGGCTTACGATTTTCCCGGTGGGCGGTTCACGATCCGGACCCCCGGCAGGCCGTTTAGGAGCCTAAGTGTCGGAAAAGAGTCCCTTTTCGCCCCAAACTCCCTAACCGTGAGTCCTATTTGTGAGCTGTCAGTTTCTGCAAGTTACTCTCATCTCGAGCGACGTGGCCGTGCTGGTGTCGGAATTTTCAGGTCGCCGGTCCCCGATCCGGACCGCCGGCGGGCTGTTTTGGAGCCTAAGTGTCGGAAAAGCGTACGTTTTCGCACCAAACTCCCTAACCGTGAGTGCTATTTGCGAGCCGTCAGTTCGTACAGGTTACTCTCATCTCGAGCGAAGTGGCCGCGCCGGCTTCCGATTTTTCCGGTCTGCGGTTCCCGATCTGGACACCCGGCGGCCCGTTTCGGAGCCTAAGTGTCGGAAAAGCGTCCCTTTTCGCCCCAAACTCCCTAACCGTGAGTCCTATTTGCGAGCCGTCAGTTCCTACAGGTTACTCTCATGTTGAGTGAAGTGGCCGTGTCAGTTTTACAATTTTTCCGATCGCAGGTTCCCATTCTGGACCCCCGGCGGGCCGTTTTGGGGCCTAAGTGTCGGAAATGCGTACCTTTTCGCACCAAACTCCCTAACCGTGAGTCCTATTTGCGAGCCGCCTGTTCCTACAGGTTACTCTCATCTCGAGCGATGTGGCCGTGCCAGTTTCGGAATTTTCCGGTCACAGGTTCCCAATCCGGACCCCCGGCGGGCCTTTTTGTAGCCTAGGTGTCGGAAATACGTACCTTTTCGCCCCAAACTCCCTAACCGTGAGTTCTATTTGTGAGCCGTCAGTTCGTACAGGTTAATCTCATGTTGAGTGAAGTGGCCGTGCCAGTTTCACAATTTTTCCGATCGCAGGTTCCCATTCCGATCCCCCGGCGGGCCGTTTTGGGGCCTAAGTGTCGGAAAAGCGTACCTTTTCGCCCCAAACTCCCTAACCGTGAGTCCTATTTTCGAGCCGTCAGTTCCTACAGGTTACCCTCATGTCGAGTGAAGTGGCCGTGGCAGTTTTACAATCTTTCCGATTGCAGGTTCCCATTCCGGACCCCCGGCGGGCCGTTTTGGGGCCTAAGTGTCGGAAAAGCGTACCTTTTCGCACGAAACTCCCTAACCGTGAGTCTTACTTGCGAGCCGCCAGTTCCTACAGGTTACTCTCATCTCGAGCGAAGTGGCCGTGCCGGTTTCAGAATTTTCCGGTCACCGGTTCCCGATCCGGACCCCCGGCGGGCAGTTTTGGAACCTAGGTGTCGGAAATACGTACCTTTTTGCCCCAAAATCCCTAACCGTGAGTCCTATTTGCGAGCCGTCTGTTCCTACAGGTTGCTCTGATGTTGAGTGAAGTGGCCATGCCAGTTTTACAATTTTTTCGATCGCAGGTTCCCATTCCGGACCCCCGGCGGGCCGTTTTTGGGCCTAAGTGTCGGAAAAGCGTACCTTTTCGCACCAAAGTCCCTAACCGTGAGTCATATTTGCGAGCTGTCAGTTCCTACAGGTTACTCTCATCTCGAACGAAGTGGCCGTGCCAGCTTTCGATTTTCCGGTCGGCAGTTCCCGTTCCGGACCCCCGGCGGGCCGTTCTGGAGCGTAAGTGTCGGAAAGGCATCCCTTTTCACCCCAAACTCCCTAACCGTGAGTCCTATTTGCGAGCCGTCAGTTTCTACAGGTTACTCTCGTCTCGAGCGAAGTGATCGTGCCGGTTTCGGAATTTTCCGATCACCGGTTCCCGTTTCGGACCCCCAGCGGGCCGTTTTAGAGCCTAAGTGTCGGAAAAGCGTCCTTTTTCGCCCCAAACTCCTTAACCGTGAATCCTATTTGCGAACCGTCAGCACCTACAGGTTACTCTCATCATTAGCGAAGTGGCCGTGCCGGTTTCGGAATTTTCCGGTCTCCGGTTCCCGAACCAGACCACCGGCGGGCCGTTTTGGTGCTAAGTGTCGGAAAGGAGTGCTTTTCCCCCCCAAACTCCCTAACCGTGAGTCCTATTCCCGAGCCGTCAGTTCCTACAGGTTACTCTCATGTCGAGCGAAGTGGCCGTGTCGGTTTTAGAATTTTCCGATCGCAGGTTTCCGTTCCGGACCCCCCGGCGGGCCTTTTTGGAGCCAAAGTTTCGGAAAATCGTACCTTTTCGCACCAAACTCTCTAACCGTGAGTTTTATTTTCGAGCCGTCAGTTCCTACAGGTTAGTCTCATCTCGAGCGAAGTGGCCGTGCCGGTGTAGGAATTTTCCGGTCGCCGGTTCCCCATCCGGACCGCCGGCGGGCCGTTTTGGAGCCTGAGTGTCGGAAAAGCGTACGTTTTCGCACCAAACTCCCTAACCGTGAGTCCTATTTGCAAGCCGTCAGTTCGTACAGGTTACTCTCATCTCGAGAGAAGTGGCCGCGCCGGCTTCCGATATTTCCGGTCGGCGGTTCCCATTCCGGACCCCCGGCGGGCCATTTTGGAGCCTAAGTGTCGGAAATAAGTCCCTTTTCGCCCCAAACTCCCTAACCGTGAGTCCTATTTGCGAGCCGTCTGTTCCTACAGGTTACTCTCATCTCGAGCGAAGTCGCCGTGCCGGTGTCGGAATTTTCGGGTCGCCGGTTTCCGAGCCGGACCGCCGGCGGGCCGTTTTGGAGCCTAAGTGTCGGAAAAGAGTCCCTTTTCCCCACAAACTCCCTAACCGTGAGTCCTATTTACAAGCCGTCAGTTCCTACAGGTTACTCTCATCTAGAGCGAAGTGACCGTGCCGGTTTCGGAATTTTCCGGTCGCCGGTTCCCGATCCGGACCCCCGGCGGCCCGTTTTGGAGCCTAAGTGTCGGAAAGGCGTCCCTTTTCGCCCCAAACTCCCTAACCGTGAGTCCTATTTGCGAGCCGTCAGTTCCTACAGTTTACTCTCATGTTGTGTGAAGTGGCCGTGCCAGTTTTACAATTTTTCCGAGCGTAGGTTCCCATTCCGGACCCCCGACGGGCCGTTTTCGGGCCTAAGTGTCGGAAAAGCGTACGTTTTCGCACCAAACTCCCTAACCGTGAGTGCAATTTGCGAGCCGTCAGTTCGTACACGTTACTCTCATCTCGAGCGAAGTGGCCGCGCCGGCTTCCGATTTTTCCGGTTGGCGGTTCCCGTTCCGGACCCCCGGCGGGCCGTTTTGGAGCCTAAGTGTCGGAAAAGAGTCCCTTTTCACCCCAAACTCCCTAACCGTGAGTCCTATGTGCGAGCCATCAGTTCCTACAGGTTACTCTCACCTCGAGCGAAGTAGCCGTGCCGGTGTCGGAATTTTGGAGACGCCGGTTCTCGATCCGGACCGCCGGCGGGCCGTTTTGGAGCCTAAGTGTCGGAAAAGAGTCCCTTTTCCCCACAAACTCCCTAACCGTGAGTCCTATTTGTAAGCCGTTAGTTCCTAAAGGTTACTCTCATCTAGAGCGAAGTGACCGTGCCAGTTTCGGAATTTTCCGGTCGCCGGTTCCCGATCCGGACCCCCGGCGGCCCGTTTTGGAGCCTAAGTGTCGGAAAAGCGTCCCTTTTCGCCCCAAACTCCATAACCGTGAGTCCTATTTGCGAGCCGCCAGTTCCTACAGGTTACTCTCATCTCGAGCGAAGTGGCCGTGCCGGTTTCGGAATATTCCGGTCACAGGTTCCCAATCCGGACCCCCGGCGGGCCGTTTTGGAGCCTAGGTGTCGGAAATACGTACCTTTTCGCCCCAAACTCCCTAACCGTGGGTCCTATTTTCGAGCCGTCAGTTCCTACAGGTTACTCTCATGTCGAGCGAAGTGGCCGCGCCGGTTTTGGAATTTTCCGACCGCAGGTTCCCTTTCATGACCCCCGGCGGGCCGTTTTGGGGCCTAAGTGTCGGAAAACCGTACCTTTTCGCACCAAACTCCATAACCGTGAGTCCTATTTGCGAGCCGCCAGTTCCTACAGGTTACTCTCATCTCGAGCGAAGTGGCCGTGCCGGTTTCGAAATTTTCCGGTCACAGGTTCCCAATCCGGCCCCCCGGCGGGCCGTTTTGTAGCCTAGGTGTCGGAAATACGTACCTTTTCGCCCCAAACTCCCTAACCGTGAGTCCTATTTGCGAGCCGTCAGTTCCTACAGGTTACTCTCATGTCGAGCGAAGTGGCCGCGCCGGTTTTAGAATTTTCCGACCGCAGGTTCCCATTCCGGACCCCGGCGGGCCATTTTGGGGCCTAAGTGTCGGAAAAGCGTACCTTTTCGCACCAAACTCCATAACCGTGAGTCCTATTTGCGAGCCATCAGTTCCTACAGGTTACTCTCATCACGAACGAAGTGGCCGTGCCGGCTTACGATTTTCCCGGTCGGCGGTTCACGATCCGGACCCCCGGCGGGCCGTTTAGGAGCCTAGGTGTCGGAAAAGAGTCCCTTTTCGCCCCAAACTCCCTAACCGTGAGTCCTATTTCTGAGCTGTCAGTTTCTACAAGTTACTCTCATCTCGAGCGACGTGGCCGTGCTGGTGTCGGAATTTTCCGGTCGCCGGTCCCCGATCCGGACCGCCGGCGGGCTGTTTTGGAGCCTAAGTGTCGGAAAAGCGTACGTTTTCGCACCAAACTCCCTAACCGTGAGTGCTATTTGCGAGCCGCCAGTTCGTACAGGTTACTCTCATCTCGAGCGAAGTGGCCGCGCCGGCTTCCGATTTTTCCGGTCTGCGGTTCCCGATCCGGACACCCGGCGGCCCGTTTCGGAGCCTAAGTGTCGGAAAAGCGTCCCTTTTCGCCCCAAACTCCCTAACCGTGAGTCCTATTTGCGAGCCGTCAGTTCCTACAGGTTACTCTCATGTTGAGTGAAGTGGCCGTGTCAGTTTTACAATTTTTCCGATCGCAGGTTCCCATTCTGGACCCCCGGCGGGCCGTTTTGGGGCCTAAGTGTCGGAAATGCGTACCTTTTCGCACCAAACTCCCTAACCGTGAGTCCTATTTGCGAGCCGCCTGTTCCTACAGGTTACTCTCATCTCGAGCGAAGTGGCCGTGCCAGTTTCGGAATTTTCCGGTCACAGGTTCCCAATCCGGACCCCCGGCGGGCCTTTTTGTAGCCTAGGTGTCGGAAATACGTACCTTTTCGCCCCAAACTCCCTAACCGTGAGTTCTATTTGTGAGCCGTCAGTTCGTACAGGTTAATCTCATGTTGAGTGAAGTGGCCGTGCCAGTTTCACAATTTTTCCGATCGCAGGTTCCCATTCCGAACCCCCGGCGGGCCGTTTTGGGGCCTAAGTGTCGGGAAAGCGTACCTTTTCGCCCCAAACACCCTAACCGTGAGTCCTATTTTCGAGCCGTCAGTTCCTACAGGTTACCCTCATGTCGAGTGAAGTGGCCGTGGCAGTTTTACAATCTTTCCGATTGCAGGTTCCCATTCCGGACCCCCGGCGGGCCGTTTTGGGGCCTAAGTGTCGGAAAAGCGTACCTTTTCGCACGAAACTCCCTAACCGTGAGTCTTACTTGCGAGCCGCCAGTTCCTACAGGTTACTCTCATCTCGAGCGAAGTGGCCGTGCTGGTTTCAGAATTTTCCGGTCACCGGTTCCCGATCCGGACCCCCGGCGGGCAGTTTTGGAACCTAGGTGTCGGAAATACGTACCTTTTTGCCCCAAAATCCCTAACCGTGAGTCCTATTTGCGAGCCGTCTGTTCCTACAGGTTGCTCTGATGTTGAGTGAAGTGGCCATGCCAGTTTTACAATTTTTTCGATCGCAGGTTCCCATTCCGGACCCCCGGCGGGACATTTTTGGGCCTAAGTGTCGGAAAGCGTACCTTTTCGCACCAAAGTCCCTAACCGTGAGTCATATTTGCGAGCTGTCAGTTCCTACAGGTTACTCTCATCTCGAACGAAGTGGCCGTGCCAGCTTTCGATTTTCCGGTCGGCAGTTCCCGTTCCGGACCCCCGGCGGGCCGTTCTGGAGCGTAAGTGTCGGAAAGGCATCCCTTTTCACCCCAAACTCCCTAACCGTGAGTCCTATTTGCGAGCCATCAGTTCCTACAGGTTACTCTCACCTCGAGCGAAGTAGCCATGCCGGTGTCGGAATTTTGGAGACGCCGGTTCTCGATCCGGACCGCCGGCGGGCCGTTTTGGAGCCTAAGTGTCGGAAAAGAGTCCCTTTTCCCCACAAACTCCCTAACCGTGAGTCCTATTTGTAAGCCGTTAGTTCCTAAAGGTTACTCTCATCTAGAGCGAAGTGAGCGTGCCAGTTTCGGAATTTTCCGGTCGCCGGTTCCCGATCCGGACCCCCGGCGGCCCGTTTTGGAGCCTAAGTGTCGGAAAAGCGTCCCTTTTCGCCCCAAACTCCATAACCGTGAGTCCTATTTGCGAGCCGCCAGTTCCTACAGGTTACTCTCATCTCGAGCGAAGTGGCCGTGCCGGTTTCGGAATTTTCCGGTCACAGGTTCCCAATCCGGACCCCCGGCGGGCCGTTTTGGAGCCTAGGTGTCGGAAATACGTACCTTTTCGCCCCAAACTCCCTAACCGTGGGT
Source organism: Persea americana (assembly GCA_029852735.1). Classification (NCBI taxonomy): domain Eukaryota; kingdom Viridiplantae; phylum Streptophyta; class Magnoliopsida; order Laurales; family Lauraceae; genus Persea; species Persea americana. The sequence continues at coordinate 628,421 of JAQQXO010000015.1, forward strand.
CCTATTTTCGAGCCGTCAGTTCCTACAGTTACTCTCCTGTCGAGCGAAGTGGCCGCGCCGGTTTTGGAATTTTCCGACCGCAGGTTCGCTTTCATGACCCCCGGCGGGCCGTTTTGGGGCCTAAGTGTCGGAAAACCGTACCTTTTCGCACCAAACTCCATAACCGTGAGTCCTATTTGCGAGCCGCCAGTTCCTACAGGTTACTCTCATCTCGAGCGAAGTGGCCGTGCCGTTTCGAAATTTTCCGGTCACAGGTTCCCGATCCGGACCCCCGGCGGGCCGTTTGTAGCCTAGGTGTCGGAAATACGTACCTTTTCGCCCCAAACTCCCTAACCGTGAGTCCTATTTGCGAGCCGTCAGTTTCTACAGGTTACTCTCATGTCGAGCGAAGTGGCCGCGCCGGTTTTAGAATTTTCCGACCGCAGGTTCCCATTCCGGACCCCGGCGGGCCATTTTGGGGCCTAAGTGTCGGAAAAGCGTACCTTTTCGCACCAAACTCCATAACCGTGAGTCCTATTTGCGAGCCATCAGTTCCTACAGGTTACTCTCATCACGAACGAAGTGGCCGTGCCCGGCTTACGATTTTCCCGGTCGGCGGTTCACGATCCGGACCCCCGGCGGGCCGTTTAGGAGCCTAAGTGTCGGAAAAGAGTCCCTTTTCGCCCCAAACTCCCTAACCGTGAGTCCTATTTGTGAGCTGTCAGTTTCTACAAGTTACTCTCATCTCGAGCGACGTGGCCGTACTGGTGTCGGAATTTTCCGGTCGCCGGTCCCCGATCCGGACCGCTGGCGGGCTGTTTTGGAGCCTAAGTGTCGGAAAAGCGTACGTTTTCGCACCAAACTCCCTAACCGTGAGTGCTATTTGCGAGCCGTCAGTTCGTACAGGTTACTCTCATCTCGAGCGAAGTGGCCGCGCCGGCTTCCGATTTTTCCGGTCTGCGGTTCCCGATCCGGACACCCCGGCGGCCCGTTTCGGAGCCTAAGTGTCGGAAAAGCGTCCCTTTTCGCCCCAAACTCCCTAACCGTGAGTCCTATTTGCGAGCCGTCAGTTCCTACAGGTTACTCTCATGTTGAGTGAAGTGGCCGTGTCAGTTTTACAATTTTTCCAATCGCAGGTTCCCATTCTGGACCCCCGGCGGGCCGTTTTGGGGCCTAAGTGTCGGAAATGCGTACCTTCTCGCACCAAACTCCCTAGCCGTGAGTCCTATTTGCGAGCCGCCTGTTCCTACAGGTTACTCTCATCTCGAGCGTAGTGGCCGTGCCAGTTTCGGAATTTTCCGGTCACAGGTTCCCAATCCGGACCCCCGGCGGGCCTTTTGTAGCCTAGGTGTCGGAAATACGTACCTTTTCGCCCCAAACTCCCTAACCGTGAGTTCTATTTGTGAGCCGTCAGTTCGTACAGGTTAATCTCATGTTGAGTGAAGTGGCCGTGCCAGTTTCACAATTTTTCCGATCGCAGGTTCCCATTCCGAACCCCCGGCGGGCCGTTTTGGGGCCTAAGTGTCGGAAAAGCGTACCTTTCGCCCCAAACTCCCTAACCGTGAGTCCTATTTTCGAGCCGTCAGTTCCTACAGGTTACCCTCATGTCGAGTGAAGTGGCCGTGGCAGTTTTACAATCTTTCCGATTGCAGGTTCCCATTCCGGACCCCCGGCGGGCCGTTTTGGGGCCTAAGTGTCGGAAAAGCGTACCTTTTCGCACGAAACTCCCTAACCGTGAGTCTTACTTGCGAGCCGCCAGTTCCTACAGGTTACTCTCATCTCGAGCGAAGTGGCCGTGCCGATTTCAGAATTTTCCGGCCACCGGTTCCCGATCCGGACCCCCGGCGGGCAGTTTTGGAACCTAGGTGTCGGAAATACGTACCTTTTTGCCCCAAAATCCCTAACCGTGAGTCCTATTTGCGAGCCGTCTGTTCCTACAGGTTGCTCTGATGTTGAGTGAAGTGGCCGTGCCAGTTTTACAATTTTTTCGATCGCAGGTTCCCATTCCGGACCCCCGGCGGGCCATTTTTGGGCCTAAGTGTCGGAAAAGCGTACCTTTTCGCACCAAAGTCCCTAACCGTGAGTCATATTTGCGAGCTGTCAGTTCCTACAGGTTACTCTCATCTCGAACGAAGTGGCCGTGCCAGCTTTCGATTTTCCGGTCGGCAGTTCCCGTTCCGGACCCCGACGGGCCGTTCTGGAGCGTAAGTGTCGGAAAGGCATCCCTTTTCACCCCAAACTCCCTAACCGTGAGTCCTATTTGCGAGCCGTCAGTTTCTACAGGTCACTCTCGTCTCGAGCGAAGTGATCGTGCCGGTTTCGGAATTTTCCGATCACCGGTTCCCGTTTCGGACCCCCAGCGGGCCGTTTTAGAGCCTAAGTGTCGGAAAAAGCGTCCTTTTTCGCCCCAAACTCCTTAACCGTGAATCCTATTTGCGAGCCGTCAGCACCTACAGGTTACTCTCATCTTTAGCGAAGTGGCCGTGCCGGTTTCGGAATTTTCCGGTCTCCGGTTCCCGAACCAGACCACCGGCGGGCCGTTTTGGTGCTAAGTGTCGGAAAGGAGTGCTTTTCCCCCCAAACTCCCTAACCGTGAGACCTATTCCCGAGCCGTCAGTTCTACAGGTTACTCTCATGTCGAGCGAAAGTGGCCGTGTCGGTTTTAGGATTTTCCGATCGCAGGTTTCCGTTCCGGACCCCCCGGCGGGCCTTTTTGGAGCCTAAGTTTCGGAAAATCGTACCTTTTCGCACCAAACTCTCTAACCGTGAGTTTTATTTTCGAGCCGTCAGTTCCTACAGGATAGCCTCATCTCGAGCGAAGTGGCCGTGCCGGTGTAGGAATTTTCCGGTCGCCGGTTCCCCATCCGGACCGCCGGCGGGCCGTTTTGGAGCCTGAGTGTCGGAAAAGCGTACGTTTTCGCACCAAACTCCCTAACCGTGAGTCCTATTTCAAGCCGTCAGTTCGTACAGGTTACTCTCATCTCGAGAGAAGTGGCCGCGCCGGCTTCCGATATTTCCGGTCGGCGGTTCCCATTCCGGACCCCGGCGGGCCATTTTGGAGCCTAAGTGTCGGAAATAAGTCCCTTTTTCGCCCCAAACTCCCTAACCGTGAGTCCTATTTGCGAGCCGTCCTGTTCCTACAGGTTACTCTCATCTCGAGCGAAGTCGCCGTGCCGGTGTCGGAATTTTCGGGTTGCCGGTTTCCGAGTCGGACCGCCGGCGGGCCGTTTTGGAGCCTAAGTGTCGGAAAAGAGTCCCTTTTCCCCACAAACTCCCTAACCGTGAGTCCTATTTACAAGCCGTCAGTTCCTACAGGTTACTCTCATCTAGAGCGAAATGACCGTGCCGGTTTCGGAATTTTCCGGTCGCCGGTTCCCGATCCGGACCCCCGGCGGCCCGTTTTGGAGCCTAAGTGTCGGAAAGGCGTCCCTTTTCGCCCCAAACTCCCTAACCGTGAGTCCTATTTGCGAGCCGTCAGTTCCTACAGTTTACTCTCATGTTGTGTGAAGTGGCCGTGCCAGTTTTACAATTTTTCCGAGCGCAGGTTCCCATTCCGGACCCCCGACGGGCCGTTTTGGGGCCTAAGTGTCGGAAAAGCGTACGTTTTCGCACCAAACTCCCTAACCGTGAGTGAAATTTGCGAGCCGTCAGTTCGTACACGTTACTCTCATCTCGAGCGAAGTGGCCGCGCCGGCTTCCGATTTTTCCGGTCGGCGGTTCCCGTTCCGGACCCCCGGCGGGCCGTTTTGGAGCCTAAATGTCGGAAAAGAGTCCCTTTTCGCCCCAAACTCCCTAACCGTGAGTCCTATTCGCGAGCCATCAGTTCCTACAGGTTACTCTCATCTCGAGGAGCGAAGTAGCCAGGACGGTGTCGGAATTTTGGAGACGCCGGTAGTCGATCCGGACCGCCGCGGGCCGTTTTGGAGCCTAAGTGTCGGAAAAGAGTCCCTTTTCCCCACAAACTCCCTAACCGTGAGTCCTATTTGTAAGCCGTTAGTTCCTAAAGGTTACTCTCATCTAGAGCGAAGTGACCGTGCAGTTTCGAATTTTCCGGTCGCCGGTTCCCGATCCGGACCCCCGGCGGCCCGTTTTGGAGCCTAAGTGTCGGAAAAGCGTCCCTTTTCGCCCCAAACTCCATAACGTGAGTCCTATTTTCGAGCCGCCAGATCCTACAGGTTACTCTCATCTCGAGCGAAGTGGCCGTGCCGGTTTCGGAATTTTCCGGTCACAGGTTCCCAATCCGGACCCCCGGCGGACCGTTTTGGAGCCCAGGTGTCGGAAATACGTACCTTTTCGCCCCAAACTCCCTAACCGTGGTCCTATTTTCGAGCCATCAGTTCCTACAGGTTACTCTCATGTCGAGCGAAGTGGCCGCGCCGATTTTAGAATTTTCCGACCGCAGGTTCCCTTTCATGACCCCCGGCGGGCCGTTTTGGGGCCTAAGTGTCGGAAAAACCGTACCTTTTCGCACCAAACTCCATAACCGTGAGTCCTATTTGCGAGCCGCCAGTTCCTACAGGTTACTCTCATCTCGAGCGAAGTGGCCGTGCCGGTTTCGAAATTTTCCGGTCACAGGTTCCCAATCCGGACCCCCGGCGGGCCGTTTTGTAGCCTAGGTGTCGGAAATACGTACCTTTTCGCCCCAAACTCCCTAACCGTGAGTCCTATTTGCGAGCCGTCAGTTCCTACAGGTTACTCTCATGTCGAGCGAAGTGGCCGCGCCGGTTTTAGAATTTTCCGACCGCAGGTTCCCATTCCGGACCCCCGGCGGGCCATTTTGGGGCCTAAGTGTCGGAAAAGCGTACCTTTTCGCACCAAACTCCATAACCGTGCGTCCTATTTGCGAGCCATCATTTCTACAGGTTACTCTCTTCACGAACGAAGTGGCCGTGCCGGCTTACGATTTTTCCGGTCGGCGGTTCACGATCCGGACCCCCGGCGGGCCGTTTAGGAGCCTAAGTGTCGGAAAAGAGTCCCTTTTCGCCCCAAAACTCCCTAACCGTGAGTCCTATTTGTGAGCTGCAAGTTCCTACAAGTTACTCTCATCTCGAGCGACGTGGCCGTGCTGGTGTCGGAATTTTCCGGTCGCCGGTTCCAGATCCGGACCGCCGGCGGGCTGTTTTGGAGCCTAAGTGTCGGAAAAGCGTACGTTTTCGCACCAAACTCCCTAACCGTGAGTCCTATTTGCGAGCCGTCTGTTCCTACAGGTTACTCTCATCTCGAGCGAAGTAGCCGTGCCGGTGTCGGAATTTTGGGGACGCCGGTTCTCGATCCAGACCGTCGGCGGGCCGTTTTGGAGCCTAAGTGTCGCAAAAGAGTCCCTTTTCCCCACAAGCTCCCTAACCGTGAGTCCTATTTGCAAGCCGTCAGTTCCTACAGGTTACTCTCATCTAGAGCAAAGTGACCGTGCCGGTTTCGGAATTTTCCGGTCGCCGGTTCCCGATCCGGACACCCGGCGGCCCGTTTCGGAGCCTAAGTGTCGGAAAAGCGTCCCTTTTGCCCCAAACTCCCTAACCGTGAGTCCTATTTGCGAGCCGTCAGTTCCTACAGGTTACTCTCATGTTGAGTGAAGTGGCCGTGTCAGTTTTACAATTTTTCCGATCGCAGGTTCCCATTCTGGACCCCCGGCGGGCCGTTTTGGGGCCTAAGTGTCGGAAATGCGTACCTTTTCGCACCAAACTCCCTACCCGTGAGTCCTATTTGCGAGCCGCCTGTTCCTACAGGTTACTCTCATCTCGAGCGAAGTGGCCGTGCCAGTTTCGGAATTTTCCGGTCACAGGTTCCCAATCCGGACCCCCGGCGGGCCTTTTTGTAGCCTAGGTGTCGGAAATACGTACCTTTTCGCCCCAAACTCCCTAACCGTGAGTTCTATTTGTGAGCCGTCAGTTCGTACAGGTTACTCTCATGTTGAGTGAAGTGGCCGTGCCAGTTTCACAATTTTTCCGATCGCAGGTTCCCATTCCGAACCCCCGGCGGGCCGTTTTGGGGCCTAAGTGTCGGAAAAGCGTACCTTTTCGCCCCAAACTCCCTAACCGTGAGTCCTATTTTCGAGCCGTCAGTTCATACAGGTTACCCTCATGTCGAGTGAAGTGGCCGTGGCAGTTTTACAATCTTTCCGATTGCAGGTTCCCATTCCGGACCCCCGGCGGGCCGTTTTGGGGCCTAAGTGTCGGAAAAGCGTACCTTTTCGCACGAAACTCCCTAACCGTGAGTCTTACTTGCGAGCCGCCAGTTCCTACAGGTTACTCTCATCTCGAGCGAAGTGGCCGTGACGGTTTCAGAATTTTCCGGTCACCGGTTCCCGATCCGGACCCCCGGCGGGCAGTTTTGGAACCTAGGTGTCGGAAATACGTACCTTTTTGCCCCAAAATCCCTAACCGTGAGTCCTATTTGCGAGCCGTCTGTTCCTACAGGTTGCTCTGATGTTGAGTGAAGTGGCCGTGCCAATTTTTCAATTTTTTCGATCGCAGGTTCCCATTCCGGACCCCCGGCGGGCCGTTTTTGGGCCTAAGTGTCGGAAAAGCGTACCTTTTCGCACCAAAGTCCCTAACCGTGAGTCATATTTGCGAGCTGTCAGTTCCTACAGGTTACTCTCATCTCGAACGAAGTGGCCGTGCCAGCTTTCGATTTTCCGGTCGGCAGTTCCCGTTCCGGACCCCCGGCGGGCCGTTCTGGAGCGTAAGTGTCGGAAAGGCATCCCTTTTCACCCCAAACTCCCTAACCGTGAGTCCTATTTGCGAGCCGTCAGTTTCTACAGGTTACTCTCATCTCGAGCGAAGTGATCGTGCCGGTTTCGGAATTTTCCGATCACTGGTTCCCGTTTCGGACCCCCAGCGGGCCGTTTTAGAGCCTAAGTGTCGGAAAAGCGTCCTTTTTCGCCCCAAACTCCTTATCCGTGAATCCTATTTGCGAGCCGTCAGCACCTACAGGTTACTCTCATCTTTAGCGAAGTGGCCGTGCCGGTTTCGGAATTTTCTGGTCTCCGGTTCCCGAACAAGACCACCGGCGGGCCGTTTTGGTGCTAAGTGTCGGAAAGGAGTGCTTTTCCCCCCCAAACTCCCTAACCGTGAGTCCTATTCCCGAGCCGTCAGTTCCTACAGGTTACTCTCATGTCGAGCGAAGTGGCCGTGTCGGTTTTAGAATTTTCCGATCGCAGGTTTCCGTTCCGGACCCCCCGGCGGGCCTTTTTGGAGCCTAAGTTTCGGAAAAGCGTACCTTTTCGCACCAAACTCTCTAACCGTGAGTTTTATTTTCGAGCCGTCAGTTCCTACAGGTTAGTCTCATCTCGAGCGAAGTGGCCGTGCCGGTGTAGGAATTTTCCGATCGCCGGTTCCCCATCCGGACCGCCGGCGGGCCGTTTTGGAGCCTGAGTGTCGGAAAAGCGTACGTTTTCGCACCAAACTCCCTAACCGTGAGTCCTATTTGCAAGCCGTCAGTTCGTACAGGTTACTCTCATCTCGAGAGAAGTGGCCGCGCCGGCTTCCGATATTTCCGGTCGGCGGTTCCCATTCCGGACCCCCGGCGGGCCATTTTGGAGCCTACGTGTCGGAAATAAGTCCCTTTTCGCCCCAAACTCCCTAACCGTGAGTCCTATTTGCGAGCCATCAGTTCCTACAGGTTACTCTCATCTCGAGCGAAGTAGCCGTGCCGGTGTCGGAATTTTGGAGACGCTGGTTCTCGATCCGGACCGCCGGCGGGCCGTTTTGGAGCCTAAGTGTCGGAAAAGAGTCCCTTTTCCCCACAAACTCCCTAACCGTGAGTCCTATTTGTAAGCCGTTAGTTCCTAAAGGTTACTCTCATCTAGAGCGAAGTGACCGTGCCAGTTTCGGAATTTTCCGGTCGCCGGTTCCCGATCCGGACCCCCGGCGGCCCGTTTTGGAGCCTAAGTGTCGGAAAAGCGTCCCTTTTCGCCCCAAACTCCATAACCGTGAGTCCTATTTGCGAGCCGCCAGATCCTACAGGTTACTCTCATCTTGAGCGAAGTGGCCGTGCTGGTTTCGGAATTTTCCGGTCACAGGTTCCCAATCCGGACCCCCGGCGGGCCGTTTTGGAGCCTAGGTGTCGGAAATACGTACCTTTTCGCCCCAAACTCCCTAACCGTGGGTCCTATTTTCGAGCCGTCAGTTCCTACAGGTTACTCTCATGTCGAGCGAAGTGGCCGCGCCGGTTTTAGAATTTTCCGACCGCAGGTTCCCTTTCATGACCCCCGGCGGGCCGTTTTGGGGCCTAAGTGTCGGAAAACCGTACCTTTTCGCACCAAACTCCATAACCGTGAGTCCTATTTGCGAGCCGCCAGTTCCTACAGGTTACTCTCATCTCGAGCGAAGTGGCCGTGCCGGTTTCCAAAATTTTCTGGTCACAGGTTCCCAATCCGGACCCCCGGCGGGCCGTTTTGTAGCCTAGGTGTCGGAAATACGTACCTTTTCGCCCCAAACTCCCTAACCGTGAGTCCTATTTTTGAGCCGTCAGTTCCTACAGGTTACTCTTATGTCGAGCGAAGTGGCCGCGCCGGTTTTAGAATTTTCCGACCGCAGGTTCCCATTCCGGACCCCCGGCGGGCCATTTTGGGGCCTAAGTGTCGGAAAAGCGTACCTTTTCGCACCAAACTCCATAACCGTGAGTCCTATTTGCGAGCCATCAGTTCCTATAGGTTACTCTCATCACGAACGAAGTGGCCGTGCCGGCTTACGATTTTTCCGGTCGGCGGTTCACGATCCGGACCCCCGGCGGGCCGTTTAGGAGCCTAAGTGTCGGAAAAGAGTCCCTTTTCGCCCCAAACTCCCTAACCGTGAGTCCTATTTGTGAGCTGTCAGTTTCTACAAGTTACTCTCATCTCGAGCGACGTGGCCGTGCTGGTGTCGGAATTTTCCGGTCGCCGGTTCCCGATCCGGAACGCCGGCGGGCTGTTTTGGAGCCTAAGTGTCGGAAAAGCGTACGTTTTCGCACCAAACTCCCTAACCGTGAGTGCTATTTGCAAGCCGTCAGTTCGTACAGGTTATTCTCATCTCGAGCGAAGTGGCCGCGCCGGCTTCCGATTTTTCCGGTCTGCGGTTCCCGTTCCGGACCCCCGGCGGGCCGTTTTGGAGCCTAAGTGTCGGAAAAGAGTCCCTTTTCGCCCCAAACTCCCTAACCGTGAGTCCTATTTGCGAGCCGTCAGTTCCTACAGGTTACTCTCATCTCGAGCAAAGTAGCCGTGCCGGTGTCGGAATTTTGGGGACGCCGGTTCTCGATCCGGACCGTCGGCGGGCCGTTTTGGAGCCTAAGTGTCGGAAAAGAGTCCCTTTTCCCCACAAGCTCCCTAACCGTGAGTCCTATTTGCAAGCCGTCAGTTCCTACAGGTTACTCTCATCTAGAGCAAAGTGACCGTGCCAGTTTCGGAATTTTCCGGTCGCCGGTTCCCGATCCGGACACCCGGCGGCCCGTTTCGGAGCCTAAGTGTCGGAAAAGCGTCCCTTTTCGCCCCAAACTCCCTAACCGTGAGTCCTATTTGCGAGCCGTCAGTTCCTACAGGTTACTCTCATGTTGAGTGAAGTGGCCGTGTCGGTTTTAGAATTTTCCGATCGCAGGTTTCCGTTCCGGACCCCCCGGCGGGCCTTTTTGGAGCCTAAGTTTCGGAAAAGCATACCTTTTCGCACCAAACTCTCTAACCGTGAGTTTTATTTTCGAGCCGTCAGTTCCTACAGGTTAGTCTCATCTCGAGCGAAGTGGCCGTGCCGGTGTAGGAATTTTCCGATCGCCGGTTCCCCATCCGGACCGCCGGCGGGCCGTTTTGCAGCCTGAGTGTCGGAAAAGCGTACGTTTTCGCACCAAACTCCCTAACCGTGAGTCCTATTTGCAAGCCGTCAGTTCGTACAGGTCACTCTCATCTCGAGAGAAGTGGCCGCGCCGGCTTCCGATATTTCCGGTCGGCGGTTCCCATTCCGGACCCCCGGCGGGCCATTTTGGAGCCTAAGTGTCGGAAATAAGTCCCTTTTCGCCCCAAACTCCCTAACCGTGAGTCCTATTTGCGAGCCGTCTGTTCCTACAGGTTACTCTCATCTCGAGCGAAGTCGCCGTGCCGGTGTCGGAATTTTCGGGTCGCCGGTTTCCGAGCCGGACCGCCGGCGGGCCGTTTTGGAGCCTAAGTGTCGGAAAAGAGTCCCTTTTCCCCACAAACTCCCTAACCGTGAGTCCTATTTACAAGCCGTCAGTTCCTACAGGTTACTCTCATCTAGAGCGAAGTGACCGTGCCGGTTTCGGAATTTTCCGGTCGCCGGTTCCCGATCCGGACCCCCGGCGGCCCGTTTCGGAGCCTAAGTGTCGGAAAGGCGTCCCTTTTCGCCCCAAACTCCCTAACCGTGAGTCCTATTTGCGAGCCGTCAGTTCCTACAGTTTACTCTCATGTTGTGTGAAGTGGCCGTGCCAGTTTTACAATTTTTCCGAGCGCAGGTTCCCATTCCGGACCCCCGACGGGCCGTTTTGGGGCCTAAGTGTCGGAAAAGCGTACCTTTTCGCACCAAACTCCCTAACTGTGGGTCCCATTTGCGAGCCGCCAGTTCCGCCAGGTTACTCTCATCTCGAGCGAAGTGCCCGCGCCGGTTTCGAAAATTTCCGGTCACCGGTTCCCGATCCGGACCCCCGGCGGGCCGTTTGGAGACTAGGTGTCGGAAATGCGTACCTTTTCACCCCAAACTCCCTAACCGTGAGTCCTATTTGTGAGCCGTCAGTTCCTACAGGTTACTCTCATGTTGAGTGAAGTGGCCCTGCCAGTTTTACAATTTTTCCGGTCACCGGTTCCCGATCCGGACCCCCAGCGGGCCGTTTTGAAGCCTAAGTGTCGGAAAAGCGTACCTTTTCGCCCCAAACTCCCTAACCGTGAGTCCTATTTGCGAGCCGTCAGTTCCTACAGGTTACTCTCATATCGAGCGAAGTGGCCGCGCCGGTTTTAAAATTTTCTGATCGTAGGTTCCCATTCCGGACCCCCGGCGGGCCGTTTGGGAGCCTAAGTGTCGGAAAAGAGTCCCTTTTCGCCCCAAACTCGCTGACCGTGAGTCCTATTTGCGAGCTGTCAGTTCCTACAAGTTACTCTCATCTCGAACGAAGTGGCCGTGCCGGTGTCGGAATTTTTCGGTCTCCGGTTCCCGATCCGGACCCCCGGCGGGCCGTTTTGGAGCCTAAGTGTCGGAAAAGAGTGCCTTGTCGCCCCAAACTCCCTAACTGTGAGTCCTATTTGCAAGCCGTCAGTTCCTGCAGGTTACACTCATCTCGAACGAAGTGGCCGTGCCGGTTTCGGAATTTTCCGGTCGCCGGTTCCCGTTCCGGACCCCGGCGGGCCGTTTTGGAGACCAAGTGTCGGAAAAGAATACCTTTTCGCCCCAAACTCCCTAACCGTGAGTCCTATTTACGAGCCGCCAGTTCCTACGGGTTACTCTCATCTCGAGCGAAGTGGCTGTGCCGGTTTCGGAATTTTCCGGTCGCCGGTTCCCGATCCGGACCTCCGGCTGGCCGTTTTGGAGCCTAAGTGTCGGAAAAGCATACCTTTTCGCCCCAAACTCCCTAACCGTGAGTCCTATTTGCGAGCCGTCAGTTCCTACAGGTTACACTCATGTCGAGCGAAGTGGCCGTGGCGGTTTTAGAATTTTCCGACCGCAGGTTCCCATTCCGGACCGCCGGCGGGCCGATTTGGGGCCTAAGTGTCGGAAAAGCGTACCTTTTCGCACCAAACTCCATAACCGTGAGTCCTATTTGCGAGCCGCCAGTTACTACAGGTTACTCTCACCTCGAACGAAGTAGCCGTACCGGTGTCGGAATTTTCCGGTCGCCGGTTCCCGATCCGGACCCCCGGCGGGCCGTTTTGGAACCTAAGTGTCGGAAAAGCATACATTTTCGCCCCAAACTCCCTAACCGTGAGTCCTATTTGCGAGCCGTCAGTTCCTACAGGTTACACTCATGTCGAGCGAAGTGGCCGCGCCGGTTTAAGAATTTTCCGACCACAGGTTCCCATTCCGGACCCCCGGCGGGCCGATTTGGGGCCTAAGTGTCGGAAAAGCGTACCTTTTCACACCAAACTCCATAACCGTGAGTCCTATTTGCGAGCCGCCAGTTCCTACAGGTTACTCTCATCTCGAGCGAAGTGGCCGTGACGGTTTCGGAATTTTCCGGTCACAGGTTCCCAATCCGGACCCCCGGCGGGCCGTTTTGTAGCCTAGGTGTCGGAAATACGTACCTTTTTGCCCCAAACTCCCTAACCGTGAGTTCTATTTGCGAGCCGTCAGTTCCTACAGGTTACTCTCATGTCGAGCGAAGTGGCCGCGCTCTTTTTAGAATTTTCCGACCGCAGGTTCCCATTCCGGACCCCCGGCGGGCCGTTTTGGGGCCTAGGTGTCGGAAAAGCTTACCTTTTCGCACAAAACTCCCTAACCGTGAGTCCTATTTGCGAGCCATTAGTTCCTACAGGTTACTCTCATCTCGAAACAAGTGGCCGTGCCGGCTTCCGATTTTTCCGGTCGGCGGTTCACGTTCCGGACCCCCGGCGGGCCGTTTAGGAGCCTAAGTGTCGGAAAAAAGTCCCTTTTCTCACCAAACTCCCTAACCGTGAGTCCTATTTGCGAGCTGTCAGTTCCTACAAGTTACTCTCATCTCGAGCGATGTGGCCGTACCGGTGTCAGAATTTTCCGGTCGCCGGTTCCCGATACGGACCGCCGGCGGGCCGTTTTGGAGCTAAGTGTCGGAAAAGCGTACGTTTTCGCACCAAACTCCCTAACCGTGAGTCCTATTTGCGAGCCGCCAGTTACTACAGGTTACTCTCACCTCGAACGAAGTAGCCGTACCGGTGTCGGAATTTTCCGGTCGCCTGGTTCCCGATCCGGACCCCCGGCGGGCCGTTTTGGAGCCTAAGTGTCGGAAAAGAGTGCCTTTTCGCCCCAAACTCTCTAACTGTGAGTCCTATTTGCTAGCCGTCAGTTCCTACAGGTTACACTCATCTCGAACGAAGTGGCCGTGCCGGTTTCGGAATTTTCCGGTCGCCGGTTCCCGTTCCGGACCCCCGGCGGGCCGTTTTGGAGGCCAAGTGTCGGAAAAGAATACCTTTTCGCCCAAACTCCCTAACCGTGAGTCCTATTTACGAGCCGCCAGTTCCTACGGGTTACTCTCATCTCGAGGGAAGTGGCCGTGCCGGTTTCGGAGATTTCCGGTCGCCGGTTCCCGATCCGGACCTCCGGCTAGGCGTTTGGGAACCTAAGTGTCGGAAAAGCATACATTTTCGCCCCAAACTCCCTAACCGTGAGTCCTATTTGGGAGCCGTCAGTTCCTACAGGTTACACTCATGTCGAGCGAAGTGGCCGCGCTGGTTTTAGAATTTTCCGACCGCAGGTTCCCATTCCGGACCCCCGGCGGGCCGATTTGGGGCCTAAGTGTCGGAAAAGAGAACCTTTTCGCACCAAACTCCATAACCGTGAGTCCTATTTGCGAGCCGCCAGTTCATACAGGTTACTCTCATCTCGAGCGAAGTGGCCGTGCCGGTTTCAGAATTTTCCGGTCACAGGTTCCCAATCCGGACCCCCGGCGGGCCGCTTTGTAGCCTAGGTGTCGGAAATACGTACCTTTTCGCCCCTAAACTCCCTAACCGTGAGTTCTATATACGAGCCGTCAGTTCGTACAGGTTACTCTCATGTTGAGTGAAGTGGCCGTGCCAGTTTTACAATTTTTCCGATCGCAGGTACCCATTCCGGACCCCCAGCGGGCCGTTTTGTGGCCTAAGTGTCGGAAGAGCGTACCTTTTCGCCCCAAACTCCCTAACCGTGAGTCCTATTTTCGAGCCGTCAGTTCCTACAGGCTACCCTCATGTTGAGTGAAGTGGCCGTGGCAGTTTTACAATCTTTCCGATTGCATGTTCCCATTCCGGACCCCCGGCGAGCCGTTTTGGGGCCTAAGTGTCGGAAAAGCATACCTTTTCGCACGAAACTCCCTAACCGTGAGTCTTATTTGCGAGCCGCCAGTTCCTACAGGTTACTCTCATCTCGAGCGAAGTGGCCGTGCCGGTTTCAGAATTTTCCGATCGCAGGTTTCCGTTCCGGACCCCCGGCGGGCCTTTTTGGAGCCTAAGTTTCGGAAAAGCGTACCTTTTCGCACCAAACTCTCTAACCGTGAGTCCTATTTTCGAGCCGTCAGTTCCTACAGGTTAGTCTCATCTCGAGCGAAGTGGCCGTGCCGGTGGTTGGAATTTTCCGGTCGCCGGTTCCCGATCCGGACCGCTGGCGGGCCATTTTGGAGCCTGAGTGTCGGAAAAGCGTACGTTTTCGCACGAAACTCCCTAACCGTGAGTCTTATTTGTGAGCCGGCAGTTCGTACAGGTTACTCTCATCTCGAGCGAAGTGGCCACGCCGGCTTCCGATTTTTCCGGTCAGCGGTTCCCGTTCCGGACCCCCAGCGGGCCGTTTGGAGCCTAAGTGTCGAAAAAAAGTCCCTTTTCGCCCCAAACTCCCTAACCGTGAGTCCTATTTGCGAGCCGTCAGTTCCTACAGGTAACTCTCATCTCGAGCGAAGTAGCCGTGCCAGTGTCGGAATTTTGGGGACACTGGTTCTCGATCCGGACCGCCGGCGGGCCGTTTTGGAGCCTAAGTGTCGAAAAAGAGTCCCTTTTCGCCCCAAACTCCCTAACCGTGAGTCCTATTTGCGAGCTGTCTGTTCCTACAAGTTACTCTCTTCTCGAACGAAGTGGCCGTGCCGGTGTCAGAATTTTCCGGTCGCCGGTTCCCGATCCGGACCCCCGCGGGCCGTTTTGGAGCCTAAGTGTCGGAAAAGAGTGCCTTTTCGCCCCAAACTCCCTAACTGTGAGTCCTATTAGCTAGCCGTCAGTTCCTACAGGTTACACTCATCTCGAACGAAGTGGCCGTGCCGGTTTCGGAATTTTCCAGTCGCCGGTTCCCGTTCCGGACCCCCGCGGGCCGTTTTGGAGCCCAAGTGTCGGAAAAGAATACCTTTTCGCCCCAAACTCCCTAACCGTGAGTCCTATTTACGAGCCGCCAGTTCTACGGGTTACTCTCATCTCGAGCGAAGTAGCTGTGCGGTTTCGGAATTTTCCGGTCGCCGGTTCTCGATCCGAACCTCCGGCTGGCCGTTTTGGAGCCTAAGTGTCGGAAAAGCATACCTTTTCGCCCCGAACTCCCTAACCGTGAGTCCTATTTGCGAGCCGTCAGTTCCTACAGGTTACACTCATGTCGAGCGAAGTGGCCGCGCCGGTTTTAGAATTTTCCGACCGCAGGTTCCCATTCCGGACCCCCGGCGGGCCGATTTGGGGCCTAAGTGTCGGAAAAGCGTACCTTTTCGCACCAAACTCCATAACCGTGAGTCCTATTTGCGAGCTGCCAGTTACTACAGATTACTCTCACCTCGAACGAAGTAGCCGTACCGGTGTCGGAATTTTCCGGTCGCCGGTTCCCGATCCGGACCCCCGGCGGGCCGTTTTGGAGCCTAAGTGTCGGAAAAGAGTGCCTTTTCGCCCCAAACTCCCTAACTGTGAGTCCTATTTGCTAGCCGTCTGTTCCTACAGGTTACACTCATCTCGAACAAAGTGGCCGTGCCGGTTTCAAAATTTTCCGGTCGCCGGTTCCCGTTCCGGATCCCCGGCGGGCCGTTTTGGAGCCCAAGTGTCGGAAAAGAATACCTTTTCGCCCCAAACTCCCTAACCGTGAGTCCTATTTACGAGCCGCCAGTTTCCTACGGGTTACTCTCATCTCGATGAAGTGGCCGTGCAGGTTTCGGAGATTTCCGGTCGCCGGTTCCCGATCCGGACCTCCGACTAGCCGTTTTGGAACCTAAGTGTCGGAAAAGCATACATTTTCGCCCCAAACTCCCTAACCGTGAGTCCTATTTGCGAGCCGTCAGTTCCTACAGGTTACACTCATGTCGAGCGAAGTGGCCGCGCCGGTTTTAGAATTTTCCGACCGAAGGTTCCCATTCCAGACCCCCGGCGGGCCGATTTTGGGGCCTAAGTGTCGGAAAAGCGTACCTTTTCGCACCAAACTCCATAACCGTGAGTCCTATTTGCGAGCCGCCAGTTCCTACAGGTTACTCTCATCTCTGAGCGAAGTGGCCGTGCCGGTTTCGGAATTTTCCGGTCACAGGTTCCCAATCCGGACCCCGGCGGGCCGCTTTGTAGCCTAGGTGTCGGAAATACGTACCCTTTCGCCCCAAACTCCCTAACCGTGAGTACTATTTACGAGCCGTCAGTTCGTACAGGTTACTCTCATGTCGAGTGAAGTAGCCGTGCCAGTTTTATAATTTTTCCAACGCAGGTTCCCATTCCGGACCCCCGGCGGGCCGTTTTGGGGCCTAAGTGTCGGAAAAGCGTACCTTTTCGCCCCAAACTCCCTAACCGTGAGTCCTATTTTCGAGCCGTCAGTTCCTACAGGCTACCCTCATGTTGAGTGAAGTGGCCGTGGCAGTTTTACAATCTTTCCGATTGCATGTTCCCATTCCGGACCCCCGGCGGGCCTTTTTGGGGCCTAAGTGTCGGAAAAGCGTACCTTTTCGCACGAAACTGCCTAACCGTGAGTCTTATTTGCGAGCCTCCAGTTCCTACAGGTTACTCTCACCTCGAGCGAAGTGGCCGTGCCGGTTTTAGAATTTTCCGATCGCAGGTTTCCGTTCCGGACCCCCGGCGGGCCATTTTGGAGCCTAAGTTTCGGAAAAGCTTACCTTTTTGCACCAAACTCTCTAACCGTGAGTCCTATTTTCGAGCCGTTAGTTCCTACAGGTTAGTCTCATCTCGAGTGAAGTGGCCGTGCCGGTGTTGGAATTTTCCGGTCGCCGGTTCCCGATCCGGACTGCCGGCGTGCCGTTTTGGAGCCTGAGTGTCGGAAAAGCGTACGTTTTCGCACGAAACTCCCTAACCGTGAGTCCTATTTGCGAGCCGTCAGTTCGTACAGGTTACTCTCATCTCGAACGATGTGGCCGCGCCGGCTTCCGATTTTTCCGGTCGGCGGTTCCCATTCCGGACCCCCGGCGGGCCATTTTGGAGCCTAAGTGTCGGAAATAAGTCCCTTTTCGCCCCAAACTCCCTAACCGTGAGTCCTATTTGCGAGCCGTCTGTTCCTACAGGTTACTCTCATCTCGAGCGAAGTCGCCGTGCCGGTGTCGGAATTTACGGGTCGCCGGTTCCCGAGCCGGACCGCCGGCGGGCCGTTTTGGAGCCTAAGTGTCGGAAAAGAGTCCCTTTTCCCCACAAACTCCCTAACCGTGAGTCCTATTTACAAGCCATCAGTTCCTACAGGTTACTCTCATCTAGAGCGAAGTGACCGTGCCAGTTTCGGAATTTTCCGGTCGCCGGTTCCGGATCCGGACCCCCGGCGGGCCGTTTTGGACCCTAAGTGTCGGAAAAGAGTGCCTTTTCGCCCCAAACTCCCTAACTGTGAGTCCTATTTGCTAGCCGTCAGTTCCTACAAGTTACACTCATCTCGAACGAAGTGGCCGTGCCGGTTTCGGAATTTTCCGGTCGCCGGTTCCCGTTCCGGACCCCCGGCGGGCCGTTTTGGAGACAAAGTGTCGGAAAAGAATACGTTTTCGCCCCAAACTCCCTAACCGTAAGTCCTATTTCTGAGCCGCCAGTTCCTACGGGTTACTCTCATCTCGAGCGAAGTGGCTGTGCCGGTTTCGGAATTTTCCGGTCGCAGGTTCCCGATCCGGACCTCCGGCTGGCCGTTTTGGAGCCTAAGTGTCGGAAAAGCATACCTTTTCGCCCCAAACTCCCTAACCGTGAGTCCTATTTGCGAGCCTTCAGTTCCTACAGGTTTACACTCATGTCGAGCGAAGTGGCCGCGCCGGTTTTAGAATTTTCCGACCGCAGGTTCCCATTCCGGACCCTCGGCGGGCCGATTTGGGGCCTAAGTGTCGGAAAAGCGTACCTTTTCGCACCAAACTCCATAACCGTGAGTCCTATTTGCGAGCCGCCAGTTACTACAAGTTACTCTCACCTCGAACGAAGTAGCCGTACCGGTGTCGGAATTTTCCGGTCGCCGGTTCCCGATCCGGACCCCCGGCGGGCCGTTTTGGAGCCTAAGTGTCGGAAAAGAGTGCCTTTTCGCCCCAAACTCCCTAACTGTGAGTCCTATTTGCTAGCCGTCAGTTCCTACAGGTTACACTCATCTCGAACGAAGTGGCCGTGCCGGTTTCAAAATTTTCCGGTCGCCGGTTCCCGTTCCGGACCCCCGGCGGGCCGTTTTGGAGCCCAAGTGTCGGAAAAGAATACCTTTTCGCCCCAAAATCCCTAACCGTGAGTCCTATTTACGAGCCGCCAGTTCCTACGGTTACTCTCATCTCGAGCGAAGTGGCCGTGCTGGTTTCGAAATTTTCCGGTCGCCGGTTCCCGTTCCGGACCTCCGGCTAGCCGTTTTGGAACCTAAGTGTCGGAAAAGCATACATTTTCGCCCCAAACTCCCTAACCGTGAGTCCTATTTGCGAGCCGTCAGTTCCTACAGGTTACACTCATGTCGAGCGAAGTGGCCGCGCCGGTTTAAGAATTTTCCGACCGCAGGTTCCCATTCCGGACCCCCGGCGGGCCGATTTGGGGCCTAAGTGTCGGAAAAGCGTACCTTTTCACACCAAACTCCATAACCGCGAGTCCTATTTGCGAGCCGCCAGTTCCTACAGGTTACTCTCATCTCGAGCGAAGTGGCCGTGCCGGTTTCGGAATTTTCCGGTCACAGGTTCCCAATCCGGACCCCCGGCGGGCCGTTTTGTAGCCTAGGTGTCGGAAATACGTACCTTTTTGCCCCAAACTCCCTAACCGTGAGTTCTATTTGCGAGCCGTCAGTTCCTACAGGTTACTCTCATGTCGAGCGAAGTGCCCGCGCTCTTTTTAGAATTTTCCGACCGCAGGTTCCCATTCCGGACCCCCGGCGGGCCGTTTTGGGGCCTAGGTGTCGGAAAAGCTTACCTTTTTCGCACCAAACTCCCTAACCGTGAGTCCTATTTGCGAGCCATCAGTTTCTACAGGTTACTCTCATCTCGAAACAAGTGGCCGTGCCGGCTTCCGATTTTTCCGGTCGGCGGTTCACGTTCCGGACCCCCGGCGGGCCGTTTAGGAGCCTAAGTGTCGGAAAAAAGTCCCTCTTCTCACCAAACTCCCTAACCGTGAGTCCTATTTGCGAGCTGTCAGTTCCTACAAGTTACTCTCATCTCGAGCGATGTGGCCGTGCCGGTGTCAGAATTTTCCGGTCGCCGGTTCCTGATACGGACCGCCGGCGGGCCGTTTTGGAGCTAAGTGTCGGAAAAGCATACGTTTTCGCACCAAACTCCCTAACCGTGAGTCCTATTTGCGAGCCGCCAGTTACTACAGGTTACTCTCACCTCGAACGAAGTAGCCGTACCGGTGTCGGAATTTTCCGGTCGCCGGTTCCCGATCCGGACCCCCGGCGGGCCGTTTTGGAGCCTAAGTGTCGGAAAAGAGTGCCTTTTCGCCCCAAACTCCCTAACTGTGAGTCCTATTTGCTAGCCGTCAGTTCCTACAGGTTACACTCATCTCGAACGAAGTGGCCGTGCCGGTTTCGGAATTTTCCGGTCGCCGGTTCCCGTTCCGGACCCCCGGCGGGCCGTTTTGGAGCCCAAGTGTCGGAAAAGAATACCTTTTCGCCCAAACTCCCTAACCGTGAGTCCTATTTACGAGCCGCCAGTTCCTACGGGTTACTCTCATCTCGAGGGAAGTGGCCGTGCCGGTTTCGGAGATTTCCGGTCGCCGGTTCCCGATCCGGACCTCCGGCTATGCGTTTGGGAACCTAAGTGTCGGAAAAGCGTACATTTTCGCCCCAAACTCCCTAACCGTGAGTCCTATTTGCGAGCCGTCAGTTCCTACAGGTTACACTCATGTCGAGCGAAGTGGCCGCGCCGGTTTTAGAATTTTCCGACCGCAGGTTCCCATTCCGGACCCCCGGCGGGCCGATTTGGGGCCTAAGTGTCGGAAAAGAGAACCTTTTCGCACCAAACTCCATAACCGTGAGTCCTATTTGCGAGCCGCCAGTTCATACAGGTTACTCTCATCTCGAGCGAAGTGGCCGTGCCGGTTTCGGAATTTTCCGGTCACAGGTTCCCAATCCGGACCCCCGGCGGGCCGCTTTGTAGCCTAGGTGTCAGAATTACGTACCTTTTCGCCCCAAACTCCCTAACCGTGAGTTCTATTTACGAGCCGTCAGTTCGTACAGGTTACTCTCATGTTGAGTGAAGTGGTGCCAGTTTTACAATTTTTCCGATCGCAGGTACCCATTCCGGACCCCCGGCGGGCCGTTTTGTGGCCTAAGTGTCGGAAAAGCGTACCTTTTCGCCCCAAACTCCCTAACCGTGAGTCCTATTTTCGAGCCGTCAGTTCCTACAGGCTACCCTCATGTTGAGTGAAGTGGCCGTGGCAGTTTTACAATCTTTCCGATTGCATGTTCCCATTCCGGACCCCCGGCGGGCCGTTTTGGGGCCTAAGTGTCAGAAAAGCATACCTTTTCGCACGAAACTCCCTAACCGTGAGTCTTATTTGCGAGCCGCCAGTTCCTACAGGTTACTCTCATCTCGAGCAAAGTGGCCGTGCCGGTTTTAGAATTTTCCGATCGCAGGTTTCCGTTCCGGACCCCCGGCGGGCCTTTTTGGAGCCTATGTTTCGGAAAAGCGTACCTTTTCGCACCAAACTCTCTAACCGTGAGTCCTATTTTCGAGCCGTCAGTTCATACAGGTTAGTCTCATCTCGAGCGAAGTGGCCGTGCCGGTGTTGGAATTTTCCGGTCGCCGGTTCCCGATCCGGACCGCTGGCGGGCCGTTTTGGAGCCTGAGTGTCGGAAAAGCGTACGTTTTCGCACGAAACTCCCTAACCGTGAGTCTTATTTGCGAGCCGGCAGTTCGTACAGGTTACTCTCATCTCGAGCGAAGTGGCCACGCCGGCTTCCGATTTTTCCGGTCGGCGGTTCCCGTTCCGGACCCCCAGCGGGCCGTTTTGGAGCCTAAGTGTCGAAAAAAAGTCCCTTTTCGCCCCAAACTCCCTAACCGTGAGTCCTATTTGCGAGCCGTCAGTTCCTACAGGTAACTCTCATCTCGAGCGAAGTAGCCGTGCCAGTGTCGGAATTTTGGGGACACTGGTTCTCGATCCGGACCGCCGGCGGGCCGTTTTGGAGCCTAAGTGTCGGAAAAGAGTCCCTTTTCGCCCCAAACTCCCTAACCGTGAGTCCTATTTGCGAGCTGTGTGTTCCTACAAGTTACTCTCATCTCGAACGAAGTGGCCGTGCCGGTGTCAGAATTTTCCGGTCGCCGGTTCCCGATCCGGACCCCCGGCGGGCCGTTTTGGAGCCTAAGTGTCGGAAAAGAGTGCCTTTTCGCCCCAAACTCCCTAACTGTGAGTCCTATTAGCTAGCCGTCAGTTCCTACAGGTTACACTCATCCCGAACGAAGTGGCCGTGCCGGTTTCGGAATTTTCCAGTCGCCGGTTCCCGTTCCGGACCCCCGGCGGGCCGTTTTGGAGCCCAAGTGTCGGAAAAGAATACCTTTTCGCCCCAAACTCCCTAACCGTGAGTCCTATTTACGAGCCGCCAGTTCCTACGGGTTACTCTCATCTCGAGCGAAGTAGCTGTGCCGGTTTCGGAATTTTCCGGTCGCCGGTTCTCGATCCGGACCTCCGGCTGGCCGTTTTGGAGCCTAAGTGTCGGAAAAGCATACCTTTTCGCCCCGAACTCCCTAACCGTGAGTCCTATTTGCGAGCCGTCAGTTCCTACAGGTTACACTCATGTCGAGCGAAGTGGCTGCGCCGGTTTTAGAATTTTCCGACCGCAGGTTCCCATTCCGGACCCCCGGCGGGCCGATTTGGGGCCTAAGTGTCGGAAAAGCGTACCTTTTCGCACCAAACTCCATAACCGTGAGTCCTATTTGCGAGCTGCCAGTTACTACAGATTACTCTCACCTCGAACGAAGTAGCCGTACCGGTGTCGGAATTTTCCGGTCGCCGGTTCCCGATCCGGACCCCCGGCGGGCCGTTTTGGAGCCTAAGTGTCGGAAAAGAGTGCCTTTTCGCCCCAAACTCCCTAACTGTGAGTCCTATTTGCTAGCCGTCTGTTCCTACAGGTTACACTCATCTCGAACAAAGTGGCCGTGCTGGTTTCAAAATTTTCCGGTCGCCGGTTCCCGTTCCGGATCCCCGGCGGGCCGTTTTGGAGCCCAAGTGTCGGAAAAGAATACCTTTTCGCCCCAAACTCCCTAACCGTGAGTCCTATTTACGAGCCGCCAGTTCCTATGGGTTACTCTCATCTCGATGAAGTGGCCGTGCAGGTTTGGGAGATTTCCGGTCGCCGGTTCCCGATCCGGACCTCCGGCTAGCCGTTTTGGAACCTAAGTGTCGGAAAAGCATACATTTTCGCCCCAAACTCCCTAACCGTGAGTCCTATTTGCGAGCCGTCAGTTCCTACCGGTTACACTCATGTCGAGCGAAGTGGCCGCGCCGGTTTAAGAATTTTCCGACCGCAGGTTCCCATTCCGGACCCCCGGCGGGCCGATTTGGGGCCTAAGTGTCGGAAAAGCGTACCTTTTCGCACCAAACTCCATAACCGTGAGTCCTATTTGCGAGCCGCCAGTTCCTACAGGTTACTCTCATCTCGAGTGAAGTGGCCGTGCCGGTTTCGGAATTTTCCGGTCACAGGTTCCCAATCCGGACCCCCGGCGGGCCGCTTTGTAGCCTAGGTGTCGGAAATACGTACCTTTTCGCCCCAAACTCCCTAACCGTGAGTACTATTTACGAGCCGTCAGTTCGTACAGATTACTCTCATGTCGAGTGAAGTGGCCGTGCCAGTTTTACAATTTTTCCGATCGCAGGTTCCCATTCCGGACCCCCGGCGGGCCGTTTTGGGGCCTAAGTGTCGGAAAAGCGTACCTTTTCGCCCCAAACTCCCTAACCGTGAGTCCTATTTTCGAGCCGTCAGTTCCTACAGGCTACCCTCATCTTGAGTGAAGTGGCCGTGGCAGTTTTACAATCTTTCCGATTGCATGTTCCCATTCCGGACCCCGGCGGGCCGTTTTGGGGCCTAAGTGTCGGAAAAGCGTACCTTTTCGCACGAAACTGCCTAACCGTGAGTCTTATTTGCGAGCCTCCAGTTCCTACAGGTTACTCTCACCTCGAGCGAAGTGGCCGTGCCGGTTTTAGAATTTTCCGATCGCAGGTTTCCGTTCCGGACCCCCGGCGGGCCATTTTGGAGCCTAAGTTTCGGAAAAGCTTACCTTTTTGCACCAAACTCTCTAACCGTGAGTCCTATTTTCGAGCCGTTAGTTCCTACAGGTTAGTCTCATCTCGAGTGAAGTGGCCGTGCCGGTGTTGGAATTTTCCGGTCGCCGGTTCCCGATCCGGACTGCCGGCGTGCCGTTTTGGAGCCTGAGTGTCGGAAAAGCGTACGTTTTCGCACGAAACTCCCTAACCGTGAGTCCTATTTGCGAGCCGTCAGTTCGTACAGGTTACTCTCATCTCGAACGATGTGGCCGCGCCGGCTTCCGATTTTTCCGGTCGGCGGTTCCCATTCCGGACCCCCGGCGGGCCATTTTGGAGCCTAAGTGTCGGAAATAAGTCCCTTTTCGCCCCAAACTCCCTAACCGTGAGTCCTATTTGCGAGCCGTCTGTTCCTACAGGTTACTCTCATCTCGAGCGAAGTCGCCTTGCCGGTGTCGGAATTTACGGGTCGCCGGTTCCCGAGCCGGACCGCCGGCGGGCCGTTTTGGAGCCTAAGTGTCGGAAAAGAGTCCCTTTTCCCCACAAACTCCCTAACCGTGAGTCCTATTTACAAGCCATCAGTTCCTACAGGTTACTCTCATCTAGAGCGAAGTGACCGTGCCAGTTTCGGAATTTTCCGGTCGCCGGTTCCGGATCCGGACCCCCGGCGGGCCGTTTTGGACCCTAAGTGTCGGAAAAGAGTGCCTTTTCGCCCCAAACTCCCTAACTGTGAGTCCTATTTGCTAGCCGTCAGTTCCTACAAGTTACACTCATCTCGAACGAAGTGGCCGTGCCGGTTTCGGAATTTTCCGGTCGCCGGTTCCCGTTCCGGACCCCCGGCGGGCCGTTTTGGAGACCAAGTGTCGGAAAAGAATACGTTTTCGCCCCAAACTCCCTAACCGTAAGTCCTATTTATGAGCCGCCAGTTCCTACGGGTTACTCTCATCTCGAGCGAAGTGGCTGTGCCGGTTTCGGAATTTTCCGGTCGCAGGTTCCCGATCCGGACCTCCGGCTGGCCGTTTTGGAGCCTAAGTGTCGGAAAAGCATACCTTTTCGCCCCAAACTCCCTAACCGTGAGTCCTATTTGCGAGCCTTCAGTTCCTACAGGTCACACTCATGTCGAGCGAAGTGGCCGCGCCGGTTTTAGAATTTTCCGACCGCAGGTTCCCATTCCGGACCCTTGGCGGGCCGATTTGGGGCCTAAGTGTCGGAAAAGCGTACCTTTTCGCACCAAACTCCATAACCGTGAGTCCTATTTGCGAGCCGCCAGTTACTACAAGTTACTCTCACCTCGAACGAAGTAGCCATACCGGTGTCGGAATTTTCCGGTCGCCGGTTCCCGATCCGGACCCCCGGCGGGCCGTTTTGGAGCCTAAGTGTCGGAAAAGAGTGCCTTTTCGCCCCAAACTCCCTAACTGTGAGTCCTATTTGCTAGCCGTCAGTTCCTACAGGTTACACTCATCTCGAACGAAGTGGCCGTGCCGGTTTCAAAATTTTCCGGTCGCCGGTTCCCGTTCCGGACCCCCGGCGGGCCGTTTTGGAGCCCAAGTGTCGGAAAAGAATACCTTTTCGCCCCAAAATCCCTAACCGTGAGTCCTATTTACGAGCCGCCAGTTCCTACGGGTTACTCTCATCTCGAGCGAAGTGGCCGTGCTGGTTTCGAAATTTTCCGGTCGCCGGTTCCCGTTCCGGACCTCCGGCTAGCCGTTTTGGAACCTAAGTGTCGGAAAAGCATACATTTTCGCTCCAAACTCCCTAACCGTGAGTCCTATTTGCGAGCCGTCAGTTCCTACAGGTTACACTCATGTCGAGCGAAGTGGCCGCGCCGGTTTAAGAATTTTCCGACCGCAGGTTCCCATTCCGGACCCCCGGCGGGCCGATTTGGGGCCTAAGTGTCGGAAAAGCGTACCTTTTCACACCAAACTCCATAACCGCGAGTCCTATTTGCGAGCCGCCAGTTCCTACGGGTTACTCTCATCTCGAGCGAAGTGGCCGTGCCGGTTTCGGAATTTTCCGGTCACAGGTTCCCAATCCGGACCCCCGGCGGGCCGTTTTGTAGCCTAGGTGTCGGAAATACGTACCTTTTTGCCCCAAACTCCCTAACCGTGAGTTCTATTTGCGAGCCGTCAGTTCCTACAGGTTACTCTCATGTCGAGCGAAGTGCCCGCGCTCTTTTTAGAATTTTCCGACCGCAGGTTCCCATTCCGGACCCCCGGCGGGCCGTTTTGGGGCCTAGGTGTCGGAAAAGCTTACCTTTTCGCACCAAACTCCCTAACCGTGAGTCCTATTTGCGAGCCATCAGTTCCTACAGGTTACTCTCATCTCGAAACAAGGGGCCGTGCCGGCTTCCGATTTTTCCGGTCGGCGGTTCACGTTCCGGACCCCCGGCGGGCCGTTTAGGAGCCTAAGTGTCGGAAAAAAGTCCCTCTTCTCACCAAACTCCCTAACCGTGAGTCCTAATTGCGAGCTGTCAGTTCCTACAAGTTACTCTCATCTCGAGCGATGTGGCCGTGCCGGTGTCAGAATTTTCCGGTCGCCGGTTCCCGATACGGACCGCCGGCGGGCCGTTTTGGAGCTAAGTGTCGGAAAAGCATACGTTTTCGCACCAAACTCCCTAACCGTGAGTCCTATTTGCGAGCCGCCAGTTACTACAGGTTACTCTCACCTCGAACGAAGTAGCCGTACCGGTGTCGGAATTTTCCGGTCGCCGGTTCCCGATCCGGACCCCCGGCGGGCCGTTTTGGAGCCTAAGTGTCGGAAAAGAGTGCCTTTTCGCCCCAAACTCCCTAACTGTGAGTCCTATTTGCTAGCCGTCAGTTCCTACAGGTTACACTCATCTCGAACGAAGTGGCCGTGCCGGTTTCGGAATTTTCCGGTCGCCGGTTCCCGTTCCGGACCCCCGGCGGGCCGTTTTGGAGCCCAAGTGTCGGAAAAGAATACCTTTTCGCCCAAACTCCCTAACCGTGAGTCCTATTTACGAGCCGCCAGTTCCTACGGGTTACTCTCATCTCGAGGGAAGTGGCCGTGCCGGTTTCGGAGATTTCCGGTCGCCGGTTCCCGATCCGGACCTCCGGCTATGCGTTTGGGAACCTAAGTGTCGGAAAAGCATACATTTTCGCCCCAAACTCCCTAACCGTGAGTCCTATTTGCGAGCCGTCAGTTCCTACAGGTTACACTCATGTCGAGCGAAGTGGCCGCGCCGGTTTTAGAATTTTCCGACCGCAGGTTCCCATTCCGGACCCCCGGCGGGCCGATTTGGGGCCTAAGTGTCGGAAAAGAGAACCTTTTCGCACCAAACTCCATAACCGTGAGTCCTATTTGCGAGCCGCCAGTTCATACAGGTTACTCTCATCTCGAGCGAAGTGGCCGTGCCGGTTACGGAATTTTCCGGTCACAGGTTCCCAATCCGGACCCCCGGCGGGCCGCTTTGTAGCCTAGGTGTCAGAATTACGTACCTTTTCGCCCCAAACTCCCTAACCGTGAGTTCTATTTACGAGCCGTCAGTTCGTACAGGTTACTCTCATGTTGAGTGAAGTGGTGCCAGTTTTACAATTTTTCCGATCGCAGGTACCCATTCCGGACCCCCGTCGGGCCGTTTTGTGGCCTAAGTGTCGGAAAAGCGTACCTTTTCGCCCCAAACTCCCTAACCGTGAGTCCTATTTTCGAGCCGTCAGTTCCTACAGGGTACCCTCATGTTGAGTGAAGTGGCCGTGGCAGTTTTACAATCTTTCCGATTGCATGTTCCCATTCCGGACCCCCGGCGGGCCGTTTTGGGGCCTAAGTGTCGGAAAAGCATACCTTTTCGCACGAAACTCCCTAACCGTGAGTCTTATTTGCGAGCCGCCAGTTCCTACAGGTTACTCTCATCTCGAGCGAAGTGGCCGTGCCGGTTTTAGAATTTTCCGATCGCAGGTTTCCGTTCCGGACCCCCGGCGGGCCTTTTTGGAGCCTAAGTTTCGGAAAAGCGTACCTTTTCGCACCAAACTCTCTAACCGTGAGTCCTATTTTCGAGCCGTCAGTTCATACAGGTTAGTCTCATCTCGAGCGAAGTGGCCGTGCCGGTGTTGGAATTTTCCGGTCGCCGGTTCCCGATCCGGACCGCTGGCGGGCCGTTTTGGAGCCTGAGTGTCGGAAAAGCGTACGTTTTCGCACGAAACTCCCTAACCGTGAGTCTTATTTGCGAGCCGGCAGTTCGTACAGGTTACTCTCATCTCGAGCGAAGTGGCCACGCCGGCTTCCGATTTTTCCGGTCGGCGGTTCCCGTTCCGGACCCCTAGCGGGCCGTTTTGGAGCCTAAGTGTCGAAAAAAAGTCCCTTTTCGCCCCAAACTCCCTAACCGTGAGTCCTATTTGCGAGCCGTCAGTTCCTACAGGTAACTCTCATCTCGAGCGAAGTAGCCGTGCCAGTGTCGAAATTTTGGGGACACTGGTTCTCGATCCGGACCGCCGGCGGGCCGTTTTGGAGCCTAAGTGTCGGAAAAGAGTCCCTTTTCGCCCCAAACTCCCTAACCGTGAGTCCTATTTGCGAGCTGTCTGTTCCTACAAGTTACTCTCATCTCGAACGAAGTGGCCGTGCCGGTGTCAGAATTTTCCGGTCGCCGGTTCCCGATCCGGACCCCCGGCGGGCCGTTTTGGAGCCTAAGTGTCGGAAAAGAGTGCCTTTTCGCCCCAAACTCCCTAACTGTGAGTCCTATTAGCTAGCCGTCAGTTCCTACAGGTTACACTCATCCCGAACGAAGTGGCCGTGCCGGTTTCGGAATTTTCCAGTCGCCGGTTCCCGTTCCGGACCCCCGGCGGGCCGTTTTGGAGCCCAAGTGTCGGAAAAGAATACCTTTTCGCCCCAAACTCCCTAACCGTGAGTCCTATTTACGAGCCGCCAATTCCTACGGGTTACTCTCATCTCGAGCGAAGTAGCTGTGCCGGTTTCGGAATTTTCCGGTCGCCGGTTCTCGATCCGGACCTCCGGCTGGCCGTTTTGGAGCCTAAGTGTCGGAAAAGCATACCTTTTCGCCCCGAACTCCCTAACCGTGAGTCCTATTTGCGAGCCGTCAGTTCCTACAGGTTACACTCATGTCGAGCGAAGTGGCTGCGCCGGTTTTAGAATTTTCCGACCGCAGGTTCCCATTCCGGACCCCCGGCGGGCCGATTTGGGGCCTAAGTGTCGGAAAAGCGTACCTTTTCGCACCAAACTCCATAACCGTGAGTCCTATTTGCGAGCTGCCAGTTACTACAGATTACTCTCACCTCGAACGAAGTAGCCGTACCGGTGTCGGAATTTTCCGGTCGCCGGTTCCCGATCCGGACCCCCGGCGGGCCGTTTTGGAGCCTAAGTGTCGGAAAAGAGTGCCTTTTCGCCCCAAACTCCCTAACTGTGAGTCCTATTTGCTAGCCGTCTGTTCCTACAGGTTACACTCATCTCGAACAAAGTGGCCGTGCTGGTTTCAAAATTTTCCGGTCGCCGGTTCCCGTTCCGGATCCCCGGCGGGCCGTTTTGGAGCCCAAGTGTCGGAAAAGAATACCTTTTCGCCCCAAACTCCCTAACCGTGAGTCCTATTTACGAGCCGCCAGTTCCTATGGGTTACTCTCATCTCGATGAAGTGGCCGTGCAGGTTTGGGAGATTTCCGGTCGCCGGTTCCCGATCCGGACCTCCGGCTAGCCGTTTTGGAACCTAAGTGTCGGAAAAGCATACATTTTCGCCCCAAACTCCCTAACCGTGAGTCCTATTTGCGAGCCGTCAGTTCCTACAGGTTACACTCATGTCGAGCGAAGTGGCCGCGCCGGTTTAAGAATTTTCCGACCGCAGGTTCCCATTCCGGACCCCCGGCGGGCCGATTTGGGGCCTAAGTGTCGGAAAAGCGTACCTTTTCGCACCAAACTCCATAACCGTGAGTCCTATTTGCGAGCCGCCAGTTCCTACAGGTTACTCTCATCTCGAGTGAAGTGGCCGTGCCGGTTTCGGAATTTTCCGGTCACAGGTTCCCAATCCGGACCCCCGGCGGGCCGCTTTGTAGCCTAGGTGTCGGAAATACGTACCTTTTCGCCCCAAACTCCCTAACCGTGAGTACTATTTACGAGCCGTCAGTTCGTACAGATTACTCTCATGTCGAGTGAAGTGGCCGTGCCAGTTTTACAATTTTTCCGATCGCAGGTTCCCATTCCGGACCCCCGGCGGGCCGTTTTGGGGCCTAAGTGTCGGAAAAGCGTACCTTTTCGCCCCAAACTCCCTAACCGTGAGTCCTATTTTCGAGCCGTCAGTTCCTACAGGCTACCCTCATCTTGAGTGAAGTGGCCGTGGCAGTTTTACAATCTTTCCGATTGCATGTTCCCATTCCGGACCCCGGCGGGCCGTTTTGGGGCCTAAGTGTCGGAAAAGCGTACCTTTTCGCACGAAACTGCCTAACCGTGAGTCTTATTTGCGAGCCGCCAGTTCCTACAGGTTACTCTCACCTCGAGCGAAGTGGCCGTGCCGGTTTTAGAATTTCCCGATCGCAGGTTTCCGTTCCGGACCCCCGGCGGGCCATTTTGGAGCCTAAGTTTCGGAAAAGCGTACCTTTTTGCACCAAACTCTCTAACCGTGAGTCCTATTTTCGAGCCGTTAGTTCCTACAGGTTAGTCTCATCTCGAGCGAAGTGGCCGTGCCGGTGTTGGAATTTTCCGGTCGCCGGTTCCCGATCCGGACCGCCGGCGTGCCGTTTTGGAGCCTGAGTGTCGGAAAAGCGTACGTTTTCGCACGAAACTCCCTAACCGTGAGTCCTATTTGCGAGCCGTCAGTTCGTACAGGTTACTCTCATCTCGAACGATGTGGCCGCGCCGGCTTCCGATTTTTCCGGTCGGCGGTTCCCATTCCGGACCCCCGGCGGGCCATTTTGGAGCCTAAGTGTCGGAAATAAGTCCCTTTTCGCCCCAAACTCCCTAACCGTGAGTCCTATTTGCGAGCCGTCTGTTCCTACAGGTTACTCTCATCTCGAGCGAAGTCGCCGTGCCGGTGTCGGAATTTTCGGGTCGCCGGTTCCCGAGCCGGACTGCCGGCGGGCCGTTTTGGAGCCTAAGTGTCGGAAAAGAGTCCCTTTTCCCCACAAACTCCCTAACCGTGAGTCCTATTTACAAGCCATCAGTTCCTACAGGTTACTCTCATCTAGAGCGAAGTGACCGTGCCAGTTTCGGAATTTTCCGGTCGCCGGTTCCGGATCCGGACCCCCGGCGGGCCGTTTTGGACCCTAAGTGTCGGAAAAGAGTGCCTTTTCGCCCCAAACTCCCTAACTGTGAGTCCTATTTGCTAGCCGTCAGTTCCTACAAGTTACACGCATCTCGAACGAAGTGGCCGTGCCGGTTTCGGAATTTTCCGGTCGCCGGTTCCCGTTCCGGACCCCCGGCGGGCCGTTTTGGAGACCAAGTGTCGGAAAAGAATACGTTTTCGCCCCAAACTCCCTAACCGTAAGTCCTATTTATGAGCCGCCAGTTCCTACGGGTTACTCTCATCTCGAGCGAAGTGGCTGTGCCGGTTTCGGAATTTTCCGGTCGCAGGTTCCCGATCCGGACCTCCGGCTGGCCGTTTTGGAGCCTAAGTGTCGGAAAAGCATACCTTTTCGCCCCAAACTCCCTAACCGTGAGTCCTATTTGCGAGCCTTCAGTTCCTACAGGTTACACTCATGTCGAGCGAAGTGGCCGCGCCGGTTTTAGAATTTTCCGACCGCAGGTTCCCATTCCGGACCCTCGGCGGGCCGATTTGGGGCCTAAGTGTCGGAAAAGCGTACCTTTTCGCACCAAACTCCATAACCGTGAGTCCTATTTGCGAGCCGCCAGTTACTACAAGTTACTCTCACCTCGAACGAAGTAGCCGTACCGGTGTCGGAATTTTCCGGTCGCCGGTTCCCGATCCGGACCCCCGGCGGGCCGTTTTGGAGCCTAAGTGTCGGAAAAGAGTGCCTTTTCGCCCCAAACTCCCTAACTGTGAGTCCTATTTGCTAGCCGTCAGTTCCTACAGGTTACACTCATCTCGAACGAAGTGGCCGTGCCGGTTTCAAAATTTTCCGGTCGCCGGTTCCCGTTCCGGACCCCCGACAGGCCGTTTTGGAGCCCAAGTGTCGGAAAAGAATACCTTTTCGCCCCAAAATCCCTAACCGTGAGTCCTATTTACGAGCCGCCAGTTCCTACGGGTTACTCTCATCTCGAGCGAAGTGGCCGTGCCGGTTTCGGAATTTTCCGGTCGCCGGTTCCCGTTCCGGACCTCCGGCTAGCCGTTTTGGAACCTAAGTGTCGGAAAAGCATACATTTTCGCCCCAAACTCCCTAACCCTGAGTCCTATTTGCGAGCCGTCAGTTCCTACAGGTTACACTCATGTTGAGCGAAGTGGCCGCGCCGGTTTAAGAATTTTCCGACCGCAGGTTCCCATTCCGGACCCCCGGCGGGCCGATTTGGGGCCTAAGTGTCGGAAAAGCGTACCTTTTCACACCAAACTCCATAACCGTGAGTCCTATTTGCGAGCCGCCAGTTCCTACAGGTTACTCTCATCTCGAGCGCAGTGGCCGTGCCGGTTTCGGAATTTTCCGGTCACAGGTTCCCAATCCGGACCCCCGGCGGGCCGTTTTGTAGCCTAGGTGTCGGAAATACGTACCTTTTTGCCCCAAACTCCCTAACCGTGAGTTCTATTTGCGAGCCGTCAGTTCCTACAGGTTACTCTCATGTCGAGCGAAGTGGCCGCGCTCTTTTTAGAATTTTCCGACCGCAGGTTCCCATTCCGGACCCCCGGCGGGCCGTTTTGGGGCCTAGGTGTCGGAAAAGCTTACCTTTTCGCACCAAACTCCCTAACCGTGAGTCCTATTTGCGAGCCATCAGTTCCTACAGGTTACTCTCATCTCGAAACAAGTGGCCGTGCCGGCTTCCGATTTTTCCGGTCGGCGGTTCACGTTCCGGACCCCCGGCGGGCCGTTTAGGAGCCTAAGTGTCGGAAAAAAGTCCCTCTTCTCACCAAACTCCCTAACCGTGAGTCCTATTTGCGAGCTGTCAGTTCCTACAAGTTACTCTCATCTCGAGCGATGTGGCCGTGCCGGTGTCAGAATTTTCCGGTCGCCGGTTCCCGATACGGACCGCCGGCGGGCCGTTTTGGAGCTAAGTGTCGGAAAAGCATACGTTTTCGCACCAAACTCCCTAACCGTGAGTCCTATTTGCGAGCCGCCAGTTACTACAGGTTACTCTCACCTCGAACGAAGTAGCCGTACCGGTGTCGGAATTTCCGGTCGCCGGTTCCCGATCCGGACCCCCGGCGGGCCGTTTTGGAGCCTAAGTGTCGGAAAAGAGTGCCTTTTCGCCCCAAACTCCCTAACTGTGAGTCCTATTTGCTAGCCGTCAGTTCCTACAGGTTACACTCATCTCGAACGAAGTGGCCGTGCCGGTTTCGGAATTTTCCGGTCGCCGGTTCCCGTTCCGGACCCCCGGCGGGCCGTTTTGGAGCCCAAGTGTCGGAAAAGAATACCTTTTCGCCCAAACTCCCTAACCGTGAGTCCTATTTACGAGCCGCCAGTTCCTACGGGTTACTCTCATCTCGAGGGAAGTGGCCGTGCCGGTTTCGGAGATTTCCGGTCGCCGGTTCCCGATCCGGACCTCCGGCTAGGCGTTTGGGAACCTAAGTGTCGGAAAAGCATACATTTTCGCCCCAAACTCCCTAACCGTGAGTCCTATTTGCGAGCCGTCAGTTCCTACAGGTTACACTCATGTCGAGCGAAGTGGCCGCGCCGGTTTTAGAATTTTCCGACCGCAGGTTCCCATTCCGGACCCCCGGCGGGCCGATTTGGGGCCTAAGTGTCGGAAAAGAGAACCTTTTCGCACCAAACTCCATAACCGTGAGTCCTATTTGCGAGCCGCCAGTTCATACAGGTTACTCTCATCTCGAGCGAAGTGGCCGTGCCGGTTTCGGAATTTTCCGGTCACAGGTTCCCAATCCGGACCCCCGGCGGGCCGCTTTGTAGCCTAGGTGTCGGAATTACGTACCTTTTCGCCCCAAACTCCCTAACCGTGAGTTCTATTTACGAGCCGTCAGTTCGTACAGGTTACTCTCATGTTGAGTGAAGTGGCCGTGCCAGTTTTACAATTTTTCCGATCGCAGGTACCCATTCCGGACCCCCGGCGGGCCGTTTTGTGGCCTAAGTGTCGGAAAAGCGTACCTTTTCGCCCCAAATTCCCTAACCGTGAGTCCTATTTTCGAGCCGTCAGTTCCTACAGGCTACCCTCATGTTGAGTGAAGTGGCCGTGGCAGTTTTACAATCTTTCCGATTGCATGTTCCCATTCCGGACCCCCGGCGGGCCGTTTTGGGGCCTAAGTGTCGGAAAAGCATACCTTTTCGCACGAAACTCCCTAACCGTGAGTCTTATTTGCGAGCCGCCAGATCCTACAGGTTACTCTCATCTCGAGCGAAGTGGCCGTGCCGGTTTTAGAATTTTCCGATCGCAGGTTTCCGTTCCGGACCCCCCGGCGGGCCTTTTTGGAGCCTAAGTTTCGGAAAAGCGTACCTTTTCGCACCAAACTCTCTAACCGTGAGTCCTATTTTCGAGCCGTCAGTTCCTACAGGTTAGTCTCATCTCGAGCGAAGTGGCCGTGCCGGTGTTGGAATTTTTCGGTCGCCGGTTCCCGATCCGGACCGCTGGCGGGCCGTTTTGGAGCCTGAGTGTCGGAAAAGCGTACGTTTTCGCACGAAACTCCTTAACCGTGAGTCTTATTTGCGAGCCGTCAGTTCGTACAGGTTACTCTCATCTCGAGCGAAGTGGCCACGCCGGCTTCCGATTTTTCCGGTCGGCGGTTCCCGTTCCGGACCCCCAGCGGGCCGTTTTGGAGCCTAAGTGTCGAAAAAAAGTCCCTTTTCGCCCCAAACTCCCTAACCGTGAGTCCTATTTGCGAGCCGTCAGCTCCTACAGGTAACTCTCATCTCGAGCGAAGTAGCCGTGCCAGTGTCGGAATTTTGGGGACACTGGTTCTCGATCCGGACCGCCGGCGGGCCGTTTTGGAGCCTAAGTGTCGGAAAAGAGTCCCTTTTCGCCCCAAACTCCCTAACCGTGAGTCCTATTTGCGAGCTGTCTGTTCCTACAAGTTACTCTCATCTCGAACGAAGTGGCCGTGCCGGTGTCAGAATTTTCCGGTCGCCGGTTCCCGATCCGGACCCCCGGCGGGCCGTTTTGGAGCCTAAGTGTCGGAAAAGAGTGCCTTTTCGCCCCAAACTCCCTAACTGTGAGTCCTATTAGCTAGCCGTCAGTTCCTACAGGTTACACTCATCCCGAACAAAGTGGCCGTGCCGATTTCGGAATTTTCCAGTCGCCGGTTCCCGTTCCGGACCCCCGGCGGGCCGTTTTGGAGCCCAAGTGTCGGAAAAGAATACCTTTTCGCCCCAAACTCCCTAACCGTGAGTCCTATTTACGAGCCGCCAGTTCCTACGGGTTACTCTCATCTCGAGCGAAGTAGCTGTGCCGGTTTCGGAATTTTCCGGTCCCCGGTTCTCGATCCGGACCTCCGGCTGGCCGTTTTGGAGCCTAAGTGTCGGAAAAGCATACCTTTTCGCCCCGAACTCCCTAACCGTGAGTCCTATTTGCGAGCCGTCAGTTCCTACAGGTTACACTCATGTCGAGCGAAGTGACCGCGCCGGTTTTAGAATTTTCCGACCGCAGGTTCCCATTCCGGACCCCCGGCGGGCCGATTTGGGGCCTAAGTGTCGGAAAAGCGTACCTTTTCGCACCAAACTCCATAACCGTGAGTCCTATTTGCGAGCTGCCAGTTACTACAGATTACTCTCACCTCGAACGAAGTAGCCGTACCGGTGTCGGAATTTTCCGGTCGCCGGTTCCCGATCCGGACCCCCGGCGGGCCGTTTTGGAGCCTAAGTGTCGGAAAAGAGTGCCTTTTCGCCCCAAACTCCCTAACTGTGAGTCCTATTTGCTAGCCGTCTGTTCCTACAAGTTACACTCATCTCGAACAAAGTGGCCGTGCTGGTTTCAAAATTTTCCGGTCGCCGGTTCCCGTTCCGGATCCCCGGCGGGCCGTTTTGGAGCCCAAGTGTCGGAAAAGAATACCTTTTCGCCCCAAACTCCCTAACCGTGAGTCCTATTTACGAGCCGCCAGTTCCTATGGGTTACTCTCATCTCGATGAAGTGGCCGTGCAGGTTTCGGAGATTTCCGGTCGCCGGTTCCCGATCCGGAACTCCGGCTAGCCGTTTTGGAACCTAAGTGTCGGAAAAGCATACATTTTCGCCCCAAACTCCCTAACCGTGAGTCCTATTTGCGAGCCGTCAGTTCCTACAGGTTACACTCATGTCGAGCGAAGTGGCCGCGCCGGTTTTAGAATTTTCCGACCGCAGGTTCCCATTCCGGACCCCCGGCGGGCCGATTTGGGGCCTAAGTGTCGAAAAAGCGTACCTTTTCGCACCAAACTCCATAACCGTGAGTCCTATTTGCGAGCCGCCAGTTCCTACAGGTTACTCTCATCTCGAGCGAAGTGGCCGTGCCGGTTTCGGAATTTTCCGGTCACAGGTTCCCAATCCGGACCCCCGGCGGGCCGCTTTGTAGCCTAGGTGTCGGAAATACGTACCTTTTCGCCCCAAACTCCCTAACCGTGAGTACTATTTACGAGCCGTCAGTTCGTACAGGTTACTCTCATGTCGAGTGAAGTGGCCGTGCCAGTTTTATAATTTTTCCGATCGCAGGTTCCCATTCCGGGCCCCCGGCGGGCCGTTTTGGGGCCTAAGTGTCGGAAAAGCGTACCTTTTCGCCCCAAACTCCCTAACCGTGAGTCCTATTTTCGAGCCGTCAGTTCCTACAGGCTACCCTCATCTTGAGTGAAGTGGCCGTGGCAGTTTTACAATCTTTCCGATTGCATGTTCCCATTCCGGACCCCCGGCGGGCCGTTTTGGGGCCTAAGTGTCGGAAAAGCGTACCTTTTCGCACGAAACTGCCTAACCGTGAGTCGTATTTGCGAGCCGCCAGTTCCTACAGGTTACTCTCACCTCGAGCGAAGTGGCCGTGCCGGTTTTAGAATTTTCCGATCGCAGGTTTCCGTTCCGGACCCCCGGCGGGCCATTTTGGAGCCTAAGTTTCGGAAAAGCGTACCTTTTGGCACCAAACTCTCTAACCGTGAGTCCTATTTTCGAGCCGTTAGTTCCTACAGGTTAGTCTCATCTCGAGTGAAGTGGCCGTGCCGGTGTTGGAATTTTCCGGTCGCCGGTTCCCGATCCGGACCGCCGGCGGGCCGTTTTGGAGCCTGAGTGTCGAAAAAGCATACGTTTTCGCACGAAACTTCCTAACCGTGAGTCCTATTTGCGAGCCGTCAGTTCGTACAGGTTACTCTCATCTCGAACGATGTGGCCGCGCCGGCTTCCGATTTTTCCGGTCGGCGGTTCCCATTCCGGACCCCCGGCGGGCCATTTTGGAGCCTAAGTGTCGGAAATAAGTCCCTTTTAGCCCCAAACTCC
Source organism: Persea americana (assembly GCA_029852735.1). Classification (NCBI taxonomy): domain Eukaryota; kingdom Viridiplantae; phylum Streptophyta; class Magnoliopsida; order Laurales; family Lauraceae; genus Persea; species Persea americana. The sequence goes on from JAQQXO010000015.1 coordinate 665,043, forward strand.
CTAACCGTGAGTCCTATTTGCGAGCCGTCTGTTCCTACAGGTTACTCTCATCTCGAGCGAAGTCGCCGTGCCGGTGTCGGAATTTTCGGGTCGCCGGTTCCCGAGCCGGACCGCCGGCGGGCCGTTTTGGAGCCTAAGTGTCGGAAAAGAGTCCCTTTTCCCCACAAACTCCCTAACCGTGAGTCCTATTTACAAGCCATCAGTTCCTACAGGTTACTCTCATCTAGCGCGAAGTGACCGTGCCCGTTTCGGAATTTTCCGGTCGCCGGTTCCGGATCCGGACCCCCGGCGGGCCGTTTTGGACCCTAAGTGTCGGAAAAGAGTGCCTTTTCACCCCAAACTCCCTAACTGTGAGTCCTATTTGCTAGCCGTCAGTTCCTACAAGTTACACTCATCTCGAACGAAGTGGTCGTGCCGGTTTCGGAATTTTCCGGTCGCCGGTTCCCGTTCCGGACCCCCGGCGGGCCGTTTTGGAGACCAAGTGTCGGAAAAGAATACGTTTTCGCCCCCAAACTCCCTAACCGTAAGTCCTATTTATGAGCCGCCAGTTCCTACGGGTTACTCTCATCTCGAGCGAAGTGGCTGTGCCGGTTTCGGAATTTTCCGGTCGCAGGTTCCCGATCCGGACCTCCGGCTGGCCGTTTTGGAGCCTAAGTGTCGGAAAAGCATACCTTTTCGCCCCAAACTCCCTAACCGTGAGTCCTATTTGCGAGCCTTCAGTTCCTACAGGTTACACTCATGTCGAGCGAAGTGGCCGCGCCGGTTTTAGAATTTTCCGACCGCAGGTTCCCATTCCGGACCCTCGGCGGGCCGATTTGGGGCCTAAGTGTCGGAAAAGCGTACCTTTTCGCACCAAACTCCATAACCGTGAGTCCTATTTGCGAGCCGCCAGTTACTACAAGTTACTCTCACCTCGAACGAAGTAGCCGTACCGGTGTCGGAATTTTCCGGTCGCCGGTTCCCGATCCGGACCCCCGGCGGGCCGTTTTGGAGCCTAAGTGTCGGAAAAGAGTGCCTTTTCGCCCCAAACTCCCTAACTGTGAGTCCTATTTGCTAGCCGTCAGTTCCTACAGGTTACACTCATCTCGAACGAAGTGGCCGTGCCGTTTTCAAAATTTTCCGGTCGCCGGTTCCCGTTCCGGACCCCCGGCGGGCCGTTTTGGAGCCCAAGTGTCGGAAAAGAATACCTTTTCGCCCCAAAATCCCTAACCGTGAGTCCTATTTACGAGCCGCCAGTTCCTACGGGTTACTCTCATCTCGAGCGAAGTGGCCGTGCCGGTTTCGGAATTTTCCGGTCGCCGGTTCCCGTTCCGGACCTCCGGCTAGCCGTTTTGGAACCTAAGTGTCGGAAAAGCATACATTTTCGCCCCAAACTCCCTAACCGTGAGTCCTATTTGCGAGCCGTCAGTTCCTACAGGTTACACTCATGTCGAGCGAAGTGGCCGCGCCGGTTTAAGAATTTTCCGACCGCAGGTTCCCATTCCGGACCCCCGGCGGGCCGATTTGGGGCCTAAGTGTCGGAAAAGCGTACCTTTTCACACCAAACTCCATAACCGTGAGTCCTATTTGCGAGCCGCCAGTTCCTACAGGTTACTCTCATCTCGAGCGAAGTGGCCGTGCCGGTTTCGGAATTTTCCGGTCACAGGTTCCCAATCCGGACCCCCGGCGGGCCGTTTTGTAGCCTAGGTGTCGGAAATACGTACCTTTTCGCCCAAACTCCCTAACCGTGAGTCCTATTTACGAGCCGCCAGTTCCTACGGGTTACTCTCATCTCGAGGGAAGTCGCCGTGCCGGTTTCGGTGATTTCCGGTCGCCGGTTCCCGATCCGGACCTCCGGCTAGGCGTTTGGGAACCTAAGTGTCGGAAAAGCATACATTTTCGCCCCAAACTCCCTAACCGTGAGTCCTATTTGCGAGCCGTCAGTTCCTACAGGTTACACTCATGTCGAGCGAAGTGGCCGCGCCGGTTTTAGAATTTTCCGACCGCAGGTTCCCATTCCGGACCCCCGGCGGGCCGATTTGGGGCCTAAGTGTCGGAAAAGAGAACCTTTTCGCACCAAACTCCATAACCGTGAGTCCTATTTGCGAGCCGCCAGTTCATACAGGTTACTCTCATCTCGAGCGAAGTGGCCGTGCCGGTTTCGGAATTTTCCGGTCACAGGTTCGCAATCCGGACCCCCGGCGGGCCGCTTTGTAGCCTAGGTGTCGGAAATACGTACCTTTTTGCCCCAAACTCCCTAACCGTGAGTTCTATTTACGAGCCGTCAGTTCGTACAGGTTACTCTCATGTTGAGTGAAGTGGCCGTGCCAGTTTTACAATTTTTCCGATCGCAGGTACCCATTCCGGACCCCCGGCGGGCCGTTTTGTGGCCTAAGTGTCGGAAAAGCGTACCTTTTCGCCCCAAACTCCCTAACCGTGAGTCCTATTTTCGAGCCGTCAGTTCCTACAGGCTACCCTCATGTTGAGTGAAGTGGCCGTGGCAGTTTTACAATCTTTCCGATTGCATGTTCCCATTCCGGACCCCCGGCGGGCCGTTTTGGGGCCTAAGTGTCGGAAAAGCATACCTTTTCGCACGAAACTCCCTAACCGTGAGTCTTATTTGGGAGCCGCCAGTTCCTACAGGTTACTCTCATCTCGAGCGAAGTGGCCGTGCCGGTTTTAGAATTTTCCGATCGCAGGTTTCCGTTCCGGACCCCCGGCGGGCCTTTTTGGAGCCTAAGTTTCGGAAAAGCGTACCTTTTCGCACCAAACTCTCTAACCGTGGGTCCTATTTTCGAGCCGTCAGTTCCTACAGGTTAGTCTCATCTCGAGCGAAGTGGCCGTGCCGGTGTTGGAATTTTCCGGTCGCCGGTTCCCGATCCGGACCCCCAGCGGGCCGTTTTGGAGCCTAAGTGTCGAAAAAAAGTCCCTTTTCGCCCCAAACTCCCTAACCGTGAGTCCTATTTGCGAGCCGTCAGTTCCTACAGGTAACTCTCATCTCGAGCGAAGTAGCCGTGCCAGTGTCGAAATTTTGGGGACACTGGTTCTCGATCCGGACCGCCGGCGGGCCGTTTTGGAGCCTAAGTGTCGGAAAAGAGTCCCTTTTCGCCCCAAACTCCCTAACCGTGAGTCCTATTTGCGAGCTGTCTGTTCCTACAAGTTACTCTCATCTCGAACGAAGTGGCCGTGCCGGTGTCAGAATTTTCCGGTCGCCGGTTCCCGATCCGGACCCCCGGCGGGCCGTTTTGGAGCCTAAGTGTCGGAAAAGAGTGCCTTTTCGCCCCAAACTCCCTAACTGTGAGTCCTATTAGCTAGCCGTCAGTTCCTACAGGTTACACTCATCTCGAACGAAGTGGCCGTGCCGGTTTCGGAATTTTCCAGTCGCCGGTTCCCGTTCCGGACCCCCGGCGGGCCGTTTTGGAGCCCAAGTGTCGGAAAAGAATACCTTTTCGCCCCAAACTCCCTAACCGTGAGTCCTATTTACGAGCCGCCAGTTCCTACGGGTTACTCTCATCTCGAGCGAAGTAGCTGTGCCGGTTTCGGAATTTTCCGGTCGCCGGTTCTCGATCCGGACCTCCGGCTGGCCGTTTTGGAGCCTAAGTGTCGGAAAAGCATACCTTTTCGCCCCGAACTCCCTAACCGTGAGTCCTATTTGCGAGCCGTCAGTTCCTACAGGTTACACTCATGTCGAGCGAAGTGGCCGCGCCGGTTTTAGAATTTTCCGACCGCAGGTTCCCATTCCGGACCCCCGGCGGGCCGATTTGGGGCCTAAGTGTCGGAAAAGCGTACCTTTTCGCACCAAACTCCATAACCGTGAGTCCTATTTGCGAGCTGCCAGTTACAACAGATTACTCTCACCTCGAACGAAGTAGCCGTACCGGTGTCGGAATTTTCCGGTCGCCGGTTCCCGATCCGGACCCCCGGCGGGCCGTTTTGGAGCCTAAGTGTCGGAAAAGAGTGCCTTTTCGCCGCAAACTCCCTAACTGTGAGTCCTATTTGCTAGCCGTCTGTTCCTATAGGTTACACTCTTCTCGAACACAGTGGCCGTGCCGGTTTCAAAATTTTCCGGTCGCCGGTTCCCGTTCCGGATCCCCGGCGGGCCGTTTTGGAGCCCAAGAGTCGGAAAAGAATACCTTTTCGCCCCAAACTCCCTAACCGTGAGTCCTATTTACGAGCAGCCAGTTCCTACGGGTTACTCTCATCTCGATGAAGTGGCCGTGCAGGTTTCGGAGATTTCCGGTCGCCGGTTCCCGATCCGGACCTCCGGCTAGACGTTTTGGAACCTAAGTGTCGGAAAAGCATACATTTTCGCCCCAAACTCCCTAACCGTGAGTCCTATTTGCGAGCCGTCAGTTCCTACAGGTTACACTCATGTCGAGCGAAGTGACCGTGCCGGTTTAAGAATTTTCCGACCGCAGGTTCCCATTCCGGACCACCGGCGGGCCGATTTGGGGCCTAAGTGTCGGAAAAGCGTACCTTTTCGCACCAAACTCCATAACCGTGAGTCCTATTTGCGAGCCGCCAGTTCCTACAGGTTACTCTCATCTCGAGTGAAGTGGCCGTGCCGGTTTCGGAATTTTCCGGTCACAGGTTCCCAATCCGGACCCCCGGCGGGCCGCTTTGTAGCCTAGGTGTCGGAAATACGTACCTTTTCGCCCCAAACTCCCTAACCGTGAGTACTATTTACGAGCCGTCAGTTCGTACAGATTACTCTCATGTCGAGTGAAGTGGCCGTGCCAGTTTTACAATTTTTCCGATCGCAGGTTCCCATTCCGGACCCCCGGCGGGCCGTTTTGGGGCCTAAGTGTCGGAAAAGCGTACCTTTTCGCCCCAAACTCCCTAACCGTGAGTCCTATTTTCGAGCCGTCAGTTCCTACAGGCTACCCTCATCTTGAGTGAAGTGGCCGTGGCAGTTTTACAATCTTTCCGATTGCATGTTCCCATTCCGGACCCCGGCGGGCCGTTTTGGGGCCTAAGTGTCGGAAAAGCGTACCTTTTCGCACGAAACTGCCTAACCGTGAGTCTTATTTGCGAGCCGCCAGTTCCTACAGGTTACTCTCACCTCGAGCGAAGTGGCCGTGCCGGTTTTAGAATTTTCCGATCGCAGGTTTCCGTTCCGGACCCCCGGTGGGCCATTTTGGAGCCTAAGTTTCGGAAAAGCGTACCTTTTTGCACCAAACTCTCTAACCGTGAGTCCTATTTTCGAGCCGTTAGTTCCTACAGGTTAGTCTCATCTCGAGTGAAGTGGCCGTGCCGGTGTTGGAATTTTCCGGTCGCCGGTTCCCGATCCGGACCGCCGGCGGGCCGTTTTGGAGCCTGAGTGTCGGAAAAGCGTACGTTTTCGCACGAAACTCCCTAACCGTGAGTCCTATTTGCGAGCCGTCAGTTCGTACAGGTTACTCTCATCTCGAACGATGTGGCCGCGCCGGCTTCCGATTTTTCCGGTCGGCGGTTCCCATTCCGGACCCCCGGCGGGCCATTTTGGAGCCTAAGTGTCGGAAATAAGTCCCTTTTCCCCCCAAACTCCCTAACCGTGAGTCCTATTTGCGAGCCGTCTGTTCCTACAGGTTACTCTCATCTCGAGCGAAGTCGCCGTGCCGGTGTCGGAATTTTCGGGTCGTCGGTTCCTGAGCCGGACCGCCGGCGGGCCGTTTTGGAGCCTAAGTGTCGGAAAAGAGTCCCTTTTCCCCACAAACTCCGTAACCGTGAGTCCTATTTACAAGCCATCAGTTCCTACAGGTTACTCTCATCTAGAGCGAAGTGACCGTGCCAGTTTCGGAATTTTCCGGTCGCCGGTTCCGGATCCGGACCCCCGGCGGGCCGTTTTGGACCCTAAGTGTCGGAAAAGAGTGCCTTTTCGCCCCAAACTCCCTAACTGTGAGTCCTATTTGCTAGCCGTCAGTTCCTACAGGTTACACTCATCTCGAACGAAGTAGCCGTGCCGGTTTCGGAATTTTCCGGTCGCCGGTTCCCGTTCCGGACCCCCGGCGGGCCGTTTTGGAGACCAAGTGTCGGAAAAGAATACGTTTTCGCCCCAAACTCCCTAACCGTAAGTCCTATTTATGAGCCGCCAGTTCCTACGGGTTACTCTCATCTCGAGCGAAGTGGCTGTGCCGGTTTCGGAATTTTCCGGTCGCAGGTTCCCGATCCGGACCTCCGGCTGGCCGTTTTGGAGCCTAAGTGTCGGAAAAGCATACCTTTTCGCCCCAAACTCCCTAACCGTGAGTCCTATTTGCGAGCCTTCAGTTCCTACAGGTTACACTCATGTCGAGCGAAGTGGCCGCGCCGGTTTTAGAATTTTCTGACCGCAGGTTCCCATTCCGGACCCTCGGCGGGCCGATTTGGGGCCTAAGTGTCGGAAAAGCGTACCTTTTCGCACCAAACTCCATAACCGTGAGTCCTATTTGCGAGCCGCCAGTTACTACAAGTTACTCTCACCTCGAACGAAGTAGCCGTACCGGTGTCGGAATTTTCCGGTCGCCGGTTCCCGATCCGGACCCCCGGCGGGCCGTTTTGGAGCCTAAGTGTCGGAAAAGAGTGCCTTTTCGCCCCAAACTCCCTAACTGTGAGTCCTATTTGCTAGCCGTCAGTTCCTACAGGTTACACTCATCTCGAACGAAGTGGCCGTGCCGGTTTCAAAATTTTCCGGTCGCCGGTTCCCGTTCCGGACCCCCGGCGGGCCGTTTTGGAGCCCAAGTGTCGGAAAAGAATACCTTTTCGCCCCAAAATCCCTAACCGTGAGTCCTATTTACGAGCCGCCAGTTCCTACGGGTTACCCTCATCTCGAACGAAGTGGCCGTGCCGGTTTCGGAATTTTCCGGTCGCCGGTTCCCGTTCCGGACCTCCGGCTAGCCGTTTTGGAACCTAAGTGTCGGAAAAGCATACATTTTCGCCCCAAACTCCCTAACCGTGAGTCTTATTTGCGAGCCGTCAGTTCGTACAGGTTACTCTCATCTCGAGCGAAGTGGCCACGCCGGCTTCCGATTTTTCCGGTCGGCGGTTCCCGTTCCGGACCCCCAGCGGGCCGTTTTGGAGCCTAAGTGTCGAAAAAAAGTCCCTTTTCGCCCCAAACTCCCTAACCGTGAGTCCTATTTGCGAGCTGTCAGTTCCTACAGGTAACTCTCATCTCGAGCGAAGTAGCCGTGCCAGTGTCGGAATTTTGGGGACACTGGTTCTCGATCCGGACCGCCGGCGGGCCGTTTTGGAGCCTAAGTGTCGGAAAAGAGTCCCTTTTCGCCCCAAACTCCCTAACCGTGAGTCCTATTTGGGAGCTGTCTGTTCCTACAAGTTACTCTCATCTCGAACGAAGTGGCCGTGCCGGTGTCAGAATTTTCCGGTCGCCGGTTCCCGATCCGGACCCCCGGCGGGCCGTTTTGGAGCCTAAGTGTCGGAAAAGAGTGCCTTTTCGCCCCAAACTCCCTAACTGTGAGTCCTATTAGCTAGCCGTCAGTTCCTACAGGTTACACTCATCTCGAACGAAGTGGCCGTGCCGGTTTCGGAATTTTCCAGTCGCCGGTTCCCGTTCCGGACCCCCGGCGGGCCGTTTTGGAGCCCAAGTGTCGGAAAAGAATACCTTTTCGCCCCAAACTCCCTAACCGTGAGTCCTATTTACGAGCCGCCAGTTCCTACGGGTTACACTCATCTCGAGCGAAGTAGCTGTGCCGGTTTCGGAATTTTCCGGTCGCCGGTTCTCGATCCGGACCTCCGGCTGGCCGTTTTGGAGCCTAAGTGTCGGAAAAGCATACCTTTTCGCCCCGAACTCCCTAACCGTGAGTCCTATTTGCGAGCCGTCAGTTCCTACAGGTTACACTCTTGTCGAGCGAAGTGGCCGCGCCGGTTTTAGAATTTTCCGACCGCAGGTTTCCATTCCGGACCCCCGGCGGGCCGATTTGGGGCCTAAGTGTCGGAAAAGCGTACCTTTTCGCACCAAACTCCATAACCGTGTGTCCTATTTGCGAGCTGCCAGTTACTACAGATTACTCTCACCTCGAACGAAGTAGCCGTACCGGTGTCGGATTTTTCCGGTCGCCGGTTCCCGATCCGGACCCCCGGCGGGCCGTTTTGGAGCCTAAGTGTCAGAAAAGAGTGCCTTTTCGCCCCAAACTCCCTAACTGTGAGTCCTATTTGCTAGCCGTCTGTTCCTACAGGTTACACTCATCTCGAACAAAGTGGCCGTGCCGGTTTCAAAATTTTCCGGTCGCCGGTTCCCGTTCCGGATCCCCGGCGGGCCGTTTTGGAGCCCAAGTGTCGGAAAAGAATACCTTTTCGCCCCAAACTCCCTAACCGTGAGTCCTATTTACGAGCCGCCAGTTCCTACGGGTTACTCTCATCTCGATGAAGTGGCCGTGCAGGTTTCGGAGATTTCCGGTCGCCGGTTCCCGATCCGGACCTCCGGCTAGCCGTTTTGGAACCTAAGTGTCGGAAAAGCATACATTTTCGCCCCAAACTCCCTAACCGTGAGTCCTATTTGCGAGCCGTCAGTTCCTACAGGTTACACTCATGTCGAGTGAAGTGGCCGCGCCGGTTTTAGAATTTTCCGACCGCAGGTTCCCATTCCGGACCCCCGGCGGGCCGATTTGGGGCCAAAGTGTCGGAAAAGCGTACCTTTTCGCACCAAACTCCATAACCGTGAGTCCTACTTGCGAGCCGCCAGTTCCTACAGGTTACTCTCATCTCGAGCGAAGTGGCCGTGCCGGTTTCGGAATTTTCCGGTCACAGGTTCCCAATCCGGACCCCCGGCTGGCCGCTTTGTAGCCTAGGTGTCGGAAATACGTACCTTTTCGCCCCAAACTCCCTAACCGTGAGTACTATTTACGAGCCGTCAGTTCGTACAGGTTACTCTCATGTCGAGTGAAGTGGCCGTGCCAGTTTTATAATTTTTCCGATCGCAGGTTCCCATTCCGGACCCCCGGCGGGCCGTTTTGGGGCCTAAGTGTCGGAAAAGCGTACCTTTTCGCCCCAAACTCCCTAACCATGGGTCCTATTTTCGAGCCGTCAGTTCCTACAGGCTACCCTCATCTTGAGTGAAGTGGCCGTGGCAGTTTTACAATCTTTCCGATTGCATGTTCCCATTCCGGACCCCCGGCGGGCCGTTTTGGGGCCTAAGTGTCGGAAAAGCGTACCTTTTCGCACGAAACTGCCTAACCGTGAGTCTTATTTGCGAGCCGCCAGTTCCTACAGGTTACTCTCACCTCGAGCGAAGTGGCCGTGCCGGTTTTAGAATTTTCCGATCGCAGGTTTCCGTTCCGGACCCCCGGCGGGCCATTTTGGAGCCTAAGTTTCGGAAAAGCGTACCTTTTTGCACCAAACTCTCTAACCGTGAGTCCTATTTTCGAGCCGTTAGTTCCTACAGGTTAGTCTCATCTCGAGTGAAGTGGCCGTGCCGGTGTTGGAATTTTTCGGGCGCCGGTTCCCGATCCGGACCGCCGGCGGGCCGTTTTGGAGCCTGAGTGTCGGAAAAGCGTACGTTTTCGCACGAAACTCCCTAACCGTGAGTCCTATTTGTGAGCCGTCAGTTCGTACAGGTTACTCTCATCTCGAACGATGCGGCCGCGCCGGCTTCCGATTTTTCCGGTCGGCGGTTCCCATTCCGGACCCCCGGCGGGCCATTTTGGAGCCTAAGTGTCGGAAATAAGTCCCTTTTCGCCCCAAACTCCCTAACCGTGAGTCCTATTTGCGAGCCGTCTGTTCCTACAGGTTACTCTCATCTCGAACGAAGTCGCCGTGCCGGTGTCGGAATTTTCGGGTCGCCGGTTCCCGAGCCGGACCGCCGGCGGGCCGTTTTGGAGCCTAAGTGTCGGAAAAGAGTCCCTTTTCCCCACAAACTCCCTAACCGTGAGTCCTATTTACAAGCCATCAGTTCCTACAGGTTACTCTCATCTAGAGCGAAGTGACCGTGCCAGTTTCGGAATTTTCCGGTCGCCGGTTCCGGATCCGGACCCCCGGCGGGCCGTTTTGGACCCTAAGTGTCGGAAAAGAGTGCCTTTTCGCCCCAAACTCCCTAACTGTGAGTCCTATTTGCTAGCCGTCAGTTCCTACAGGTTACACTCATCTCGAACGAAGTGGCCGTGCCGGTTTCGGAATTTTCCGGTCGCCGGTTCCCGTTCCGGACCCCCGGCGGGCCGTTTTGGAGACCAAGTGTCGGAAAAGAATACGTTTTCGCCCCAAACTCCCTAACCGTAAGTCCTATTTATGAGCCGCCAGTTCCTACGGGTTACTCTCATCTCGAGCGAAGTGGCTGTGCCGGTTTCGGAATTTTCCGGTCGCAGGTTCCCGATCCGGACCTCCGGCTGGCCGTTTTGGAGCCTAAGTGTCGGAAAAGCATACCTTTTCGCCCCAAACTCCCTAACCGTGAGTCCTATTTGCGAGCCTTCAGTTCCTACAGGTTACACTCATGTCGAGCGAAGTGGCCGCGCCGGTTTTAGAATTTTCCGACCGCAGGTTCCCATTCCGGACCCTCGGCGGGCCGATTTGGGGCCTAAGTGTCGGAAAAGCGTACCTTTTCGCACCAAACTCCATAACCGTGAGTCCTATTTGCGAGCCGCCAGTTACTACAAGTTACTCTCACCTCGAACGAAGTAGCCGTACCGGTGTCGGAATTTTCCGGTCGCCGGTTCCCGATCCGGACCCCCGGCGGGCCGTTTTGGAGCCTAAGTGTCGGAAAAGAGTGCCTTTTCGCCCCAAACTCCCTAACTGTGAGTCCTATTTGCTAGCCGTCAGTTCCTACAGGTTACACTCATCTCGAACGAAGTGGCCGTACCGGTTTCAAAATTTTCCGGTCGCCGGTTCCCGTTCCGGACCCCCGGCGGGCCGTTTTGGAGCCCAAGTGTCGGAAAAGAATACCTTTTCGCCCCAAAATCCCTAACCGTGAGTCCTATTTACGAGCCGCCAGTTCCTACGGGTTACTCTCATCTCGAGCGAAGTGGCCGTGCCGGTTTCGGAATTTTCCGGTCGCCGGTTCCCGTTCCGGACCTCCGGCTAGCCGTTTTGGAACCTAAGTGTCGGAAAAGCATACATTTTCGCCCCAAACTCCCTAACCGTGAGTCCTATTTGCGAGCCGTCAGTTCCTACAGGTTACACTCATGTCGAGCGAAGTGGCCGCGCCGGTTTAAGAATTTTCCGACCGCAGGTTCCCATTCCGGACCCCCGGCGGGCCGATTTGTAGCCTAGGTGTCGGAAATACGTACCTTTTTGCCCCAAACTCCCTAACCGTGAGTTCTATTTGCGAGCCGTTAGTTCCTACAGGTTACTCTCATGTCGAGCGAAGTGGCCGCGCTCTTTTTAGAATTTTCCGACCGCAGGTTCCCATTCCGGACCCCCGGCGGGCCGTTTTGGGGCCTAGGTGTCGGAAAAGCTTACCTTTTCGCACCAAACTCCCTAACCGTGAGTCCTATTTGCGAGCCATCAGTTCCTACAGGTTACTCTCATCTCGAAACAAGTGGCCGTGCCGGCTTCCGATTTTTCCGGTCGGCGGTTCACGTTCCGGACCCCCGGCGGGCCGTTTAGGAGCCTAAGTGTCGGAAAAAAGTCCCTTTTCTCACCAAACTCCCTAACCGTGAGTCCTATTTGCGAGCTGTCAGTTCCTACAAGTTACTCTCATCTCGAGCGATGTGGCCGTGCCGGTGTCAGAATTTTCCGGTCGCCGGTTCCCGATACGGACCACCGGCGGGCCGTTTTGGAGCTAAGTGTCGGAAAAGCGTACGTTTTCGCACCAAACTCCCTAACCGTGAGTCCTATTTGCGAGCCGCCAGTTACTACAGGTTACTCTCACCTCGAACGAAGTAGCCGTACCGGTGTCGGAATTTTCCGGTCGCCGGTTCCCGATCCGGACCCCCGGCGGGCCGTTTTGGAGCCTAAGTGTCGGAAAAGAGTGCCTTTTCGCCCCAAACTCCCTAACTGTGAGTCCTATTTGCTAGCCGTCAGTTCCTACAGGTTACACTCATCTCGAACGAAGTGGCCGTGCCGGTTTCGGAATTTTCCGGTCGTCGGTTCCCGTTCCGGACCCCCGGCGGGCCGTTTTGGAGCCCAAGTGTCGGAAAAGAATACCTTTTCGCCCAAACTCCCTAACCGTGAGTCCTATTTACGAGCCGCCAGTTCCTACGGGTTACGCTCATCTCGAGGGAAGTGGCCGTGCCGGTTTCGGAGATTTCCGGTCGCCGGTTCCCGATCCGGACCTCCGGCTAGGCGTTTGGGAACCTAAGTGTCGGAAAAGCATACATTTTCGCCCCAAACTCCCTAACCGTGAGTCCTATTTGTGAGCCGTCAGTTCCTACAGGTTACACTCATGTCGAGCGAAGTGGCCGCGCCGGTTTTAGAATTTTCCGACCGCAGGTTCCCATTCCGGACCCCCGGCGGGCCGATTTGGGGCCTAAGTGTCGGAAAAGAGAACCTTTTCGCACCAAACTCCATAACCGTGAGTCCTATTTGCGAGCCGCCAGTTCATACAGGTTACTCTCATCTCGAGCGAAGTGGCCGTGCCGGTTTCGGAATTTTCCGGTCACAGGTTCCCAATCCGGACCCCCGGCGGGCCGCTTTGTAGCCTAGGTGTCGGAAATACGTACCTTTTCGCCCCAAACTCCCTAACCGTGAGTTCTATTTACGAGCCGTCAGTTCGTACAGGTTACTCTCATGTTGAGTGAAGTGGCCGTGCCAGTTTTACAATTTTTCCGATCGCAGGTACCCATTCCGGACCTCCGGCGGGCCGTTTTGTGGCCTAAGTGTCGGAAAAGCGTACCTTTTCGCCCCAAACTCCCTAACCGTGAGTCCTATTTTCGAGCCGTCAGTTCCTACAGGCTACCCTCATGTTGAGTGAAGTGGCCGTGGCAGTTTTACAATCTTTCCGATTGCATGTTCCCATTCCGGACCCCCGGCGGGCCGTTTTGGGGCCTAAGTGTCGGAAAAGCATACCTTTTCGCACGAAACTCCCTAACCGTGAGTCTTATTTGCGAGCCGCCAGTTCCTACAGGTTACTCTCATCTCGAGCGAAGTGGCCGTGCCGGTTTTAGAATTTTCCGATCGCAGGTTTCCGTTCCGGACCCCGGGCGGGCCTTTTTGGAGCCTAAGTTTCGGAAAAGCGTACCTTTTCGCACCAAACTCTCTAACCGTGAGTCCTATTTTCGAGCCGTCTGTTCCTACAGGTTAGTCTCATCTCGAGCGAAGTGGCCGTGCCGGTGTTGGAATTTTCCGGTCGCCGGTTCCCGATCCGGACCGCTGGAGGGCCGTTTTGGAGCCTGAGTGTCGGAAAAGCGTACGTTTTCGCACGAAACTCCCTAACCGTGAGTCTTATTTGCGAGCCGTCAGTTCGTACAGGTTACTCTCATCTCGAGCGAAGTGGCCACGCCGGCTTCCGATTTTTCCGGTCGGCGGTTCCCGTTCCGGAACCCCAGCGGGCCGTTTTGGAGCCTAAGTGTCGAAAAAAAGTCCCTTTTCGCCCCAAACTCCCTAACCGTGAGTCCTATTTGCGAGCCGTCAGTTCCTACAGGTAACTCCCATCTCGAGCGAAGTAGCCGTGCCAGTGTCGGAATTTTGGGGACACTGGTTCTCGATCCGGACCGCCGGCGGGCCGTTTTGGAGCCTAAGTGTCGGAAAAGAGTCCCTTTTCGCCCCAAACTCCCTAACCGTGAGTCCTATTTGCGAGCTGTCTGTTCCTACAAGTTACTCTCATCTCGAACGAAGTGGCCGTGCCGGTGTCAGAATTTTCCGGTCGCCGGTTCCCGATCCGGACCCCCGGCGGGCCGTTTTGGAGCCTAAGTGTCGGAAAAGAGTGCCTTTTCGCCCCAAACTCCCTAACTGTGAGTCCTATTAGCTAGCCGTCAGTTCCTACAGGTTACACTCATCTCGAACGAAGTGGCCGTGCCGGTTTCGGAATTTTCCAGTCGCCGGTTCCCGTTCCGGACCCCCGGCGGGCCGTTTTGGAGCCCAAGTGTCGGAAAAGAATACCTTTTCGCCCCAAACTCCCTAACCGTGAGTCCTATTTACGAGCCGCCAGTTCCTACGGGTTACTCTCATCTCGAGCGAAGTAGCTGTGCCGGTTTCGGAATTTTCCGGTCGCCGGTTCTCGATCCGGACCTCCGGCTGGCCGTTTTGGAGCCTAAGTGTCGGAAAAGCATACCTTTTCGCCCCGAACTCCCTAACCGTGAGTCCTATTTGCGAGCCGTCAGTTCCTACAGGTTACACTCATGTCGAGCGAAGTGGCCGCGCCGGTTTTAGAATTTTCCGACCGCAGGTTCCCATTCCGGACCCCCGGCGGGCCGATTTGGGGCCTAAGTGTCGGAAAAGCGTACCTTTTCGCACCAAACTCCATAACCGTGAGACCTATTTGCGAGCTGCCAGTTACTACAGATTACTCTCACCTCGAACGAAGTAGCCGTACCGGTGTCGGATTTTTCCGGCCGCCGGTTCCCGATCCGGACCCCCGGCGGGCCGTTTTGGAGCCTAAGTGTCGGAAAAGAGTGCCTTTTCGCCCCAAACACCCTAACTGTGAGTCCTATTTGCTAGCCGTCTGTTCCTACAGGTTACACTCATCTCGAACAAAATGGCCGTGCCGGTTTCAAAATTTTCCGGTCGCCGGTTCCCGTTCCGGATCCCCGGCGGGCCGTTTTGGAGCCCAAGTGTCGGAAAAGAATACCTTTTCGCCACAAACGCCCTAACCGTGAGTCCTATTTACGAGCCGCCAGTTCCTACGGGTTACTCTCATCTCGATGAAGTGGCCGTGTAGGTTTCGGAGATTTCCGGTCGCCGGTTCCCGATCCGGACCTCCGGCTAGCCGTTTTGGAACCTAAGTGTCGGAAAAGCATACATTTTCGCCCCAAACTCCCTAACTGTGAGTCCTATTTGCGAGCCGTCAGTTCCTACAGGTTACACTCATGTCGAGCGAAGTGGCCGCGCCGGTTTTAGAATTTTCCGACCGCAGGTTCCCATTCCGGACCCCCGGCGGGCCGATTTGGGGCCTAAGTGTCGGAAAAGCGTACCTTTTCGCACCAAACTCCATAACCGTGAGTCCTATTTGCGAGCCGCCAGTTCCTACAGGTTACTCTCATCTCGAGCGAAGTGGCCGTGCCGGTTTCGGAATTTTCCGGTCACAGGTTCCCAATCCGGACCCCCGGCGGGCCGCTTTGTAGCCTAGGTATCGGAAATACGTACCTTTTCGCCCCAAACTCCCTAACCGTGAGTACTATTTACGAGCCGTCAGTTCGTACAGGTTACTCTCATGTCGAGTGAAGTGGCCGTGCCAGTTTTATAATTTTTCCGATCGCAGGTTCCCATTCCGGACCCCCGGCGGGCCGTTTTGGGGCCTAAGTGTCGGAAAAGCGTACCTTTTCGCCCCAAACTCCCTAACCGTGAGTCCTATTTTCGAGCCGTCAGTTCCTACAGGCTACCCTCATCTTGAGTGAAGTGGCCGTGGCAGTTTTACAATCTTTCCGACTGCATGTTCCCATTCCGGACCCCCGGCGGGCCGTTTTGGGGCCTAAGTGTCGGAAACGCGTACCTTTTCGCACGAAACTCCCTAACCATCAGTCTTATTTGCGAGCCGCCAGTTCCTATAGGTTACTCTCATCTCGAGCGAAGTGGCCGTGCCGGTTTTAGAATTTTCCGATCGCAGGTTTCCGTTCCGGACCCCCGGCGGGCCTTTTTGGAGCCTAAGTTTCGGAAAAGCGTACCTTTTCGCACCAAACTCTCTAACCGTGAGTCCTATTTTCGAGGCGTCAGTTCCTACAGGTTAGTCTCATCTCGAGCGAAGTGGCCGTGCCGGTGTTGGAATTTTCCGGTTGCCGGTTCCCGATCCGGACCGCCGGCGGGCCGTTTTTGGAGCCTGAGTGTCGGAAAAGCATACGTTTTCGCACGAAACTCCCTAACCGTGAGTCCTATTTTCGAGCCGTCTGTTCGTACAGGTTACTCTCATCTTGAGCGAAGTGGCCGCGCGGGCTTCCGATTTTTCCGGTCGGCGGTTCCCATTCCGGACCCCCGGCGGGTCATTTTGGAGCCTAAGTGTCGGAAATAAGTCCCTTTTCGCCCCAAACTCCCTAACCGTGAGTCCTATTTGCGAGCCGTCTGTTCCTACAGGTTACTCTCATCTCGAGCGAAGTCGCCGTGCCGGTGTCGGAATTTTCGGGTCGCCGGTTCCCGAGCCGGACCGCCGGCGGGCCATTTTGGAGCCTAAGTGTCGGAGAAGAGTCCCTTTTCCGCACAAACTCCCTAACCGTGAGTCCTATTTACAAGCAATCGGTTCCTACAGGTTACTCTCATCTAGAGCGAAGTGACCGTGCCGGTTCCCGATCAGGACCCCCGGCGGGCCGTTTTGGACCCTAAGTGTCGGAAAAGAGTGCCTTTTCGCCCCAAACTCCCTAACTGTGAGTCCTATTTGCTAGCCGTCAGTTCCTACAGGTTACACTCATCTCGAAAGAAGTGGCCGTGCCGGTTTCGGAATTTTCCGGTCGCTGGTTCCCGTTCCGGACCCCCGGCGGGCCTTTTTGGAGCACAAGTGTCGGAAAAGAATACCTTTTCGCCCCAAACTCCTTAACCGTAAGTCCTATTTACGAGCCGCCAGTTCCTACGGGTTACTCTCATCTCGAGCGAAGTGGCTGTGCCGGTTTCGGAAATTTCCGGTCGCCGGTTCCCTATCCGGACCTCCGGCTGGCCGTTTTGGCGCCTAAGTGTCGGAAAAGCATACCTTTTCGCCCCAAACTCCCTAACCGTGAGTCTTATTTGCGAGCCTTCAGTTCCTACAGGTTACACTCATGTCGAGCGAAGTGGCCGCGCCGGTTTTAGAATTTTCCGACTGCAGGTTCCCATTCCGGACCCCCGGCGGGCCGATTTGGGGCCTAAGTGTCGGAAGAGCGTACCTTTTCGCACCAAACTCCATAACCGTGAGTCCTATTTGCTAGCCGTCAGATCCTACAGGTTACACTCATCTCGAACGAAGTGGCCGTGCCGGTTTCAAAATTTTCCGGTCGCCGGTTCCCGTTCCGAACCCCCAGCGGGCCGTTTTGGAGCCCAAGTGTCGGAAAAGAATACCTTTTCGCCCCAAAATCCCTAACCGTGAGTCCTATTTACGAGCCGCCAGTTCCTACGGGTTACTCTCATCTCGAGCGAAGTGGCCGTGCCGGTTTCGGAATTTTCCGGTCGCCGGTTCCCGATCCGGACCTCCGGCTAGCCGTTTTGGAACCTAAGTGTCGGAAAAGCATACATTTTCGCCCCAAACTCCCTAACCGTGAGTCCTATTTGCGAGCCGTCAGTTCCTACAGGTTACACTCATGTCGAGCGAAGTGGCCGCGCCGGTTTTAGAATTTTCCGACCGCAGGTTCCCATTCTGGACCCCCGGCGGGCCGATTTGGTGCCTAAGTGTCGGAAAAGCGTACCTTTTCGCACCAAACTCCATAACCGTGAGTCCTATTTGCGAGCCGCCAGTTCCTACAGGTTACTCTCATCTCGAGCGAAGTGGCCGTGCCGGTTTCGGAATTTTCCGGTCACAGGTTCCCAATCCGGACCCCCGGCGGGCCGTTTTGTAGCCTAGGTGTCGGAAATACGTACCTTTTTGCCCCAAACTCCCTAACCGTGAGTTGTATTTGCGAGCCTTCTGTTCCTACAGGTTACTCTCATGTCGAGCGAAGTGGCCGCGCTCTTTTTAGAATTTTCCGACCGCAGGTTCCCATTCCGGACCCCCGGCGGGCCATTTTGGGGCCTAAGTGTCGGAAAAGCTTACCTTTTCGCACCAAACTCCCTAACCGTGAGTCCTATTTGCGAGCCATCAGTTCCTACAGGTTACTCTCATCTCGAACGAAGTGGCCGTGCCGGCTTCCGATTTTTCCGGTCGGCGGTTCACGTTCCGGACCGCCGGCGGGCCGTTTAGGAGCCTAAGTGTCGGAAAAAAGTCCCTTTTCTCACCAAACTCCCTAACCGTGAGTCCTATTTGCGAGCTGTCAGTTCCTACAAGTTACTCTCATCTCGAGCGATGTGGCCGTGCCGGTGTCGTAATTTTCCGGTCGCCGGATCCCGATACGGACCGCCGGCTGGCCGTTTTGGAGCTAAGTGTCGAAAAAGCGTACGTTTTCGCACCAAACTCCCTAACCGTGAGTCCTATTTGCGAGCCGTCAGTTCGTACAGGTTACTCTCATCTCGAGCGAAGTGGCCGCGCCGGCTTCCGATTTTTCCGGTCGGCGGTTCCCGTTCCGGACCCCCGGCGGGCCGTTTTGGAGCCCAAGTGTCGGAAAAGAATACCTTTTCGCCCCAAACTCCCTAACCGTGAGTCCTATTTACGAGCCGCCAGTTCCTACGGGTTACTCTCATCTCGAGCGAAGTGGCCGTGATGGTTTCGGAATTTTCCGGTCGCCGGTTCCCGATCCGGACCTCCGGCTGGCCGTTTTGGAGCCTAAGTGTCGGAAAAGCATACCTTTTCGCCCCAAACTCCCTAACCGTGAGTCCTATTTGCGAGCCGTCAGTTCCTACAGGTTACACTCATGTCGAGCGAAGTGGCCGCGCCGGTTTTAGAATTTTCCGACCGCAGGTTCCCATTCCGGACCCCCGGCGGGCCGGTTTGGGGCCTAAGTGTCGGAAAAGCGTACCTTTTCGCACCAAACTCCATAACCGTGACTCCTATTTGCGAGCCGCCAGTTCCTACAGGTTACTCTCATCTCGAGCGAAGTGGCCGTGCCGGTTTCGGAATTTTCCGGCCACAGGTTCCCAATCCGGACCCCCGGAGGGCCGTTTTGGAGCCTAGGTGTCGGAAATACGTACCTTTTCGCCCCAAACTCCCTAACCGTGAGTCCTATTTGCGAGCCGTCAGTTCCTACAGGTTACTCTCTTGTTGAGTGAAGTGGCCGTGCCAGTTTTACAATTTTTCCGATCGCAGGTTCCCATTCCGGACCCCCGGCGGGCCGTTTTTGGGCCTAAGTGTCGGAAAAGCATACCATTTCGCACCAAACTCCATAACCGTGTGTCCTATTTGCGAGCCGCCAATTCCTACAGGTTACTCCCATCTCGAGCGAAGTGGCCGTGCCAGTTTCGGAATTTTCCGGTCACAGGTTCCCAATCCGGACCCCCGGCGGGCCGTTTTGGAGCCTTGGTGTCGGAAAAGCGTACCTTTTCGCTCCAAACTCCCTAACCGTGAGTCCTAATTTCGAGCCGTCAGTTCCTACAGGTTACTCTCATGTTGAGTGAAGTGGCCGTGCCAGTTTTACAATTTTTCCGATTGCAGGTTCCCATTCCGGACCCCCGGCGGGCCGTTTTGGGGCCTAAGTGTCGGAAAAGCGTACCTTTTCGCACGAAACTCCCTAACCGTGAGTCCTTTTTGCGAGCCGCCTGTTCCTACAGGTTACTCTCATCTCGAGCGAAGTGGCCGTGCCGGTTTCGGAATTTTCCGGTCACCGGTTCCAGATCCAGACCCCCGGCGGGCCGTTTTGAAGCCTCAGTGTCGGAAAAGCGTACCTTTTCGCCCGAAACTCCCTAACCGTGAGTCCTATTTGCGAGCCGTCAGTTCCTACAGGTTACTCTCATGTCGAGCGAAGTGGCCGCGCCGGTTTTAGAATTTTCCGACTGCAGGTTCCCATTCCGGACCCCCGGCGGTCCGTTTTGGGGCCTAAGTGTCGGAAAAGCATACCTTCTCGCACCAAACTCCATAACGATGAGTCCTATTTGCGAGCCGCCAGTTCCTACAGGTTACTCTCATCTCGAGCGAAGTGGCCATGCCGGTTTTCGGAATTTTTCCGGTCACAGGTTCCCAATCCGGACCCCCGGCGGGCCGCTTTGGGGCCTAAGTGTCGGAAAAGCTTACCTTTTCGCACCAAACTCCCTAACCGTGAGTCCTATTTGCAAGCCATCAGTTCCTACAGGTTACTCTCATCTCGAACGAAGTGGCCGTGCCGGCTTCCGATTTTTCCGGTCGGCGGTTCACGTTCCGGACCCCCGGCGGGCCGTTTAGGAGCCTAAGTGTCGGAAAAAAGTCCCTTTTCGCCCAAAACACCCTAACCGTGAGTCCTATTTCCGAGCTGTCAGTTCCTACAAGTTACTCTCATCTCGAGCGATGTGGCCGTGCCGGTGTCGGAATTTTCCGGTCGCCGGTTCCCGATCCGGACCGCCGGCGGGCCATTTTGGAGCTAAGTGTCGGAAAAGCGTATCTTTTCGCACCAAACTCCCTAACCGTGAGTCCTATTTGCAAGCCATCAGTTCCTACAGGTTACTGTCATCTCGAACGAAGTGGCCGCGCCGGCTTCCGATTTTTTTCGGTCGGCGGTTCCCGTTCTGGACCCCCGGCGGGCCGTTTTGGAGCCTAAGTGTCGGAAAAGAGTCCCTTTTCACCCCAAACTTCCTAACCGTGAGTCCTTTTTGCGAGCCGTCAGTTCCTACAGGTTACTCTCATCTCGAGCGAAATAGCCGTGCCGGTGTCGGAATTTTGGGGACGACGGTTCTCGATCCGGACCGCCGGCGGGCCGTTTTGGAGCCTAAGTGTCGGAAAAGAGTCCCTTTTCCCCACAAAGTCCCTAACCGTGAGTCCTATTTGCAAGCCGTCAGTTCCTACAGTTTACTCTCATCTAGAGCGAAGTGACCGTGCCGGTTCCGGATCAGGACCCCCGGCGGCCCGTTTTGGAGCCTAAGTGTCGGAAAAGCGTCCCTTTTCGCCCCAAACTCCATAACCGTGAGTCCTATTTGCGGGCCGCCAGTTCCTACAGGTTACTCTCATCTCGAGCGAAGTGGCCATGTCGGTTTCGGAATTTTCCGGTAACAGGTTCCCAATCCGGACCCCCGGCGGGCCGTTTTGGAGCCTAAGTGTCGGAAAAGCGTCCCTTTTCGCCCCAAACTCCATAACCGTGAGTCCTATTTGCGAGCCGCCAGTTCCTACAGGTTGCTCTCATCTCGAGCGAAGTGGCCATGCCGGTTTCGGAATTTTCCGGTCACAGGTTCCCAATCCGGACCCCCGGCTGGCCATTTTGGAGCCTAAGTGTCGGAAATACGTACCTTTTCGCCCCAAACTCCCTAACCGTGAGTTCTATTTGCGAGCCGTCAGTTCCTACAGGTTTCTCTCATCTCGAGCGTAGTGGCCGTGCCGGTTTCGGAATTTTCCGGTCACAGGTTCCCAATCCGGACCCCCGGTGGGCCGTTTTGTAGCCTAGGTGTCGGAAATACGTACCTTTTCGCCCCAAACTCCCTAACCGTGAGTTCTATTTGCGAGCCGTCAGTTCCTACAGGTTACTCTCATGTCGAGCGAAGTGGCCGCGCCGGTTTTAGAATTTTCCGACCGCAGGTTCCCATTCCGGACCCCCGGCGGGCCGTTTTGGGGCATAAGTGTCGGAAAAGCGTACCTTTTCGAACCAAACTCCCTAACCGTGAGTTCTATTTGCGAGCCATCAGTTCCTACAGGTTACTCTCATCTCGAACAAAGTGGCCGTGCCGGCTTCCGATTTTTCCGGTCGGCGGTTCACGTTCCGGACCTCCGGCGGGCCGTTTAGGAGCCTAAGTGTTGGATAAAAGTTCCTTTTCACCCCAAACTCCCTAACCGTGAGTCCTATTTGCGAGCTGTCAGTTCCTACAAGTTACTCTCATCTCGAGCGATGTGGCCGTGCCGGTGTCGGAATTTTCCGGTCGCCGGTTCCCGATCCGGACCGCCGGCGAGCCGTTTTGGAGCTGAGTGTCGGAAAAGCGTACGTTTTCGCACTAAACACCGTAACCGTGAGTCCTATTTGCGAGCCGTCAGTTCGTACAGGTTACTCTCATCTCGAGCGAAGTGGCCGCGCCGGCTTCCGATTTTTCCGGTCGGCGGTTCCCGCTCCGGACCCCCGGCGGGCCGTTTTGGAGCCTAAGTGTCGGAAAAGAGTCCCTTTTCGCCCCAAACTCCCTAATCGTGAGTCCTATTTGCAAGCCGTCAGTTCCTACAGGTTACTCTCATCTAGAGCGAAGTAACCGTGCCGGTTTCAAAATTTTCCGGTCGCCGGTTCCCGATCCGGACCCCCGGCGGCCCATTTTGGAGCCTAAGTGTCGGAAAAGCGTCCCTTTTCGCCCCAAACTCCATAACCGTGAGTCCTATTTGCGAGCCGCCAGTTCCTACAGGTTACTCTCATCTCGAGCGAAGTGGCCGTGCCAGTTACGGAATTTTCCGGTCACAGGTTCCCAATCCGGACCCCCGGCGGGCCGTTTTGTAGCCAAGGTGTCGGAAATACGTACCTTTTCGCGAAAAACTCCCTAACCGTGAGTCCTATTTGCGAGCTGTCAGTTCCTACAGGTTACTCTCATGTCGAGCGAAGTGGCCGCGCCGGTTTTAGAATTTTCCGATCGAAGGTTCCCATTCTAGACCCCCGGCGGGCCGTTTTAGGGCCTAAGTGTCGGAAAAGCGTACCTTTTCGCACCAAACTCCTTAACCGTGAGTCCTATTTGCGAGCCGTCTGTTCCTACAGGTTACTCTAATCTCGAACGAAGTGGCCGTGCCGGCTTCCGATTTTTCCGGTCGGCGGTTCACATTCCGGACCCCGGCGGGCCGTTTAGGAGCCTAAGTGTCGGAAAAGAGTCCCTTTTCGCCCCAAACTCCCTAACCGTGAGTCCTATTTGCGAGCCGTCTGTTCCTACAGGTTACTCTCATCTCGAGCGAAGTCGCCGTGCCGGTGTCGGAATTTTCGGGTCGCCGGTTCCCGAGCCGGACCGCCGGCGGGCCGTTTTGGAGCCTAAGTGTCGGAAAGAGTCCCTTTTCCCCACAAACTCCCTAACCGTGAGTCCTATTTACAAGCCATCAGTTCCTACAGGTTACTCTCATCTCGAACGAAGTGGCCGTGCACGTGTCGGAATTTTCCGGTCGCCGGTTCACGTTCCGGACCCCCGGCGGGCCGTTTAGGCTCCTAAGTGTCGGAAAAGAGTCCCTTTTCGCCCCAAACTCCCTAACCGTGAGTCCTATTTGCGAGCTGTCAGTTCCTACAAGTTGCTCTCATCTCGAACGAAGTGGCCGTGCCCGTGTCGGAATTTTCCGGTCGCCGGTTCCCGATCCGGACCCCCGGCGGGCCGTTTTGGAGCCTAAGTGTCGGAAAAGAGTGCCTTTTCGCCCCAAACTCCCTAACTGTGAGTCCTATTTGCTAGCCGTCAGTTCCTACAGGTTACACTCATCTCGAACGAAGTGGCCGTGCCGGTTTCAAAATTTTCCGGTCGCCGGTTCCCGTTCGGACCTCCGGCGGGCCGTTTTGGAGCCCAAGTGTCGGAAAAGAATACCTTTTCACCCCAAACTCCCTAACCGTGAGTCCTATTTACGAGCCGCAGTTCCTACGGGTTACTCACATCTCGAGCGAAGTGGCCGTGCCGGTTTCGGAATTTTCCGGTCGCCGGTTCCCGATCCGGACCTCCGGCTGGCCGTTTTGGAGCATAAGTGTCGGAAAAGCATACCTTTTCGCCCCAAACTCCCTAACCGTGAGTCCTATTTGCGAGCCGTCAGTTCCTACAGGTTACACTCATGTCGAGCGAAGTGGCCGCGCCGGTTTTAGAATTTTCCGACCGCAGGTTCCCATTCCGGACCCCCGGCGGGCCGATTTGGGGCCTAAGTGTCGGAAAAGCGTACCTTTTCGCACCAAACTCCATAACCGTGAGTCCTATTTGCGAGCCGCCAGTTCCTATAGGTTACTCTCATCTCGAGCGAGGTGGCCGTGCCGGTTTCGGAATTTTCCGGTCACAGGTTCCCAATCCGGACCCCCGGCGGGCCGTTTTGGAGCCTAGTTGTCGGAAATACATACCTTTTCGCCCCAAAGTCCCTAACCGTGAGTCCTATTTGCGATCCGTCAGTTCCTACAGGTTACACTCATGTCGAGCGAAGTGGCCGCGCCGGTTTTAGAATTTTCCGACCGCAGGTTCCCATTCCGGCCCCCCGGCGGGCCGTTTTGGGGCCTAAGTGTCGGAAAAGCGTACCTTTTCGCACCAAACTCCATAACCGTGAGTCCTATTTGCGAGCCGCCAGTTCCTACAGGTTACTCTCATCTCGAGCGAAGTGGCCGTGCCGGTTTCGGAATTTTCCGGTCACAGGTTCCCAATCCGGACCCCCGGCGGTCCGTTTTGGAGCCTAGGTGTCGGAAAAGCGTACCTTTTCGTCCCAAGCTCCCTAACCTTGAGTCCTATTTTCGAGCCGTCAGTTCCTAAAGGTTACTCTCATGTTGAGTGAAGTGGCCGTGCCAGTTTTACAATTTTTCCGATTGCAGGTTCCCATTCCGGACCCCCGGCGGGCCGTTTTGGGGCCTAAGTGTCGGAAAAGCGTACCTTTTCGCACGAAACTCCCTAACCGTAAGTCCTATTTGCGAGCCGCCAGTTCCTACAGGTTACTCTCATCTCGAGCGAAGTGGCCGTGCCGGTTTCAGAATTTTCCGGTCCCCGGTTCCCGATCCGGACCCCCGGCGAGCCGTTTTGGAGCCTAGGTGTCGGAAATACGTACCTTTTTGCCCCAAACTCCCTAACCGTGAGTCCTATTTGCGAGCCGTCAGTTCCTACAGGTTGCTCTCAATTTGAGTAAAGTGGCCGTGCTGGTTTTACAATTTTTTTGATCGCAGGTTCCCATTCTGGACCCCCGGCGGGCCGTTTTGGGGCCTAAGTGTCGGAAAAGCGTACCTTTTCGAACCAAACTCCCTAACCGTGAGTCCTATTAGCGAGCCGCCAGTTCCTACAGGTTACTCTCAACTTGAGCGAAGTGGCCGTGCCGGTTTCGGAATTTTCCGGTCACCGGTTGAAGATCCGGACCCCTGGCGGGCCGTTTTGAATCCTGAGTGTCGGAAAAGCGTACCTTTTCACCCCAAACTCCCTAACCGTGAGTCCTTTTTGCGAGCCGTCAGTTCCTACAGGTTACTCTCATGTCGAGCGAAGTGGCCGCGCCGGTTTTAGAATTTTCCGACCGCAGGTTCCCATTCCAGACCCCCGGCGGGCCGTTTTGGGGCCTAAGTGTCGGAAAAGCGTACCTTTTCGCACCAAACTTCATAACCGTGAGTCCTATTTGCGAGCCGCCAGTTCCTACAGGTTACTCTCATCTCGAGCGAAGTGGCCGTGCCGGTTTCGGAATTTTCCGGTCACAGGTTCCCAATCCGGACCCCCGGCGGGCCGTTTTGTAGCCTAGGTGTCGGAAATACGTACCTTTTCGCCCCAAACTCCCTAACCGTGAGTTCTATTTGCGAGCCGTCAGTTCCTACTGGTTACTCTCATGTCGAGCGAAGTGGCTGCGCCGGTTTTAGAATTTTCCGACCGCAGGTTCCCATTCCGGACCCCTGGCGGGCCGTTTTGGGGCCTAAGTGTCGGAAATGCGTACCTTTTCGCACCAAACTCCATAACCGTGAGTCCTATTTGCGAGCCATCAGTTCCTACAGGTTACTCTCATCACGAACGAAGTGGCCGTGCCGGCTTCCGATTTTTCCGGTCGGCGGTTCACGTTCCGGACCCCCGGCGGGCCGTTTAGGAGCCTAAGTGTCGGAAAAGAGTCCCTTTTCGCCCCAAACTCTCTAACCGTGAGTCCTATTTGCGAGCTGTCAGTTCCTACAAATTACTCTCATCTCGAGCGATGTGGCCGTGCCGGTGTCGGAATTTTCCGGTCGCCGGTTCCCGATCCGGACCGCCGGCGGGCCGTTTTGGAGCCTATGTGTCGGAAAAGAGTCCGTTTTCCCCACAGACTCCCTAACCGTGAGTCCTACTTGCGAGCCGTCAGTTCGTACAGGTTACTCTCATCTCCAGCGAAGTGGCCGCGCCGGCTTCCGATTTTTCCGGTCGCCGGTTCCCGTTCCGGACTCCCGGCGGGCCGTTTTGGAGCCTAAGTGTCGGAAAAGAGTCCGTTTTCGCCCCAAACACCCTAACCGTGAGTCCTATTTGCGAGCCGTCAGTTCCTACAGGTTATTCTCATCTCGAGCGAAGTAGCCGTGCCGGTGTCGGAATTTTGGGGACGCGGGTTCTCGATCCGGACCGCCGGCGGGCCGTTTTGAAGCCTAAGTGTCGGAAAAGAGTCCCTTTTCCCCACAAACTCCCTAACCGTGAGTCCTATTTGCAAGCCGTCAGTTCCTACAGGTTACTCTCATCTAGAGCGCGGTGCCGGTTTCGGAATTTTCCGGTCGCCGGTTCCCGATCCGGACCCCCGGCGGCCCGTTTTGGAGCCTAAGTGTCGGAAAAGCGTCCCTTTTCGCCCCAAACTCCCTAACCGTGAGCCCTATTTGCGAGCCGTCAGTTCCTCCAGGTTACTCTCATGTTGAGTGAAGTGGTCATGCCAGTTTTACAATTTTTCCGATCGCAGGTTCCCATTCCGGACCCCCGGCGGGCCGTTTTGGGGCCTAAGTGTCGGAAAAGCGTACCTTTTCGCACCAAACTCCCTAACCGGGAGTCCTATTTGCGAGCCGTCAGTTCCTACAGGTTACTCTCATGTTGAGTGAAGTGGCCGTGCCAATTGTACAATTTTTCCGATCGCAGGTTCCCATTCCGGACCCCCGGTGGTCCGTTTTGGGGCCTAAGTGTCGGAAAAGCGTACCTTTTCGCACCAAACTCCCTAACCGTGAGTCCTATTTGCGAGCTGCCAGTTCCTACAGGTTACTCTCATCTCGAGCGAAGTGGCCGTGCTGGTTTTGGAATTTTCCGGTCACCGGTTCCCAATCCGGACCCCCGGCGGGCCGTTTTGAAGCCTAAGTGTCGGAAAAGCGTACCTTTTCGCCCCAAACACCCTAACCGTGAGTCCTATTTCCGAGCCGTCAGTTCCTACAGCTTACTCTCATGTTGAGTGAAGTGGCCGTGCCAGTTTTACAATTTTTCCGATCGCAGGTTCCCATTCCGGACCCCCGGCGGGCCGTTTTAGGACCTAAGTGTCGGAAAAGCGTACCTTTTCGAACCAAACTCCCTAACCGTGAGTCCTATTAGCGAGCCGCCAGTTCCTACAGGTTACTCTCATCTCAAGCGAAGTGGCCGTGCCGGTTTCGGAATTTTCCGGTCACCGGTTCCAGATCCGGACCCCCGGCGGGCCGTTTTGAAGCCTAAGTGTCGGAAAAGCGTACATTTTCGCCCCAAACTCTCTAACCGTGAGTCCTATTTTCGAGCCGTCAGTTCCTACAGGTTACTCTCATGTTGAGTGAAGTGGCCGTGCCAGTTTTACAATTTTTTCGATTGCAGGTTCCTATTCCGGACACCCGGTGGGCCGTTTTGGGGCCTAAGTGTCGGAAAAGCGTACCTTTTCGCACGAAACTCCCTACCCCTGAGTCCTATTTGCGAGCTGCCAGTTCCTACAGGTTACTCTCATGTTGAGCGACGTGGCCGTGCCAGTTTTACAATTTTTCCGATCGCAGGTTCCCATTCCGGACCCCCGGCGGGCCGTTTTGGGGCCTAAGTGTTGGAAAAGCGTACCTTTTCGCACCAAACTCCCTAACCGTGAGTCCTATTTGCGAGCCGCCAGCTCCTACAGGTTACTCTCATCTCGAGCGAAGTGGCCATGCTGGTTTTGGAATTTTCCGGTCACTGGTTCCCGATCCGGACCCCCGGCGGGCCGTTTTGAAGCCTAAGTATCGGAAAAGCGTACCTTTTCGCCCCAAACTCCCTAACCGTGAGTCCTATTTGCGAGCCGTCAGTTCCTACAGGTTACTCTCATGTTGAGTGAAGTGGCCGAGCCAGTTTTACAATTTTTACGATTGCAGGTTCCCATTCTGGACCCCCGGCGGGCCGTTTTGGGGCCTAAGTGTCGGAAAAGCGTACCTTTTCGCACGAAACTCCCTAACCGTGAGTCCTATTTGCGAGCCGCCAGTTCCTACAGGTTACTCTCATCTAGAGCGAGGTGGCCGTGCCAGTTTTAGAATTTTCGGGTCACCGGTTCCCGATCCGGACCCCCCGGCGGGCCGTTTTGGAGCCTAGGTGTCGGAAATACGTACCTTTTGCCCCATACTCCCTAACCGTGAGTCCTATTTGCGAGCCGTCAGTTCCTACAGGTTGCTCTCATGTTGAGTGAAGTGGCCGTGCCAGTTTTATAATTTTTCCGATCGCAGGTTCCCATTCCGGACCCCCGGAGGGCCGTTTTGGGACCAAAGTGTCGGAAAAGCGTACCTTTTCGAACCAAACTCCCTAACCGTGAGTCCTATTTGCGAGCCACCAGTTCCTACAGGTTACTCTCATCTCGAGCGAAGTGGCCATGCCGGTTTAGGAATTTTCCGGTCACCGGTTCCAGATCCGGACCCCCGGCGGGCCGTTTTGAAGCCTAAGTGTCGGAAAAGCGTACCTTTTCACCCCAAACTCCCTAACCGTGAGTCCTATTTGCGAGCCGTCTGTTCCTACAGGTTACTCTCATGTCGAGCGAAGTGGCCGCGCCGGTTTTTGAATTTTCCGACCGCAGGTTCCCATTCCGGACCCCCGGCGGGCCGTTTTGGGGTCTAAGTGTCGGAAAAGCGTACCTTTTCGCACCAAACTCAATAACCGTGAGTCCTATTTGAGAGCCGCCAGTTCCTACAGGTTACTCTGATCTCGAGCGAAGTGGCCGTGCCGGTTTCGGAATTTTCCGGTCACAGGTTCCCAATCCGGACCCCCGGCGGGCCATTTTGTAGCCTAGGTGTCGGAAATACGTACCTTTTCGCCCCAAACTCCCTAATCGTGAGTTCTATTTGCGAGCCGTCAGTTCCTACAGGTTACTCTCATGTCGAGCGAAGTAGCCGCGCCGGTTTTAGAATTTTCCGACCGCAGGTTCCCATTCCGGACCCCCGGCGGGCCGTTTTGGGGCCTAAGTGTCGGAAACGCGTACCTTTTCGCACCAAACTCCATAACCGTGAGTCCTATTTGCGAGCCATCAGTTCCAACAGGTTACTCTCATCACGAACGAAGTGGCCGTGCTGGCTTCCGATTTTTCCGGTCGGCGGTTCACGTTCCGGACCCCCGGCGGGCCGTTTAGGAGCCTAAGTGTCGGAAAAGAGTCCCTTTTCGCCCCAAACTCCCTAACCGTGAGTCCTATTTGCGAGCTGTCAGTTCCTACAAGTTACTCTCATCTCGAGCGATGTGGCCGTGCCGGTGTCGGAATTTTCCGGTCGCCGGTTCGCAATCCGGACCGCCGGCGGGCCGTTTTGTAGCCTAAGTGTCGGAAAAGCGTACGTTTTTGCACCAAACTCCCTAACCGTGAGTCCTATTCGCGAGCCGTCAGTTCGTACAGGTTACTCTCATCTCGAGCGAAGTGGCCGCGCCGGCTTCCTATTTTTCCGGTCGGCGGTTCCCCTTCCGGACCCCCGGCGGGCTGTTTTGGAGCATAAGTGTCGGAAAAGAGTCCCTTTTCGCCCCAAACTCCCTAACCGTGAGTACTATTTGCGAGCCGTCAAATCCTACAGGTTACTCTCATCTCGAGCGAAGTGGCCGTGCTGGTGTCGGAATTTTAGGGACGCCGGTTCTCGATCCGGACCGCCGGCGGGCCGTTTTGGAGCCTAAGTGTCGGAAAAGAGTCCCTTTTCCCCAGAAACTCCCTAACCGTGAGTCCTATTTGCAAGCCGTTAGTTCCTACAGGTTACTCTCATCTAGAGCGAAGTGACCGTGCTGGTTTCGAAATTTTCCGGTCGCCGGTTCCCGTTCCGGACCCCCGGCATGCCGTTTTGGAGCCTAAGTGTCGGAAAAGAGTCCCTGTTCGCCCCAAACTCTCTAACCGTGAGTCCTATTTGTGAGCCGTCAGTTCCTACAGGTTACTCTCATCTCGAGCGAAGTGACCGTGCCGGTTTTGGAATTTTTCGGTCTCCGGTTCCCGTTCCCGACCCCCGGCGGGAAGTGTCGGAAAAGCGTCCCTCATCCTCCCAAACTCCCTAACCGTGAGTCCTATTTGCGTGCCGCCATTTCCTAGAGCTTACTCTCATCTCGAGCGAAGTGTTCGTGCCGGTTTCGGAATTTTCCGGAGGCCGGTTCCCATTCCGGACCCCCGGCGGGCCGTTTTGGAGCCTAAGTGTCGGAAAATCGCCCCTTTTCGCCCCAATCTCCCAAACCGTGAGTCCTATTTGTGTGCAGTCAGTTCCTACAACTTACTCTCATCTCGAGCGAAGTGGCCGTGCCGGTTTCCGAATTTTCCGGTAGCCGGTTCCCGTTCCGGACCCCTGGCGGGCCGTTTTGGAGCCTAAGTGTCAGAAAAGAGTCCCTTTTCACCCAAACTCCCTAACCGTCAGTTCCTACAGGTTACTCTCATCTCGAGCAAAGTGACCGTGCCCGTTTCGGAATTTTCCGGTCGCCGGTTCTCGTTCCAGACCCCCGGCGGGCCGTTTTGGAGCCTAAGTGTCGGAAAAGCGTCCCTTTTGACCCCAAGCTCCCTAACCGTGAGTCCGATTTGTGAGCCATCAGTTCCTACAGCTTACTCTCATCGCGAGCGAAGTGGCCGTGCCAGTTTCGGAATTTTCCGGTCGCCGGTTCCCGTTCCGGACCTCCGGCAAGCCGTTTTGGAGCCTAAGTGTCGGAAAAGAGTCCCTGTTCGCCCCAAACTCCATAACCGTGAGTCCTATTTGTGAGCCGTCAGCTCCTACAGGTTACTCTCATCTCGAGCGAAGTGACCGTGCCGGTTTCGGAATTTTCCGGTCGCCGGTTCCCGTTCCCGACCCCCGGCGGGCCGTTTTGGAGCCTAAGTGTCGGAAAAGCGTTCCACTTCCCCCCAAACTCCCTAACCGTGAGTCCTATTTGCGTGCCGCCAGTTCCTACACCTTACTCTCATCTCGAGCGAAGTGTTCGTGCAGGTTTCGGAATTTTCCAGTAGCCTGTTCCCGTTCCGGACCCCCGGTGGGCCATTTTGGAGCCTATGTGTCGGAAAATAGTCCCTTTTCGCCCCAAACTCCCGAACCGTGTGTCTTATTTGGGAGCCGTCAGTTCCTACAGCTTACTGTCATCTCGAGCGAAGTGGCCGTGCAAGTTTCAGAATTTTCCGGTCATCGGTTCCAGTTCCAGACCGCCGGCAGGCCGTTTTGGAGCCTAAGTGTCGGAAAAGCGTCCATTTTCGCCCCAAACTCCTTAACCGTGACTCCAAATTGCGAGCCGTCTGTTCCTATAGGTTACTCTTATCTCGAGCGAAGTGGCCGTGCCGGTTTCGTATTTTTCCGGAAGCCGGTTCCCGTTCCGGACCCCCGGCGGTCCGTTTTGGAGCCAGAGTGTCGGAAAAGCGTCCCTTTTCGCCCCAAACTCCCTAACCGTGAGTCTTATTTGTGAGCCGTCAGTTCCAACAGGTTACTCTCATCACGAGCGAAGTGGCCGTGCCAATTTCAGAGTTTTCCGGTCACCGGTTCCCGTCCCGGACCCCCGGCGGGCCGTTTTGGAGCCTAAGTGTCGGAGAAGAGTCCCTTTTCTCCCCAAACTCCCTAACCGTGCGTATTATTATGGAGCCGTCAGTTCCTACAGCTTACTCTCATCTCAAGCGAAGTGACCGTGCCAGTTTCCGATTTTTCCGGTCGCCGGTTCCCGTTCCGGACCCCCGGCGGTCCGTTTTGGAGCCAGAGTTCGGAAAAGCGTCCCTTTTCGCCCCAAACTCCCTAACCATGAGTCCTATTTGCGTGCCGCCAGTTCCTACAGCTTACTCTCATCTCGAGCGAAGTGTTCGTGCCGGTTTCGGAATTTTCCGGTAGCCGGTTCCCGTTCCGGACCCCCGGCGGGCCATTTTGGAGCCTATGTGTCGGAGAAGAGTCCCTTTTCGCCCCAAACACCCGAACCGTGTGTCTTATTTGGGAGCCGTCCGTTCCTACAGCTTACTGTCATCTCGAGCGAAGTGGCCGTGCCGGTTTCGGAATTTTCCGGTCACCGGTTCCAGTTCCGGACCGGCGGCGGGCCGTTTTGGAGCCCAAGTGTCGAAAAAGCGTCCCTTTTCGCCCCAAACTCCTTAACCGTGACTCCAAATTGCGAGCCGTCTGTTCCTACAGGTTACTCTCATCTCGAGCGAAGTGACCGTGCTGGTTTCGGAATTTTCCGGTCGCCGGTTCCCGTTCCCGACCCCCGGCGGGCAGTTTTGGAGCTTAAGTGTCGGAAAAGCGTCCCTTTCCACCCCAAACACCCTAACCGTGAGCCCGATTCATGAGCCATCAGTTCCTACAGGTTACTCTCATCTCGAGCGAAGTGGCCGTGCCGGTTTCAGAATTTTTTGGTCGCCGGTTCCCGTTCCGAACCCCCGGCATGCCGTTTTGGAGCTTAATTGTCGGAAAAGAGTCCTTGTTCGCCCCAAACTCCCCAACCGTGAGTCCTATTTGTGAGCCGTCAGTTCCTACAGGTTACTCTCATCTCGAGCAAAGTGACCGTGCCGGTTTCGGAATTTTCCGGTTGCCGGTTCCCGTTCTCGACCCCCCGCGGGCCGTTTTGGAGCCTAATTGTCGGAAAAGCGTCCCTCTTCCCCCCAAACTCCCTAACCGTGAGTCCTATTTGCGTGCCGCCAGTTCCTACAGCTTACTCTTATCTCGAGCGAAGTATTCGTGCCGGTTTCGGAATTTTCCGGTAGCCGGTTCCCGTTCCGGACGCCCGGCGGGCCGTTTTGGAGCCTAAGTGTCGGAGAAGAGTCCCTTTTCGCCCCAAACTCCCGAACCGTGTGTCTTATTTGGGTGCCATCAGTTCCTACAGCTTACTGTCATCTCGAGCGAAGTGGCCGTGCCAGTTTCGGAATTTTCCGGTCGCCAGTTCCAGTTCCGGACCGCCGGCGGGCCGTTTTGGAGCTTAAGTGTCGGAAAAGCGTCCCTTTTCGCCCCAAACTGCTTAACCGTGATTCCAAATTGCGAGCCGTCTGTTTCTACAGGTTACTCTCATCTCGAGCGAAGTGGCTGTGCCAGTTTTGGAATTTTCCGGTAGCCGGTTCCCGTTTCGGACCCCCGGCGGTCCGTTTTGGAGCGAGAGTGTCGGAAAAGCGTCCCTTTTCGCCCCAAACTCCCTAACCGTGAGTCTTATTTGCGAGCTGTCAGTTCCAACAGGTTACTCTCATCTCGAGCGAAGTGGCCGTGCCAATTTCAGAATTTTTCGGTCACCGGTTCTCGTCCCGGACCCCCGGCGGGCCGTTTTCGAGCCTAAGTGTCGGAGAAGAGTCCCTTTTCGCCCCAAACTCCCTAACCGTGTGTCTTATTTGGGAGCCGTCAGTTCCTACAGCTTACTCTCATCTCAAGCGAAGTGGCCATGCCAGTTTCCGAATTTTCCGGTCGCCGGTTCCCGTTCCGGACCCCCGGTGGTCCGTTTTGGAGCCAGAGTTCGGAAAAGCGTCCCTTTTCGGCCCAAACTCCCTAACCGTGAGTCCTATTTGCGTGCCGCCAGTTCTTACAGCTTACTCTCTTCTCGAGCGAAGTGTTCGTGCCGGGTTCGGAATTTTCCGGTAGCCGGTTCCCGTTCCGGACCCCCGGCGGGCCATTTTGGAGCCTATGTGTCGGAGAAGAGTCCCTTTTCGCCCCAAACTCCCGAACCGTGTGTCTTATTTGGGAGCCCTCAGTTCCTACAGCTTACTGTCATCTAGAGCGAAGTGGCCGTGCCAGTTTCGGAATTTTCCGGTAGCCGGTTCCAGTTCCGGACCGCCGGCGGGCCGTTTCGGAGCCTAAGTGTCGAAAAAGCGTCCCCTTTCGCCCCAAACTCCTTAACCGTGACTCCAAATTGCGAGCCGTCTGTTCCTACAGGTTACTCTCATCTCGAGCGAAGTGGCCGTGCCGGTTTCGGAATTTTCCGGTAGTCGATTCCCGTTCCGGACCCCCGGCGGTCCGTTTTCGAGCCAGAGTGTCGGAAAAGCGTCCCTTTTCGCCTCAAACTCCCTAACCGTGAGTCTTATTTGCGAGCTGTCAGTTCCAACAGGTTACTCTCATCTCGAGCGAAGTGGCCGTGCCAATTTCAGAATTTTTCGGTTGCCGGTTCCCGTCCCGGACACCCGGCGGGCCGTTTTGGAGCCTAAGTGTCGGAGAAGAGTCCCTTTTCGCCCCAATCTCCCTAACCGTGAGTCCTATTTGCGTGCAGTCAGTTCCTACAACTTACTCTCATCTCGAGCGAAGTACCCGTGCCGGTCTTCGAATTTTCCGGTCGCCGGTTCCCGTTTCGGACCCCCGGCGGGCCGTTTTGGAGCCTAAGTGTCGGAAAAGAGTCCCTTTTCGCCCAAACTCCCTAACCGTGAGTCCTATTTGCGAGCCGTCAGTTCCTACAGGTTACTCTCATCTCGAGAGAAGTGATTGTGCCCGGTTCGGATTTTCCGGTCGCCGGTTCTCGTTCCGGACCCCCGGCAAGCCAATTTGGAGCCTAAGTGTCGGAAAAGAGTCCCTTTTCGCCCCAAACGCTCTAACCGTGAGTCGTATTTGTGAGCCGTCAGTTCCTACAGGTTACTCTCATCTCGAGCGAAGTGGCCGTGCCAGTTTCGGAATTTTCCGGTCGCCGGTTCCCGATCCCGACCCCCGGCGGGCCGTTTTGGAGCCTAAGTGTCGGAAAAGAGTCCCTGTTCGCCCCAAACTCCCTAACCGTGAGTCCTATTTGTCAGCCGTCAATTTCTACAGGTTACTCTCATCTTGAGCGAAGTGATCGTGCCGGTTTAGGAATTTTCAGGTCGTCGGTTCCCGTTCCCGACCCCCGGCGGGTCGTTTTGGAGCCTAAGTGTCGGAAAAGCATCCCTCTTCCCCCCGAACTCCCTAACCGTGAGTCCTATTTGCGTGCCGCCAGTTCCTACAGCTTACTCTCATCTCGAGCGAAGTGTTCATGCCGGTGTCGGAATTTTCCGGTAGCCGATTCCCGTTCCAGACCCCCGGCGGTCCGTGTTGGAGCCAGAGTGTCGGAAAAGCGTCCCTTTTCGCCCCAAACTCCCTAACCGTGAGTCTTATTTGCGAGCCGTCAGTTCCAACAGGTTACTCTCATCTCGAGCGAAGTGGCCGTGCCGATTTCAGAATTTTCCGGTCACCGGTTCCCATTCCGTACCCCCGGCGGGCCGTTTTGGAGCCCAAGTGTCGGAGAAGAGTCCCTTTTCGCCCCAAACTCCCTAACCGTGTGTCTTATTTGGGAGCCGTCAGTTCCTACAGCTTACTCTCATCTCAGGCGAAGTGACCGTGCCGGTTTCCGAATTTTCCGGTCGCCAGTTCCCGTTCCGGACCCCCGGCGGTCCGTTTTGGAGCCAGAGTGTCGGAAAAGCGTCCCTTTTCGCCCCAAACTCCTTAGCCGTGAGTCTTATTTGCGAGCCGTCAAGTCGAACAGGTTACTCTCATCTCGAGCGAAGTGGCCGTGCCGATTTCAGAATTTTTCGGTCACCGTTTCCCGTCCCGGACCCCCGGCGGGCCGTTTTGGAGCCCAAGTGTCGGAGAAGAGTCCCTTTTCGCCCCAAACTCCCGAACCGTGTGTCTTATTTGGGAGCCGTCAGTTCATACAGCTTACTCTCATCTCGACCGAAGTGCCCGTGCCTGTTTCGGAATTTTCCGACCACCGGTTCCAGTTCCGGACCGCCGGCGGGCAGTTTTGGAGCCTAAGTGTCGGAAAAGCGTCCCTTTTCGCCCTAAACTCCTTAACAGTGACTCCAAATTGCGAGCCGTCTGTTCCTACAGGTTACTCTCATCTCGAGCGAAGTGGCCGTGGCGGTTTCGGAATTTTCCGGAAGCCGGTTCCCGTTCCGGACCCTCGGCGGTCCGTTTTGGAGCCAGAGTGTCGGAAAAGCGTCCCTTTTCGCCCCAAACTCCCTAACCGTGAGTCTTATTTGCGAGCCGTCAGTCCCAACAGGTTACTCTCATCTCGAGCGAAGTGGCCGTGCCGATTTCAGAATTTTCCGGTCACCGGTTCCCGTTCCGGACCCCCGGCGGGCTGTTTTGGAGCCCAAGTGTCGGAGAAGAGTCCCTTTTCGCCCCAAACTCCCTAACCGTGTGTCTTATTTGGGAGCCGTCAATTCCTACAGCTTACTCTCATCTCAGGCGAAGTGACCGTGCCGGTTTCTGAATTTTTCGGTCGCCGGTTCCCGTTCCGGACCCCCGGCGGTCCGTTTTGGAGCCAGAGTGTCGGAAAAGCGTCCCTTTTCGCCCCAAACTCCCTAGCCGTGAGTCTTATTTGCGAGCCGTCAGTTCCAACAGGTTACTCTCATCTCGAGCGAAGTGGCCGTGCCGATTTCCGAATTTTTCGGTCACCGTTTCCCGTCCCGGACCCCCGGCGGGCCGTTTTGGAGCCCAAGTGTCGGAGAAGAGTCCCTTTTCGCCCCAAACTCCCGAACCGTGTGTCTTATTTGGGAGCCGTCAGTTCATACAGCTTACTCTCATCTCGACCGAAGTGCCCGTGCCTGTTTCGGAATTTTCCGACCACCGGTTCCAGTTCCAGACCGCCGGCGGGCAGTTTTGGAGCCTAAGTGTCGGAAAAGCGTCCCTTTTCGCCCTAAACTCCTTAACCGTGACTCCAAATTGCGAGCCGTCTGTTCCTACAGGTTACTCTCATCTCGAGCGAAGTGGCCGTGGCGGTTTCGGAATTTTCCGGAAGCCGGTTCCCGTTCCGGACCCCTCGGCGGTCCGTTTTGGAGCCAGAGTGTCGGAAAAGCGTCCCTTTTCGCCCCAAACTCCCTAACCGTGAGTCGTATTTGTGAGCCGTCAGTTCCAACAGGTTACTCTCATCTCGAGCGAAGTGGCCGTGCCGATTTCAGAATTTTCCGGTCACCGGTTCCCGTTCCGGACCCCCGGCGGGCTGTTTTGGAGCCCAAGTGTCGGAGAAGAGTCCCTTTTCGCCCCAAACTCCCTAACCGTGTGTCTTATTTGGGAGCCGTCAATTCCTACAGCTTACTCTCATCTCAGGCGAAGTGACCGTGCCGGTTTCTGAATTTTTCGGTCGCCGGTTCCCGTTCCGGACCCCCGGCGGTCCGTTTTGGAGCCAGAGTGTCGGAAAAGAGTCCCTTTTCGCCCCAAACTCCCTAACCGTGAGTCCGATTTGTGAGCCATCAGTTCCTACAGCTTACTCTCATCTCGAGCGAAGTGGCTGTGCCGGTTTCGGAATTTTCCGGTCGCCGGTTCCCGTTCCGGACCCCCGGCAAGCCGTTTTGGAGCCTAAGTGTCGGAAAAGAGTCCCTGTTCTCCCCAAACTCCCTAACTGTGAGTCCTATTTGTGAGCCGTCAGTTCCTACAGGTTACTCTCATCTCGTGCGAAGTGACCGTGCCGGTTTCGGAATTTTCCGGTCGCCGGTTTCCGTTCCCGACCCCCGGCGGGCCGTTTTGGAGCCTAAGTGTCGGAAAAGCATCCCACTTCCCCCCAAACTCCCTAACCGTGAGTCCTATTTGCGTGCCGCCAGTTCCTACAGCTTACTCTCATCTCGAGCGAAGTGTTCGTGTAGGTTTCGGAATTTTCCGGTAGCCGGTTCCCGTTCCGGACCCCCGGCGGGCCATTTTGGAGCCTATGTGTCGGAGAAGAGTCCCTTTTCGCCCCAAACTCCCGAACCGTGTGTCTTATTTGGGAGCGGTCAGTTCCTACAGCTTACTGTTATCTCGAGCGAAGTGGCCGTGCAAGTTTTAGAATTTTCCGGTCGCCGGTTCCAGTTCCGGACCGCCGGCAGGCCGTTTTGGAGCCTAAGTGTCGGAAAAGCGTCCATTTTCGCCCCAAACTCCTTAACCGTGACTCCAAATTGCGAGCCGTCTGTTCCTACAGGTTACTCTTATCTCGAGAGAAGTGGCCGTGCCGGTTTCGTATTTTTCCGGAAGCTGGTTCCCGTTCCGGACCCCCGGCGGTCCGTTTTGGAGCCAGAGTGTCGGAAAAGCGTCCCTTTTCGCCCCAAACTCCCTAACCGTGAGTCTTGTTTGTGAGCCGTCAGTTCCAACAGGTTACTCTCATCACGAGCGAAGTGGCCGTGCCAATTTCAGAATTTTCCGGTCACCGGTTCCCGTCCCGGACCCCCGGCGGGCCGTTTTGGAGCCTAAGTGTCGGAGAAGAGTCCCTTTTCTCCCCAAACTCCCTAACCGTGCGTCTTATTATGGAGCCGTCAGTTCCTACAGCTTACTCTCATCTCAAGCGAAGTCACCGTGCCAGTTTCCGATTTTTTCGGTCGCCGGTTTCTGTTCCGGACCCCCGGCGGTCCGTTTTGGAGCCAGAGTTCGGAAAAGCGTCCCTTCTCGCCCCAAACTCCCTAACCGTGAGTCCTATTTGCGTGCCGCCAGTTCCTACAGCTTACTCTCATCTCGAGCGAAGTGATCGTGATGGTTTCGGAATGTTACGGTAGCCGGTTCCCGTTCCGGACCCCGGCGGGCCATTTTGGAGCCTATGTGTCGGAGAAGAGTCCCTTTTCGCCCCAAACTCCCGAACCGTGTGTCTTATTTGGGAGCCGTCAGTTCCTACAACTTAGTGTCATCTCGAACGAAGTGGCCGTGCCAGTTTCGGAATTTTCCGGTCGCCGGTTCCAGTTCCGGACCGCCGGCGGGCCGTTTTGGAGCCTAAGTGTCGGAAAAGCGTCCCTTTTCGCCCCAAACTCCTTAACCGTGACTCCAAATTGCGAGCCGTCTGTTCCTACAGGTTACTCTCATCTCGAGCGAAGTGACCGTGCCGGTTTCGGAATTTTCCGGTTGCCGGTTCCCGTTCTCGACCCCCCGCGGGCCGTTTTGGAGCCTAAGTGTCGGAAAAGCGTCCCTCTTCCCCCCAAACTCCCTAACCGTGAGTCCTATTTGCGTGCCGCCAGTTCCTACAGCTTACTCTCATCTCGAGCGAAGTATTCGTGCCGATTTCGGAATTTTCCGGTAGCCGGTTCCCGTTCCGGACGCCCGGCGGGCCGTTTTGGAGCCTAAGTGTCGGAGAAGAGTCCCTTTTCGCCCCAAACTCCCGAACCGTGTGACTTATTTGGGAGCCGTCAGTTCCTACAGCTTACTATCATCTCGAGCGAAGTGGCCGTGCCAGTTTCGGAATTTTCCCGTTCCCGACCCCCGGCGGGCCGTTTTGGAGCCTAAGTGTCGGAAAAGGGTCCCTTTTCACCCCAAACTCCCTAACCGTGAGTCCGATTCATGAGCCATCAGTTCCTACAGGTTACTCTCATCTCGAGCGAAGTGGCCGTGCCGGTTTCCGATTTTTCCGGTCGCCGGTTCCCGTTCCGAACCCCCGGCAAGCCGTTTTGGAGCTTAAGTGTCGGAAAAGAGTCCCTGTTCGCCCCAAACTCCCCAACCGTGAGTCCTATTTGTGAGCCGTCAGTTCCTACAGGTTACTCTCATCTCGAGCAAAGTGGCCGTGCCGGTTTCGGAATTTTCCGGTTGCCGGTTCCCGTTCTCGACCCCCCGCGGGCCGTTTTGGAGCCTAAGTGTCGGAAAAGCGTCCCTCTTCCCCCCAAACTCCCTAACCGTGAGTCCTATTTGCGTGCCGCCAGTTCCTACAGCTTACTCTCATCTCGAGCGAAGTATTCGTGCCGATTTCGGAATTTTCCGGTAGCCGGTTCCCGTTCCGGACGCCCGGCGGGCCGTTTTGGAGCCTAAGTGTCGGAGAAGAGTCCCTTTTCGCCCCAAACTCCCGAACCGTGTGACTTATTTGGGAGCCGTCAGTTCCTACAGCTTACTATCATCTCGAGCGAAGTGGCCGTGCCAGTTTCGGAATTTTCCGGTTGCCAGTTCCAGTTCCGGACCGCCGGCGGGC
The DNA here is from genome assembly GCA_029852735.1 of Persea americana. Taxonomy (NCBI): domain Eukaryota; kingdom Viridiplantae; phylum Streptophyta; class Magnoliopsida; order Laurales; family Lauraceae; genus Persea; species Persea americana. Next base: position 704,460 of record JAQQXO010000015.1, read on the forward strand.
CGTTTTGGAGCTTAAGTGTCGGAAAAGCGTCCCTTTTCGCCCCAAACTGCTTAACCGTGATTCCAAATTGCGAGCCATCTGATTCTATAGGTTACACTCATCTCGAGCGAAGTGGCCGTGCCGGTTTCGGAATTTTCCAGTAGCCGGTTCCCGTTTCGGACCCCCGGCGGTCCGTTTTGGAGCCAGAGTGTCGGAAAAGCGTCCCTTTTCGCCCCAAACTCCCTAACCGTGAGTCTTATTTGCAAGCGGTCAGTTCCAACAGGTTACTCTCATCTCGAGCGAAGTGGCCGTGCCAATTTCAGAATTTTCCGGTCACCGGTTCCCGTCCCGGACCCCCGGCGGGCCGTTTTGGAGCCTAAGTGTCGGAGAAGAGTCCCTTTTCGCCCCAATCTCCCTAACCGTGAGTCCTATTTGCGTGCAGTCAGTTCCTACAACTTACTCTCATCTCGAGCGAAGTGGCCGTGCCGGTCTTCGAATTTTCCGGTCGCCGGTTCCCGTTTCGGACCCCCGGCGGGCCATTTTGGAGCCTAAGTGTCGGAAAAGAGTCCCTTTTCGCCCAAACTCCCTAACCGTGAGTCCTATTTGGGAGCCGTCAGTTCCTACAGGTTACTCTCATCTCGAGAGAAGTGACCGTGCCCGTTTCGGAATTTTCCGGTCGCCGGTTCCCTTTCCGGACCCCCGGCGGGCCGTTTTGGAGCCTAAGTGTCGGAAAAGCGTCCCTTTTCACCCCAAGCTCCCTAACTGTGAGTCCGATTTGTGAGCCATCAGTTCTTACAGCTTACTCTCATGTCGAACGAAGTGGCCGTGCCGGTTTCGGAGTTTTCCGGTAGTCGGTTCCCGTTCCGGACCCCCGGCGGGCCATTTTGGAGCCTATGTGTCGGAGAAGAGTCCCTTTTCGCCCCAAACACCCGAACCGTGTGTCTTATTTGGGAGCCGTCCGTTCCTACAGCTTACTGTCATCTCGAGCGAAGTGGCCGTGCCGGTTTCGGAATTTTCCGGTCACCGGTTCCAGTTCCGAACCGGCGGCGGGCCGTTTTGGAGCCCAAGTGTCGAAAAAGCGTCCCTTTTCGCCCCAAACTCCTTAACCGTGACTCCAAATTGCGAGCCGTCTGTTCCTACAGGTTACTCTCATCTCGAGCGAAGTGACCGTGCTGGTTTCGGAATTTTCCGGTCGCCGGTTCCCGTTCCCGACCCCCGGCGGGCAGTTTTGGAGCTTAAGTGTCGGAAAAGCGTCCCTTTCCACCCCAAACACCCTAACCGTGAGTCCGATTCATGAGCCATCAGTTCCTACAGGTTACTCTCATCTCGAGCGAAGTGGCCGTGCCGGTTTCAGAATTTTTTGGTCGCCGGTTCCCGTTCCGAACCCCCGGCATGCCGTTTTGGAGCTTAATTGTCGGAAAAGAGTCCCTGTTCGCCCCAAACTCCCCAACCGTGAGTCCTATTTGTGAGCCGTCAGTTCCTACAGGTTACTCTCATCTCGAGCAAAGTGACCGTGCCGGTTTCGGAATTTTCCGGTTGCCGGTTCCCGTTCTCGACCCCCCGCGGGCCGTTTTGGAGCCTAATTGTCGGAAAAGCGTCCCTCTTCCCCCCAAACTCCCTAACCGTGAGTCCTATTTGCGTGCCGCCAGTTCCTACAGCTTACTCTCATCTCGAGCGAAGTATTCGTGCCGGTTTCGGAATTTTCCGGTAGCCGGTTCCCGTTCCGGACACCCGGCGGGCCGTTTTGGAGCCTAAGTGTCGGAGAAGAGTCCCTTTTCGCCCCAAACTCCCGAACCGTGTGTCTTATTTGGGTGCCATCAGTTCCTACAGCTTACTGTCATCTCGAGCGAAGTGGCCGTGCCAGTTTCGGAATTTTCCGGTCGCCAGTTCCAGTTCCGGACCGCCGGCGGGCCGTTTTGGAGCTTAAGTGTCGGAAAAGCGTCCCTTTTCGCCCCAAACTGCTTAACCGTGATTCCAAATTGCGAGCCGTCTATTTCTACAGGTTACTCTCATCTCGAGCGAAGTGGCTGTGCCAGTTTTGGAATTTTCCGGTAGCCGGTTCCCGTTTCGGACCCCCGGCGGTCCGTTTTGGAGCGAGAGTGTCGGAAAAGCGTCCCTTTTCGCCCCAAACTCCCTAACCGTGAGTCTTATTTGCGAGCTGTCAGTTCCAACAGGTTACTCTCATCTCGAGCGAAGTGGCCGTGCCAATTTCAGAATTTTCCGGTCACCGGTTCTCGTCCCGGACCCCCGGCGGGCCGTTTTCGAGCCTAAGTGTCGGAGAAGAGTCCCTTTTCGCCCCAAACTCCCTAACCGTGTGTCTTATTTGGGAGCCGTCAGTTCCTACAGCTTACTCTCATCTCAAGCGAAGTGGCCATGCCAGTTTCCGAATTTTCCGGTCGCCGGTTCCTGTTCCGGACCCCCGGTGGTCCGTTTTGGAGCCAGAGTTCGGAAAAGCGTCCCTTTTCGGCCCAAACTCCCTAACCGTGAGTCCTATTTGCGTGCCGCCAGTTCTTACAGCTTACTCTCTTCTCGAGCGAAGTGTTCGTGCCGGGTTCGGAATTTTCCGGTAGCCGGTTCCCGTTCCGGACCCCCGGCGGGCCATTTTGGAGCCTATGTGTCGGAGAAGAGTCCCTTTTCGCCCCAAACTCCCGAACCGTGTGTCTTATTTGGGAGCCCTCAGTTCCTACAGCTTACTGTCATCTAGAGCGAAGTGGCCGTGCCAGTTTCGGAATTTTCCGGTAGCCGGTTCCAGTTCCGGACCGCCGGCGGGCCGTTTCGGAGCCTAAGTGTCGAAAAAGCGTCCCCTTTCGCCCCAAACTCCTTAACCGTGACTCCAAATTGCGAGCCGTCTGTTCCTACAGGTTACTCTCATCTCGAGCGAAGTGGCCGTGCCGGTTTCAGAATTTTCCGGTAGTCGGTTCCCGTTCCGGACCCCCGGCGGTCCGTTTTCGAGCCAGAGTGTCGGAAAAGCGTCCCTTTTCGCCTCAAACTCCCTAACCGTGAGTCTTATTTGCGAGCTGTCAGTTCCAACAGGTTACTCTCATCTCGAGCGAAGTGGCCGTGCCAATTTCAGAATTTTCCGGTTGCCGGTTCCCGTCCCGGACCCCCGGCGGGCCGTTTTGGAGCCTAAGTGTCGGAGAAGAGTCCTTTTTCGCCCCAATCTCCCTAACCGTGAGTCCTATTTGCGTGCAGTCAGTTCCTACAACTTACTCTCATCTCGAGCGAAGTGCCCGTGCCGGTCTTCGAATTTTCCGGTCGCCGGTTCCCGTTTCGGACCCCCGGCGGGCCGTTTTGGAGCCTAAGTGTCGGAAAAGAGTCCCTTTTCGCCCAAACTCCCTAACCGTGAGTCCTATTTGGGAGCCGTCAGTTCCTACAGGTTACTCTCATCTCGAGAGAAGTGATTGTGCCCGGTTCGGATTTTCCGGTCGCCGGTTCCCTTTCCGGACCCCCGGCGGGCCGTTTTGGAGCCTAAGTGTCGGAAAAGCGTCCCTTTTCACCCCAAGCTCCCTAACCGTGAGTCCGATTTGTGAGCCATCAGTTCCTACAGCTTACTCTCATCTCGAGCGAAGTGGCCGTGCCAGTTTCGGAATTTTCCGGTCGCCGGTTCTCGTTCCGGACCCCCGGCAAGCCAATTTGGAGCCTAAGTGTCGGAAAAGAGTCCCTTTTCGCCCCAAACGCTCTAACCGTGAGTCGTATTTGTGAGCCGTCAGTTCCTACAGGTTACTCTCATCTCGAGCGAAGTGGCCGTGCCAGTTTCGGAATTTTCCGGTCGCCGGTTCCCGATCCCGACCCCCGGCGGGCCGTTTTGGAGCCTAAGTGTCGGAAAAGAGTCCCTGTTCGCCCCAAACTCCCTAACCGTGAGTCCTACTTGTCAGCCGTCAATTTCTACAGGTTACTCTCATCTTGAGCGAAGTGACCGTGCCGGTTTAGGAATTTTCAGGTCGTCGGTTCCCGTTCCCGACCCCCGGCGGGTCGTTTTGGAGCCTAAGTGTCGGAAAAGCATCCCTCTTCCCCCCGAACTCCCTAACCGTGAGTCCTATTTGCGTGCCGCCAGTTCCTACAGCTTACTCTCATCTCGAGCGAAGTGTTCATGCCGGTGTCGGAATTTTCCGGTAGCCGGTTCCCGTTCCAGACCCCCGGCGGTCCGTGTTGGAGCCAGAGTGTCGGAAAAGCGTCCCATTTCGCCCCAAACTCCCTAACCGTGAGTCTTATTTGCGAGCCGTCAGTTCCAACAGGTTACTCTCATCTCGAGCGAAGTGGCCGTGCCGATTTCAGAATTTTCCGGTCACCGGTTCCCATTCCGTACCCCCGGCGGGCCGTTTTGGAGCCCAAGTGTCGGAGAAGAGTCCCTTTTCGCCCCAAACTCCCTAACCGTGTGTCTTATTTGGGAGCCGTCAGTTCCTACAGCTTACTCTCATCTCAGGCGAAGTGACCGTGCCGGTTTCCGAATTTTCCGGTCGCCAGTTCCCGTTCCGGACCCCCGGCGGTCCGTTTTGGAGCCAGAGTGTCGGAAAAGCGTCCCTTTTCGCCCCAAACTCCCTAGCCGTGAGTCTTATTTGCGAGCCGTCAAGTCGAACAGGTTACTCTCATCTCGAGCGAAGTGGCCGTGCCGATTTCCGAATTTTTCGGTCACCGTTTCCCGTCCCGGACCCCCGGCGGGCCGTTTTGGAGCCCAAGTGTCGGAGAAGAGTCCCTTTTCGCCCCAAACTCCCGAACCGTGTGTCTTATTTGGGAGCCGTCAGTTCATACAGCTTACTCTCATCTCGACCGAAGTGCCCGTGCCTGTTTCGGAATTTTCCGACCACCGGTTCCAGTTCCGGACCGCCGGCGGGCAGTTTTGGAGCCGAAGTGTCGGAAAAGCGTCCCTTTTCGCCCTAAACTCCTTAACAGTGACTCCAAATTGCGAGCCGTCTGTTCCTACAGGTTACTCTCATCTCGAGCGAAGTGGCCGTGGCGGTTTCGGAATTTTCCGGAAGCCGGTTCCCGTTCCGGACCCTCGGCGGTCCGTTTTGGAGCCAGAGTGTCGGAAAAGCGTCCCTTTTCGCCCCAAACTCCCTAACCGTGAGTCTTATTTGCGAGCCGTCAGTTCCAACAGGTTACTCTCATCTCGAGCGAAGTGGCCGTGCCGATTTCAGAATTTTCCGGTCACCGGTTCCCGTTCCGGACCCCCGGCGGGCTGTTTTGGAGCCCAAGTGTCGGAGAAGAGTCCTTTTTCGCCCCAAACTCCCTAACCGTGTGTCTTATTTGGGAGCCGTCAATTCCTACAGCTTACTCTCATCTCAGGCGAAGTGACCGTGCCGGTTTCTGAATTTTTCGGTCGCCGGTTCCCGTTCCGGACCCCCGGCGGTCCGTTTTGGAGCCAGAGTGTCGGAAAAGCGTCCCTTTTCGCCCCAAACTCCCTAGCCGTGAGTCTTATTTGCGAGCCGTCAGTTCCAACAGGTTACTCTCATCTCGAGCGAAGTGGCCGTGCCGATTTCCGAATTTTTCGGTCACCGTTTCCCGTCCCGGACCCCCGGCGGGCCGTTTTGGAGCCCAAGTGTCGGAGAAGAGTCCCTTTTCGCCCCAAACTCCCGAACCGTGTGTCTTATTTGGGAGCCGTCAGTTCATACAGCTTACTCTCATCTCGACCGAAGTGCCCGTGCCTGTTTCGGAATTTTCCGACCACCGGTTCCAGTTCCAGACCGCCGGCGGGCAGTTTTGGAGCCTAAGTGTCGGAAAAGCGTCCCTTTTCGCCCTAAACTCCTTAACCGTGACTCCAAATTGCGAGCCGTCTGTTCCTACAGGTTACTCTCATCTCGAGCGATGTGGCCGTGGCGGTTTCGGAATTTTCCGGAAGCCGGTTCCCGTTCCGGACCCCCCGGCGGTCCGTTTTGGAGCCAGAGTGTCGGAAAAGCGTCCCTTTTCGCCCCAAACTCCCTAACCGTGAGTCTTATTTGTGAGCCGTCAGTTCCAACAGGTTACTCTCATCTCGAGCGAAGTGGCCGTGCCGATTTCAGAATTTTCCGGTCACCGGTTCCCGTTCCGGACCCCCGGCGGGCTGTTTTGGAGCCCAAGTGTCGGAGAAGAGTCCCTTTTCGCCCCAAACTCCCTAACCGTGTGTCTTATTTGGGAGCCGTCAATTCCTACAGCTTACTCTCATCTCAGGCGAAGTGACCGTGCCGGTTTCTGAATTTTTCGGTCGCCGGTTCCCGTTCCGGACCCCCGGCGGTCCGTTTTGGAGCCAGAGTGTCGGAAAAGAGTCCCTTTTCGCCCCAAACTCCCTAACCGTGAGTCCGATTTGTGAGCCATCAGTTCCTACAGCTTACTCTCATCTCGAGCGAAGTGGCTGTGCCGGTTTCGGAATTTTTCGGTCGCCGGTTCCCGTTCCGGACCCCCGGCAAGCCGTTTTGGAGCCTAAGTGTCGGAAAAGAGTCCCTGTTCGCCCCAAACTCCCTAACCGTGAGTCCTACTTGTCAGCCGTCAATTTCTACAGGTTACTCTCATCTTGAGCGAAGTGACCGTGCCGGTTTAGGAATTTTCAGGTCGTCGGTTCCCGTTCCCGACCCCCGGCGGGTCGTTTTGGAGCCTAAGTGTCGGAAAAGCATCCCTCTTCCCCCCGAACTCCCTAACCGTGAGTCCTATTTGCGTGCCGCCAGTTCCTACAGCTTACTCTCATCTCGAGCGAAGTGTTCATGCCGGTGTCGGAATTTTCCGGTAGCCGGTTCCCGTTCCAGACCCCCGGCGGTCCGTGTTGGAGCCAGAGTGTCGGAAAAGCGTCCCTTTTCGCCCCAAACTCCCTAACCGTGAGTCTTATTTGCGAGCCGTCAGTTCCAACAGGTTACTCTCATCTCGAGCGAAGTGGCCGTGCCGATTTCAGAATTTTCCGGTCACCGGTTCCCATTCCGTACCCCCGGCGGGCCGTTTTGGAGCCCAAGTGTCGGAGAAGAGTCCCTTTTCGCCCCAAACTCCCTAACCGTGTGTCTTATTTGGGAGCCGTCAGTTCCTACAGCTTACTCTCATCTCAGGCGAAGTGACCGTGCCGGTTTCCGAATTTTCCGGTCGCCAGTTCCCGTTCCGGACCCCCGGCGGTCCGTTTTGGAGCCAGAGTGTCAGAAAAGCGTCCCTTTTCGCCCCAAACTCCCTAGCCGTGAGTCTTATTTGCGAGCCGTCAAGTCGAACAGGTTACTCTCATCTCGAGCGAAGTGGCCGTGCCGATTTCCGAATTTTTCGGTCACCGTTTCCCGTCCCGGACCCCCGGCGGGCCGTTTTGGAGCCCAAGTGTCGGAGAAGAGTGCCTTTTCGCCCCAAACTCCCGAACCGTGTGTCTTATTTGGGAGCCGTCAGTTCATACAGCTTACTCTCATCTCGACCGAAGTGCCCGTGCCTGTTTCGGAATTTTCCGACCACCGGTTCCAGTTCCGGACCGCCGGCGGGCAGTTTTGGAGCCTAAGTGTCGGAAAAGCGTCCCTTTTCGCCCTAAACTCCTTAACCGTGACTCCAAATTGCAAGCCGTCTGTTCCTACAGGTTACTCTCATCTCGAGCGAAGTGGCTGTGGCGGTTTCGGAATTTTCCGGAAGCCGGTTCCCGTTCCGGACCCCCGGCGGTCCGTTTTGGAGCCAGAGTGTCGGAAAAGCGTCCCTTTTCGCCCCAAACTCCCTAACCGTGAGTCTTATTTGCGAGCCGTCAGTTCCAACAGGTTACTCTCATCTCGAGCGAAGTGGCCGTGCCGATTTCAGAATTTTCCGGTCACCGGTTCCCGTTCCGGACCCCCGGCGGGCTGTTTTGGAGCCCAAGTGTCGGAGAAGAGTCCCTTTTCGCCCCAAACTCCCTAACCGCGTGTCTTATTTGGGAGCCGTCAATTCCTACAGCTTACTCTCATCTCAGGCGAAGTGACCGTGCCGGTTTCTGAATTTTTCGGTCGCCGGTTCCCGTTCCGGACCCCCGGCGGTCCGTTTTGGAGCCAGAGTGTCGGAAAAGCGTCCCTTTTCGCCCCAAACTCCCTAGCCGTGAGTCTTATTTGCGAGCCGTCAGTTCCAACAGGTTACTCTCATCTCGAGCGAAGTGGCCGTGCCGATTTCCGAATTTTTCGGTCACCGTTTCCCGTCCCGGACCCCCGGCAGGCCGTTTTGGAGCCCAAGTGTCGGAGAAGAGTCCCTTTTCGCCCCAAACTCCCGAACCGTGTGTCTTATTTGGGAGCCGTCAGTTCATACAGCTTACTCTCATCTCGACCGAAGTGCCCGTGCCTGTTTCGGAATTTTCCGACCACCGGTTCCAGTTCCGGACCGCCGGCGGGCAGTTTTGGAGCCTAAGTGTCGGAAAAGCGTCCCTTTTCTCCCTAAACTCCTTAACCGTGACTCCAAATTGCGAGCCGTCTGTTCCTACAGGTTACTCTCATCTCGAGCGAAGTGGCCGTGGCGGTTTCAGAATTTTCCGGAAGCCGGTTCCCGTTCCGGACCCCCCGGCGGTCCGTTTTGGAGCCAGAGTGTCGGAAAAGCGTCCCTTTTCGCCCCAAACTCCCTAACCGTGAGTCTTATTTGCGAGCCGTCAGTTCCAACAGGTTACTCTCATCTCGAGCGAAGTGGCCGTGCCGATTTCAGAATTTTCCGGTCACCGGTTCCCGTTCCGGACCCCCGGCGGGCTGTTTTGGAGCCCAAGTGTCGGAGAAGAGTCCCTTTTCGCCCCAAACTCCCTAACCGTGTGTCTTATTTGGGAGCCGTCAATTCCTACAGCTTACTCTCATCTCAGGCGAAGTGACCGTGCCGGTTTCTGAATTTTTCGGTCGCCGGTTCCCGTTCCGGACCCCCGGCGGTCCGTTTTGGAGCCAGAGTGTCGGAAAAGAGTCCCTTTTCGCCCCAAACTCCCTAACCGTGAGTCCGATTTGTGAGCCATCAGTTCCTACAGCTTACTCTCATCTCGAGCGAAGTGGCTGTGCCGGTTTCGGAATTTTCCGGTCGCCGGTTCCCGTTCCGGACCCCCGACAAGCCGTTTTGGAGCCTAAGTGTCGGAAAAGAGTCCCTGTTCTCCCCAAACTCCCTAACTGTGAGTCCTATTTGTGAGCCGTCAGTTCCTACAGGTTACTCTCATCTCGAGCGAAGTGACCGTGCCGGTTTCGGAATTTTCCGGTCGCCGGTTTATGTTCCCGACCCCCGGCGGGCCGTTTTGGAGCCTAAGTGTCGGAAAAGCATCCCACTTCCCCCCAAACTCCCTAACCGTGAGTCCTATTTGCGTGCCGCCAGTTCCTACAGCTTACTCTCATCTCGAGCGAAGTGTTCGTGTAGGTTTCGGAATTTTCCGGTAGCCGGTTCCCGTTCCGGACCCCCGGCGGGCCATTTTGGAGCCTATGTGTCGGAGAAGAGTCCCTTTTCGCCCCAAACTCCCGAACCGTGTGTCTTATTTGGGAGCGGTCAGTTCCTACAGCTTACTGTTATCTCGAGCGAAGTGGCCGTGCAAGTTTTAGAATTTTCCGGTCGCCGGTTCCAGTTCCGGACCGCCGGCAGGCCGTTTTGGAGCCTAAGTGTCGGAAAAGCGTCCATTTTCGCCCCAAACTCCTTAACCGTGACTCCAAATTGCGAGCCGTCTGTTCCTACAGGTTACTCTTATCTCGAGAGAAGTGGCCGTGCCGGTTTCGTATTTTTCCGGAAGCTGGTTCCCGTTCCGGACCCCCGGCGGTCCGTTTTGGAGCCAGAGTGTCGGAAAAGCGTCCCTTTTCGCCCCAAACTCCCTAACCGTGAGTCTTGTTTGTGAGCCGTCAGTTCCAACAGGTTACTCTCATCACGAGCGAAGTGGCCGTGCCAATTTCAGAATTTTCCGGTCACCGGTTCCCGTCCCGGACCCCCGGCGGGCCGTTTTGGAGCCTAAGTGTCGGAGAAGAGTCCCTTTTCTCCCCAAACTCCCTAACCGTGCGTCTTATTATGGAGCCGTCAGTTCCTACAGCTTACTCTCATCTCAAGCGAAGTCACCGTGCCAGTTTCCGATTTTTTCGGTCGCCGGTTTCTGTTCCGGACCCCCGGCGGTCCGTTTTGGAGCCAGAGTTCGGAAAAGCGTCCCTTCTCGCCCCAAACTCCCTAACCGTGAGTCCTATTTGCGTGCCGCCAGTTCCTACAGCTTACTCTCATCTCGAGCGAAGTGATCGTGATGGTTTCGGAATGTTCCGGTAGCCGGTTCCTGTTCCGGACCCCCGGCGGGCCATTTTGGAGCCTATGTGTCGGAGAAGAGTCCCTTTTCGCCCCAAACTCCCGAACCGTGTGTCTTATTTGGGAGCCGTCAGTTCCTACAACTTAGTGTCATCTCGAGCGAAGTGGCCGTGCCAGTTTCGGAATTTTCCGGTCGCCGGTTCCAGTTCCGGATCGCCGGCGGGCCGTTTTGGAGCCTAAGTGTCGGAAAAGCGTCCCTTTTCGCCCCAAACTCCTTAACCGTGACTCCAAATTGCGAGCCGTCTGTTCCTACAGGTTACTCTCATCTCGAGCGAAGTGACCGTGCCGGTTTCGGAATTTTCCGGTCGCCGGTTCCCGTTCCCGACCCCCGGCGGGCCGTTTTGGAGCCTAAGTGTCGGAAAAGGGTCCCTTTTCACCCCAAACTCCCTAACCGTGAGTCCGATTCATGAGCCATCAGTTCCTACAGGTTACTCTCATCTCGAGCGAAGTGGCCGTGCCGGTTTCCGATTTTTCCGGTCGCCGGTTCCCGTTCCGAACCCCCGGCAAGCCGTTTTGGAGCTTAAGTGTCGGAAAAGAGTCCCTGTTCGCCCCAAACTCCCCAACCGTGAGTCCTATTTGTGAGCCGTCAGTTCCTACAGGTTACTCTCATCTCGAGCAAAGTGGCCGTGCCGGTTTCGGAATTTTCCGGTTGCCGGTTCCCGTTCTCGACCCCCCGCGGGCCGTTTTGGAGCCTAAGTGTCGGAAAAGCGTCCCTCTTCCCCCCAAACTCCCTAACCGTGTGTCCTATTTGCGTGCCGCCAGTTCCTACAGCTTACTCTCATCTCGAGCGAAGTATTCGTGCCGATTTCGGAATTTTCCGGTAGCCGGTTCCCGTTCCGGACGCCCGGCGGGCCGTTTTGGAGCCTAAGTGTCGGAGAAGAGTCCCTTTTCGCCCCAAACTCCCGAACCGTGTGACTTATTTGGGAGCCGTCAGTTCCTACAGCTTACTATCATCTCGAGCGAAGTGGCCGTGCCAGTTTCGGAATTTTCCGGTTGCCAGTTCCAGTTCCGGACCGCCGGCGGGCCGTTTTGGAGCTTAAGTGTCGGAAAAGCGTCCCTTTTCGCCCCAAACTGCTTAACCGTGATTCCAAATTGCGAGCCATCTGATTCTATAGGTTACACTCATCTCGAGCGAAGTGGCCGTGCCAGTTTCGGAATTTTCCGGTAGCCGGTTCCCGTTTCGGACCCCCGGCGGTCCGTTTTGGAGCCAGAGTGTCGGAAAAGCGTCCCTTTTCGCCCTAAACTCCCTAACCGTGAGTCTTATTTGCAAGCGGTCAGTTCCAACAGGTTACTCTCATCTCGAGCGAAGTGGCCGTGCCAATTTCAGAATTTTTCGGTCACCGGTTCCCGTCCCGGACCCCCGGCGGGCCGTTTTGGAGCCTAAGTGTCGGAGAAGAGTCCCTTTTCGCCCCAATCTCCCTAACCGTGAGTCCTATTTGCGTGCAGTCAGTTCCTACAACTTACTCTCATCTCGAGCGAAGTGGCCGTGCCGGTCTTCGAATTTTCCGGTCGCCGGTTCCCGTTTCGGACCCCCGGCGGGCCATTTTGGAGCCTAAGTGTCGGAAAAGAGTCCCTTTTCGCCCAAACTCCCTAACCGTGAGTCCTATTTGGGAGCCGTCAGTTCCTACAGGTTACTCTCATCTCGGGAGAAGTGACCGTGCCCGTTTCGGAATTTTCCGGTCGCCGGTTCCCTTTCCGGACCCCCGGCGGGCCGTTTTGGAGCCTAAGTGTCGGAAAAGCGTCCCTTTTCACCCCAAGCTCCCTAACTGTGAGTCCGATTTGTGAGCCATCAGTTCCTACAGCTTACTCTCATGTCGAGCGAAGTGGCCGTGCCGGTTTCGGAGTTTTCCGGTAGTCGGTTCCCGTTCCGGACCCCCGGCGGTCCGTTTTGGAGCCAGAGTGTCGGAAAAGCGTCCCTTTTCGCCTCAAACTCCCTAACCGTGAGTCTTATTTGCGAGCTGTCAGTTCCAACAGGTTACTCTCATCTCGAGCGAAGTGGCCGTGCCAATTTCAGAATTTTCCGGTCGCCGGTTCCCATCCCGGACCCCCGGCGGGCAGTTTTGGAGCCTAAGTGTCAGAGAAGAGTCCCTTTTCGTCCCAATCTCCCTAACCGTGAGTCCTATTTGCGTGCAGTCAGTTCCTACAACTTACTCTCATCTCGAGCGAAGTGGCCGTGCCGGTTTTTGAATTTTCCGGTCTCCGTTTCCCGTTTCGGACCCCCGGCGGGCCGTTTTGGAGCCTAAGTGTCGGAAAAGAGTCCCTTTTCGCCCAAACTCCCTAACCGTGAGTCCTATTTGGGAGCCGTCAGTTCCTACAGGTTACTCTCATCTCGAGAGAAGTGACCGTGCCCGTTTCGGAAATTTCCGGTCGCCGGTTCCCTTTCCGGACCCCCGGCGGGCCGTTTTGGAGCCTAAGTGTCGGAAAAGCGTCCCTTTTCACCCCAAGCTCCCTAACCGTGAGTCCGATTTGTGAGCCATTAGTTCCTACAGCTTACTCTCATCTCGAGCGAAGTGGCCGTGCCGGTTTCGGAATTTTCCGGTCGCCGGTTCCTGTTCCGGACCCCCGGTAAGCCAATTTGGAGCCTAAGTGTCGGAAAAGAGTCCCTTTTCGCCCCAAACTCTCTAACCGTGAGTCCTATTTGTGAGCCGTCTGTTCCTACAGGTTACTCTCATCTCGAGCGAAGTGGCCGTGCCAGTTTCGGAATTTTCCGGTTGCCGGTTCCCGTTCCCGACCCCCGGCGGGCCGTTTTGGAGCCTAAGTGTCGGAAAAGAGTCCCTGTTCGCCCCAAACTCCCTAACCGTGAGTCCTATTTGTGAGCCGTCTGTTCCTACAGGTTACTCTCATCTCGAGCGAAGTGACCGTGCCGGTTTAGGAATTTTCCGGTCGCCGGTTCCCATTCCCGACCCCCGGCGGGCCGTTTTGGAGCCTAAGTGTCGGAAAAGCGTCCCTCTTCCCCCCAAACTCCCTAACCGTGAGTCCTATTTGCGTGCCGCCAGTTCCTACAGCTTAGTCTCATCTCGAGCGAAGTGTTCATGCCAGTGTCGGAATTTTCCGGTTGCCGGTTCCGGTTCCGGACCCCCGGCGGGCCGTTTTGGAGCCTAAGTGTCGGAAAAGCGTCCCTTTTCGCCCCAAACTCCTTAACCGTGACTCCAAATTGCGAGCCGTCTATTCCTACAGGTTACTCTCATCTCGAGCGAAGTGGCCAGGGCGGTTTCGGAATTTTCCGGTAGCCGGTTCCCGTTCCGGACCCCCGGCGGTCCGTTTTGGAGCCAGAGTGTCGGAAAAGCGTCCCTTTTCGCCCCAAACTCCCTAACCGTGAGTCTTATCTGCGAGCCGTCAGTTCCAACAGGTTACTCTCATCTCGAGCGAAGTGGCCGTGCCGATTTCAGAATTTTCCGGTCACCGGTTCCCATTCCGTACCCCCGGCGGGCCGTTTTGGAGCCCAAGTGTCGGAGAAGAGTCCCTTTTCGCCCCAAACTCCCTAACCGTGTGTCTTATTTGGGAGCCGTCAGTTCCTACAGCTTACTCTCATCTCAGGCGAAGTGACCGTGCCGGTTTCCGAATTTTCCGGTCGCCGGTTCCCGTTCCGGACCCCCGGCGGTCCGTTTTGGAACCAGAGTGTCGGAAAAGCGTCCCTTTTCGCCCCAAACTCCCTAGCCGTGAGTCTTATTTGCGAGCCGTCAGTTCCAACAGGTTACTCTCATCTCGAGCGAAGTGGCCGTGCCGATTTCCGAATTTTTCGGTCACCGTTTCCCGTCCCGGAGCCCCGGCGGGCCGTTTTGGAGCCTAAGTGTCGGAGAAGAGTCCCTTTTCGCCCCAAACTCCCGAACCGTGTGTCTTATTTGGGAGCCGTCAGTTCATACTAAAAGTTCACCTAGGGCCAATGTTCTCAACCTAGAGGGGGGGTGAATAGGTTTATCAAAACTTTAAATCCCTTTTTAAAGTAATAATTAAGATTTAAGATAGATCTAGTGATAGGTAGATTAAGTGTGAAAATCTAGCAATGTTCAATGATGAATAAGGCTTGTAAACTAGATCAAAACACTTAGACAAACAACATAAGTAAATGCACAGAGATTTATAGTGGTTCGGACCATATGTCCTACATCCACTCACAAGGTCCACACAGTCCCTTGGTTCCACTATGATGAATCAAAACTACACAAGTAATGATTCTACATCTATTTTGTTCATGAGGTTCGATCACAAAGATCTACTCCCCTTTACACTTTTTATAGTGGTTAAATCACAAAGAGATAAGCCACTCTTACAATGCTCTGATTTTAATGAAGTAAGGGAGAAGAACACTTGCCTCTTTTGATGAAGTCCAGAGGATGCTCTTCGAAGCTTGTCACCGTAGCTCCAAGCTTTTATGCCTCTTGCAATGCTTCCTTGATATCGATGATGATGCTCCAATATTGTGCTCAATCAAGGGACAAGAGGTTGGGTTCTAGATTTTCCTAAATGTATATCACTTGAAAAACAAACTAGAATCCTTTTTCCAAACACACTTGTTTAGAGACTAACATCTCTCATTCATTTTCTAGATCAGGTTGGTAGTGTGTTTGGAAGATGATTTTAAAGGCTTAGGAAAGATGGGAAGAAGTGGGAAAGTAAGCTCTTCAAAATTCTACTTGCTACAGTCTAAAACGAGCTCCAGATATATATAGAGAAATTCCCAACGGCTAGTTTTGGCGGCTAGCCTCATTTCAATTTCTCTTAGGTAACGGCTAGTTTTTCTAATTCGGTCAGCTCACGGTTAGCCGACAGTAGACATAGCGGCTAGCCGTGAGGTGACCGCATGGTGACCGAATCTGAACCTCAAAAACCTGTAGCATTCTGGAAAGCTGACCGAGGCATTTCGGTTACATGGAGGTTAACCGCCAGCCATATGGCGGTTAGCCGAAAGGTAGCCGCGAGGTGACCGAGCTTCCACAACAGTTGAGAGGTTTGTATTCTGGAAATGAAACCGTGAACCTCGGTTACCTGGCGGTTAGCCGCCAGTCCTCACTGCGGTTAGCCGAATGCTGACCCCAAGGTGGCCGAATTACTTTTTGACAGAGAACAGCATTCTGGAAAAGTAACCGTGATATTTCGGTTACCTGGCGGTTAGCCGCCAGTCCATACGGCGGTTAGCCGAATTCTGACCGCAAGGTGGCCGAAACATTTCTGACAGAAGACAGCATTCTGGAAATGTAACTGTGGTATTTCGGTTACCTGGCGGTTAGCCGCTTTTTGCAAAGAGGCTAGCCGTCGGGTGACCGAAAGGTCACCGAACTCCCTATTTCTGATCAGAACATAATGAAGATACTCATTAAATGAAACACATATTATAGGCTAAGGAAGCAAGGCTCCTAGGGTCCAGGTAGGTAAAGATTTTGGGTCCAAAATACCTGAGGTGATTTGCACACAAGTGGAGTCTTCTTTGACACATCCAGGACTTCCAAAAGCTTGAACATATCCTTGAAGTAGATCATCCTTGAACCTCTTCGAGATGTAAGGTCTTCGGGACACAATGACACGGAATTGACAAACCAAAAATAGTGCTCACAGGAATGTGACACTAACAATCTCCCCCTTTGACAATTTCGTGGCAAAACACCTATTCTATACACTCTTACAATAAATGAACCCAATAACACTCAATATTACAAGAGAATGAAAACCTTACAAGGAGATACAATAATTACAACTCAAATAAAAACTCCCCCTAAACATGTGCTTGAATCTGAATGAATTACCTGCATAGGACAAGAAGAAACACATTCTATGGAGGGATTGCAACTCCCCCTTAATCATTAGTCAAAAAAAAAACATGAGACAAACACACATTCAGACACATGAGTTAGACGCATTCTTTGAGACAAACACACATTCTTCCTTAGAATGTATCTGAAAATCTGAAATCCTGAGAATTCTCCCCCTTTTTGTCACAAATTGACAAGGGAAGGACTAAGCAATAAGAAAGAGAACAATGCAATAGAAGAAATATATCAGGAAGTCATAACAGAAATATGATATAAAAATTAGACATGAAGGTTCATACATCCCAAGTTAAAAGAAAGTAGCATAAGTATCTTAAACCCATAAGAAAGGACAGCCACTTGTCAACAGAACACCACCAAAAAGAGAACCAATTAAACAAAAGTGGCTAAATGACCCACTAATAACTAATCAGACGGAGGGGATGGAGAGGGAGGCATTTCGTTGAAATCATGTCCTCGACAGCCCTTGGACAAAGCCCCTAACTATCGTAGAGTCTTTTTCAAAAGTTTCTCTGTCTTGGACTGCCGTTGCTCTATTGCATCCAAACGATCTCCTACGCTCCGAGATGCACTAGAAGAAGTAGCCCCACGAACTTGCACCGGAGGCACTGATGGAGCTGGCTGCTGTGGAACTTGATCATCTGCAAGAGGCGGAACTGGCCCAGCTTCGGCGTTAGGAAGAAGATTCATCTGAATGAGGTTTGCTCTTCCAAAAGGAGCATGGTATAGAGGAGCATCAGTCGGCCGCGGAACACCATAAGAGCGAGCCAGCTGAGTCATAAGAAATCCAAATGGGGCAGCAGTCTTTGTAGCATTTGACAGGTGAAACCGAACGATGGTACGACAAATCAGCGAAGGAAGACATATGGGAACACCGGTAATGACTTTATGAAGGATATTGACCATATAAGCAGTTAATTCGGTCCTATTGCCTTTACGAGGATAGACATTAAATGTGAACAGATTGTGAAGGAGTCTATACTTGGGAATCAACGAACCTAGAGGAAGGAAATTCTTTTTACGATTCCACTCAGCATTAAATCCGCAAAGACGAAGGGTAGCTTCAGCCTTTTCAGCCTCAGTGAGTGTGTCAGCAACCATAGTAAGGCCATTTTCACAAATAGGGATGTTCATAATAGAGGAAATACGATCGGGGTCAATTGTGACTACTTGATTTCGAAATGCTACATTGAAAGAGCAAGAGTCAATAGTAGAAACAGCATCAGTAATGGACGCATACATGCTGTAAACAAGAGAAGGATAAGCCTTGTCCCCCCAATCCAGAATATTACTCCAATTGATTTGAGCAAGTATAATGGCCATTTCATGACCTTCAATAACTGCGCGTTGGGTGCGACGCTCAACCATAATCAACCGTTTTTTCATGTCATTTAGCATTTGAGCATTTGGCTTGAGACTCATAGGCATAGATGTAGGAGGAAGAGAAGAAGAAGAAGGGGAACTAGAAGATGAATGTGAAGGTGAAGATGGGGGTGACGGAGGAGGTCTCTCTTGACGAGACGAGGAGCCTCCAATAGAGCGTCCTCTTTTAGAGGGACGATTTACAGCTGATTTCATTCTAGGAGGCATTGATGCAAACAGTTGGAGTGCCCACAGAAATGAAAACAGCACACACAAGGGAAGGAAAACAAGAATAGCAAATGCACAATAACAAGAACCACAAATGCACAATAACAAGGAAAACAAGAAAATGCAAAGTAAAAGAAGGAGAGAAGTAAGAAGAAACGACCTTGAAGAGAGATAAAACCTAACTCCAGACACAGCTACGAGGGAGACGAACCAGATGAGAGAAGAAAAAAGCAACGAACTGAGTGAAAAACCTAGTTTTTAAACACACGGGCCCGCCACGGCGGTTAGCCGCCGAGAGGGTCCACGGCTAGCCGAAATTTCCCCCCCTTTTTTTTTTCTTTTTTTTTTTTTTTAATTTTTATTTTTATTTTTATTTTTATTTTTATTATTATTATTTTTTTTATCGAATAGCACAAACACCAAGGGATTTTCTCATATTTTCAAATTTTGAAACATCCAAGGGTTTTGTTAAAATGTCTGCTAATTGTTTTTCTGTAGATATATGCTCCAATCCTATGACTCCTTCTTCAACCAATTCTCTAATGAAATGATGTCTAATGTCAATATGCTTAGTTCTAGAGTGTTGAACAGGATTTTTGGAAATATTGATAGCACTAGTGTTATCACAATACAAGTTCATGCTACACTGTTCAATACCATAGTCTGTGAGCATTTGTTTCATCCAAAGCATTTGAGTACATCCACTACCAGCTGCTATATATTCTGCTTCAGCTGTAGATAGAGAGATGGATGATTGTTTCTTGCTGTGCCAAGCAACTAAACAGTTTCCTAGATAAAAACATCCACCACTAGTAGATTTTCTATCATCTACATTTCCAGCCCAATCGGCGTCTGAGTATCTAGCAATACAAGTAGATGAATCATAAGGATACCATAAACCATATCCTGAAGTTCCTGAAACATATCTAATGATTCTTTTAACTGCTTTCAAATGGATTTCTTTGGGATCAGATTGAAATCTGGCACAAGCTCCCACACTGAAGGCAATATCGGGTCTACTAGCTGTAAGATATAATAAACTGCCTATCATGCTCCTATACAGACTGGAATCAACACTCTTACCACTCGATTCTCTAGACAATTTTAGAGTTGTGCTCATGGGAGTGTTCATGTGTTTGGCTGAATCTAATCCAAATCTTTTGATCAATTCTTTTGCATATTTGGTTTGGGAAATAAACATTCCATCAGTCAATTGTTTAACTTGTAATCCTAAAAAGAAATTAAGTTCACCAACCATGCTCATTTCAAATTCAGATTTCATTAGATTAGCAAATTCTTCTGTGAAGTTATTGCAAGTAGATCCAAACACAATATCATCAACATAAATTTGAGCAATCAGAATAGAATCATTGGTTTTTTGAATAAAGAGAGTTTTATCCACACTTCCCCTTTCAAAATTTTGATTAATTAAAAATTGTGTAAGCCTTTCATACCAAGCTCTAGGGGCTTGTTTGAGACCATAGAGGGCCTTTTTGAGAAGATATACATGATTGGGCTTCTTTGCGTCTTCAAATCCTTTAGGTTGCTCCACATAAACTTCTTCTTCCAAAAGACCATTTAGAAAAGCACTTTTGACATCCATTTGGTATAATTTAAATTTTAAAGAGCACGCAATGGCAAGTAAGATTCTAATGGACTCAAGTCTAGCAACAGGAGCAAAAGTTTCTTCAAAATCTATTCCTTCAATTTGAGAATATCCTTGGGCAACCAGCCTGGCCTTGTTTCTAACAATAGTACCATTTTCATCAAGTTTATTTTTGAAGATCCATTTAGTACCTACAACATTTTTGTCATTTGGCCTAGGCACTAGATCCCACACTTCACTTCTAGCAAACTGATTTAGCTCTTCTTGCATTGCATTTATCCAATTATCATCGGTAAAAGCTTCATCCACATTTTTAGGTTCAAGAGTAGAAGTAAAGCATAGATAGCTAACAATATTTTCTAATTGTCTTCTAGTCTTGACACCAGCCAAAGGATCTCCCAGAATTTGGTCCATAGGATGATGTTTTACATTCACCAAATCACTAGAGATTGGAGCCTTGTTGAGTTTTTCAGTTTGGACATCTATCTCATCAAAATCAGAGTTTTCTTGAAATCTGGAATCATTTTGTTTGTCATCAATGACAACATTTATAGATTCTTGTATGACTCCAGTGTTTTTGTTCAACACTCTATATGCACGACTGTTTTGAGAATAGCCAATGAAAATGCCTTCATCACTTTTTGAATCAAATTTGCTCAAATGTTCTCTGTCCTTAAGTATGTAGCATTTGCTACCAAAAATTTTAAAATAGCTAATGTTGGGCCTTTTACCATGCCATAACTCATAAGCAGTTTTATCCAAGCCAGTTCTCAAGTATACTCTGTTTATGATGTGACATGCTGTGCTAACTGCTTCAGCCCATAGATCTCTAGGAACATTCTTTCCATGGAGCATAACGGTGGCCATCTCTTGTAAGACACGATTCTTTCTCTCAGCAATACCATTTTGTTGAGGAGTTTTAGGGGCAGAAAATTCATGGTGAATTCCATATTTCTCACAAAATTTTTCAAACTTAATATTTTCAAATTCACCACCATGATCACTTCTGATCCGAGAAATTGCTCTTCCTTTTTCAACTTGGATTCTTTTTACAATCTTTTTAAATTCAACATAAGCATCGGATTTTTCTCTTAGAAACGCAACCCAAGTGAATCTAGAGTAATCATCTACAATAACCAGGAAGTATTTTCTGCCACCCCTGCTTTCTTTCTTAGTTGGACCAACCAAGTCCATATGAAGAAGTTCTAAAGGTCTAGAGGTTTTTAAAGACTTGGATTTTTTGTGAGAATTTCTAATTTGTTTACCTTTTTGACATTCTCCACATATTGTTTTTGATTTCCTGCTGATTTTAGGAAGACCCTTTACATACTTGTCCAGTTTGGACAAGTCCCTAAAATTTACATGACCAAGTCTTTGATGCCATAGTTGAGCTTCATCAAGATGAGCAATGTAACAGGCTGAACTAGATGATTCTTTCTGATCACCAATAACATAACAGTTTTCTTTGGTTCTAAGACCTCTTAGAATAATCTTTCCATTTTTGGAAATCTCACAACCAAGACTACTAAAGTTAACAATATGATCTTTATCACATATTTGAGAAATGCTTAGCAAGTTATGTTTCAAACCATCAACATATAAAACATCTTCAATAACAGGCATGTTTGGAACATTCAAAGTACCCTTACCAACTACTTTAGCAATATTTCCATCACCAAAGGTGATAGTTCCACCTTCATATTCAATTATTGTGGATAGGTATGCTCTATCCCCAGTCATGTGTCTAGAACATCCACTATCTAGGTACCACAAGGAATGATCAACTGCTTTAAAGGCTGTGTGCACCAACAAGCCTTTGTTCTTAGGAATCCAAATGTATCTTTGTGTGATAGGGGTTTTACCAACACCTTGAGATTTAGCTTTGTTATGATTTTGTTGATGAAAATGTTTCTTAGAGTAGATTTCAGTTGATTTAATAGGTTTTATGTGATTGTTGAGTTGTAACTTTAGACGACCAATTTGTTTCATCATCTCATTTAATTGTTGAGTGACAGAGTATTTGATTGTATTGTTATGAACAGTTTTCTTTGTTTGAGAATTGACATATGTCTTAGCGGTCTGTCTTTTAATTTGTTCAATTTTGCAATCATACTTGACATGTCCTTTGCTTCCACATGAATGACATGTAATTTCAGAAATGTTTTGACTACTGGAGAAAGTTTCTCCTTTCACAAACACAGTAGAGACATTAGGATTATGTTTGTCTATTTTGTTGTATCCTAATCCTGTTTTGTCTCTATGATATTTTCCCATTTTAAAAAGTCTTTCAAATTTTTCTTCTCCATGGGTAAATGAATATTCATACTTTACTTTGAACCATTTCAGTTGAGAGACTTCATCTCTTAAAAGTACGTTTATTTTGCTTAGATTTTCAGCTTCTTTTTCATAACTCTTGATCTTGTTGAGTTCTTCACTAGCAATATGAAATTTAGAATTACTTTTATTTAGTTCACTTGCTAAGATATTCTTTTCATTAGTTAATGTTTCAATTTTGTCTTTTAAGATTTTGTTTTTGGATTTTTGTTTGTTCAAGACTTCAATCAATTTGCAACTCTCCTCATAGAGTCTATCATATGTTACTTGTGAATCTTCATCATCTTTTTCATTATCTGAGCTGTCATATTCAGATTCAGATTCACTCTCCAAGCTTTCAACATCATTTTCTTTAGAACTTTCCATTGTCTCAAGTAATGAATCACACACAGTTTTGGCCATCAATACAGTGTAATTATCTGTCTCATCTTTGTGTGATTCATCTGAATCTGTTTCGGCTTCAGATGAGTCATCCCATGTAGCCACAAGGGTCTTTTCGTTACATTCCTTTCCATTGGACACTCAGTAGATATGTGTCCAAACTTTTGACAGTTATAGCATTTCACATTTCTAGATTGATACTTGGAGGAGGAGCTGACTTTGTTTTTACCTTTATCAAAAGGTTTCTCTTTCTCTTTTCTATTAAACTTTGAAGTCTTCTTCTTAAATTGTCTTAAAAACCTTTTAGTAAGCAATGCAACAGCTTCAGCATCACTTTCATTCTCATTCCCTGATTCTTCTTTAGGTGGAGATGGTTGAGAGGCCTTTAAGGCTATTGATTTCTTATCTTTGGATTTCTTAGAAGCATTGTTCATCTTCATCTCAAAGGTTCTAATGTTACCCGTTAGTTCTTCTACTTTCATAGTTTCAGGGTCATTGTATTCTTCTATAGAAGTTACTTTGGGGTGAAATCTTTCAGGTAGGGACCTAAGGATTTTGCTACAAATTTTGCCTTCAGGGATTTGCTCACCAAGCGACCACATCTCATTAACAATTACCATTAGTTTTGTTCAAAACTCATCAAACATTTCATCTTCTCTCATTCTTAGAGATTCAAATTGAGAAGTTAACATCTGGAGCTTGGCTCTTTTAACAATGGTTGTTCCTTCATAATTTGTTTCCAAAAGCTCCCAAGCTTGCTTAGATGTCTTACATGTCATAATCTTTTTGTATTCTTCAGCATTCATGGCACAGGTTATGGCATTTAATGCCTTTGCATCATAGTCTCTCATAGCTTTTTGATTAGCTGTCTATCTGCCCTTTGGGAGAGGTTTGACAGTGCCATCATCAGCTGTGAAGGAAGGAGGAGTCCATCCATCCTCAACAGCGTCCCATATTTCTCCACTAAGAGATTTTAGAAATACGGACATTCGGGCTTTCCAAAAGGCATAATTCGTACCATCAAATAGTGGTGGTCTGTTTACAGCACTACCTTCTGGATTAGACATTGGCACAAGAAAAGAATAGATCAACTCCGGGATGTAAAGCCTAAAGGAGTAACTTGGCTCTGATACCAATTGAAAGTTCACCTAGGGCCAATGTTCTCAACCTAGAGGGGGGGTGAATAGGTTTATCAAAACTTTAAATCCCTTTTTAAAGTAATAATTAAGATTTAAGATAGATCTAGTGATAGGTAGACTAAGTGTGAAAATCTAGCAATGTTCAATGATGAATAAGGCTTGTAAACTAGATCAAAACACTTAGACAAACAACAAAAGTAAATGCACAGAGATTTATAGTGGTTCGGACCATATGTCCTACATCCACTCACAAGGTCCACACAGTCCCTTGGTTCCACTATGATGAATCAAAACTACACAAGTAATGATTCTACATCAATTTTGTTCATGAGGTTTGATCACAAAGATCTACTCCCCTTTACACTTTTTATAGTGGTTAAATCACAAAGAGATAAGCCACTCTTACAATGCTCTGATTTTAATGAAGTAAGGGAGAAGAACACTTGCCTCTTTTGATGAAGTCCAGAGGATGCTCTTCGAAGCTTGTCACCGTAGCTCCAAGCTTTTATGCCTCTTGCAATGCTTCCTTGATATCGATGATGATGCTCCAATATTGTGCTCAATCAAGGGACAAGAGGTTGGGTTCTAGATTTTCCTAAATGTATATCACTTGAAAAACAAACTAGAATCCTTTTTCCAAACACACTTGTTTAGAGACTAACATCTCTCATTCATTTTCTAGATCAGGTTGGTAGTGTGTTTGGAAGATGATTTTAAAGGCTTAGGAAAGATGGGAAGAAGTGGGAAAGTAAGCTCTTCAAAATTCTACTTGCTACAGTCTAAAACGAGCTCCAGATATATATAGAGAAATTCCCAACGGCTAGTTTTGGCGGCTAGCCTCATTTCAATTTCTCTGAGGTAACGGCTAGTTTTTCTAATTCGGTCAGCTCACGGTTAGCCGACAGTAGACATAGCGGCTAGCCGTGAGGTGACCGCATGGTGACCGAATCTGAACCTCAAAAACCTGTAGCATTCTGGAAAGCTGACCGAGGCATTTCGGTTACATGGAGGTTAACCGCCAGCCATATGGCGGTTAGCCGAAAGGTAGCCGCGAGGTGACCGAGCTTCCACAACAGTTGAGAGGTTTGTATTCTGGAAATGAAACCGTGAACCTCGGTTACCTGGCGGTTAGCCGCTAGTCCTCACTGCGGTTAGCCGAATGCTGACCCCAAGGTGGCTGAATTACTTTTTGACAGAGAACAGCATTCTGGAAAAGTAACCGTGATACTTCGGTTACCTGGCGGTTAGCCGCCAGTCCATACGGCGGTTAGCCGAATTCTGACCGCAAGGTGGCCGAAACATTTCTGACAGAAGACAGCATTCTGGAAATGTAACCGTGGTATTTTGGTTACCTGGCGGTTAGCCGCTTTTTGCAAAGAGGCTAGCCGCCGGGTGACCGAAAGGTCACCGAACTCCCTATTTCTGATCAGAACATAATGAAGATACTCATTAAATGAAACACATATTATAGGCTAAGGAAGCAAGGCTCCTAGGGTCCAGGTAGGTAAAGATTTTGGGTCCAAAATACCTGAGGTGATTTGCACACAAGTGGAGTCTTCTTTGACACATCCAGGACTTCCAAAAGCTTGAACATATCCTTGAAGTAGATCATCCTTGAACCTCTTCGAGATGTAAGGTCTTCGGGACACAATGACACGGAATTGACAAACCAAAAATAGTGCTCACAGGAATGTGACACTAACACATACAGCTTACTCTCATCTCGAGCGAAGTGCCCGTGCCTGTTTCGAAATTTTCCGACCGCCGGTTCCAGTTCCGGACCGCCGGCGGGCCGTTTTGGAGCCTAAGTGTCGGAAAAGCGTCCCTTTTCGCCCTAAACTCCTTAACCGTGACTCCAAATTGCGAGCCGTCTGTTCCTACAGGTTACTCTCATCTCGAGCGAAGTGGCCGTGGCGGTTTCGGAATTTTCCGGTAGCCGGTTCCCGTTCCGGACCCCCGGCGGTCCGTTTTGGAGCCAGAGTGTCGGAAAAGCGTCCCTTTTCGCCCCAAACTCCCTAACCGTGAGTCTTATTTGCGAGCCGTCAGTTCCAACAGGTTACTCTCATCTCGAGCGAAGTGGCCGTGCCGATTTCAGAATTTTCCGGTCACCGGTTCCCGTTCCGGACCCCCGGCGGGCCGTTTTGGAGCCCAAGTGTCGGAGAAGAGTCCCTTTTCGCCCCAAACTCCCTAACCGTGTGTCTTATTTGGGAGCTGTCAGTTCCTACAGCTTACTCTCATCTCAGGCGAAGTGACCGTGCCGGTTTCCGAATTTTCCGGTCTCCGGTTCCCGTTCCGGACCCCCGGCAGTCCGTTTTGGATCCAGAGTGTCGGAAAAGCGTCCCTTTTCGCCCCAAACTCCCTAACCGTGAGTCCTATTTGCGAGTCGTCAGTTCCGACAGGTTACTATCATCTCGAGCGAAGTGGCCGTTCCGATTTCGGAATTTTCCGGTCGCCGGTTCCCATTCCGAACCACCGGCGGGCCGTTTTGGAGCCTAAGTGTCGGAAAATCGCCCCTTTTCGCCCCAATCTCCCTAACCATGAGTCCTATTTGCGTACAGTCAGTTCCTACAACTTACTCTCATCTCTAGCGAGGTGGCCGTGCCGGTTTCCGAATTTTCCGGTAGCCGGTTCCCGTTCCGGACCCCCGGCGGGCCGTTTTGGAGCCTAAGTGTCGGAAAAGAGTCCCTTTTCGCCCAAACTCCCTAACCGTGAGTCCTATTTGGGAGCCGTCAGTTCCTACAGGTTACTCTCATCTCGAGAGAAGTGACCGTGCCCGTTTCGGAATTTTCCGGTCGCCGGTTCCCATTCCGGACCCCCGGCGGGCCGTTTTGGAGCCTAAGTGTCGGAAAAGCGTCCCTTTTCACCCCAAGCTCCCTAACCGTGAGTCCGATTTGTGAGCCATCAGTTCCTACAGCTTACTCTCATCTCGAGCGAAGTGGCCGTGCCGGTTTCGGAATTTTCCGGTCGCCGGTTCCCGTTCCGGACCCCCGGCAAGCCAATTTGGAGCCTATGTGTCGGAGAAGAGTCCCTTTTCGCCCCAAACTCCCGAACCGTGTGTCTTATTTGGGAGCCGTCAGTTCCTACAGCTTACTGTCATCTCGAGCGAAGTGGCCGTGCAAGTTTCAGAATTTTCCGGTCGCCGGTTCCAGTTCCGGACCGCCGGTAGGCCGTTTTGGAGCCTAAGAGTCGGAAAAGCGTCCATTTTCGCCCCAAACTCCTTAACCGTGACACCAAATTGCGAGCCGTCTGTTCCTACAGGTTACTCTGATCTCGAGCGAAGTGGCCGTGCCGGTTTCGTATTTTTCCGGAAGCCGGTTCCCGTTCCGGACCCCCGGCGGTCCGTTTGGGAGCCAGAGTGTCGGAAAAGCGTCCCTTTTCGCCCCAAACTCCCTAACCGTGAGTCTTATTTGTGAGCAGTCAGTTCCAATAGGTTACTCTCATCACGAGCGAAGTGGCCGTGCCAATTTCGGAATTTTCCGGTCACCGGTTCCCGTCCCGGAACCCCGGCGGGCCATTTTGGAGCCTAAGTGTCGGAGAAGAGTCCCTTTTCTCCCCAAACTCCCGAACCGTGTGTCTTATTTGAGAGCCGTCAGTTCCTACAGCTTACTGTCATCTCGGGCGAAGTGGCCGTGCCCGTTTCGGAATTTTCCGGTCGCCGGTTCCAGTTCCGGACCGCCGGCGGGCCGTTTAGGAGCCTAAGTGTCGGAAAAGCGTCCCTTTTCGCCCCAAACTCCTTAACTGCGACTCCAAATTGCGAGCCGTCTATTCCTACAGGTTACTCTCATCTCGAGCGAAGTGACCGTGCCGGTTTCGGAATTTTCCGGTCGCCGGTTCCCGTTCCCGACCCCCGGCGGGCCGTTTTGGAGCCTAAGTGTCGGAAAAGCATCCCTTTTCACCCCAAACTCCCTAACCGTGAGTCCGATTCATGAGCCATCAGTTCCTACAGGTTACTCTCATCTCGAGCGAAGTGGCCGTGCCGGTTTCGGAATTTTTCGGTCGCCGGTTCCCGTTCCGAACCCCCGGCAAGCCGTTTTGGAGCTTAAGTGTCGGAAAAGAGTCCCTGTTCGCCCCAAACTCCCCAACCGTGAGTCCTATTTGTGAGCCGTCAGTTCCTACAGTTTACTCTCATCTCGAGCAAAGTGACCGTGCCGGTTTCGGAATTTTCCGGTTGCCGGTTCCCGTTCTCGACCCCCCGCGGGCCGTTTTGGAGCCTAAGTGTCGGAAAAGCGTCCCTCTTCCCCCCAAACTCCCTAACCGTGAGTCCTATTTGCGTGCCGCCAGTTCCTACAGCTTACTCTCATCTCGAGCGAAGTGTTCGTGCCGGTTTCAGAATTTTCCGGTAGCCGGTTCCCGTTCCGGACCCCCGGCGGGCCATTTTGGAGCCTATGTGTCGGAGAAGAGTCCCTTTGCGCCCCAAACTCCCGAACCGTGTGTCTTATTTGGGAGCCATCAGTTCCCACAGCTTACTGTCATCTCGAGCGAAGTGGCCGTGCCAGTTTCGGATTTTTCCGGTCGCCGGTTCCAATTCCGGACCGCCGGCGGGCCGTTTTGGAGCCTAAGTGTCGGAAAAGCGTCCCTTTTCGCCCCAAACTCCTTAACCGTGACTACAAATTGCGAGCCGTCTGTTCCTACACGTTACTCTCATCTCGAGCGAAGTGGCCGTGCCGGTTTCGGAATTTTCCGGTAGTCGGTTCCCGTTCCGGACCCCCGGCGGTCCGTTTTGGAGCCAGAGTGTCGGAAAAGCGTCCCTTTTCGCCTCAAACTCCCTAACCGTGAGTCTTATTTGCGAGCAGTCAGTTCCAACAGGTTACTCTCATCTCGAGCGAAGTGGCCGTGCCAATTTCAGAATTTTCCGGTCGCCGGTTCCTGTGCCGGACCCCCGGCGGGCCGTTTTGGAGCCTAAGTGCCGGAGAAGAGTCCCTTTTCGCCCCAATCTCCCTAACCGTGAGTCCTATTTGCGTGCAGTCAGTTCCTACAACTTACTCTCATCTCGAGCGAAGTGGCCGTGCCGTTTTTCGAATTTTCCGGTCGCCGGTTCCCGTTTCGGACCCCCGGCGGGCCGTTTTGGAGCCTAAGTGTCGGAAAAGAGTCCCTTTTCGCCCAAACTCCCTAACCTTGAGTCCTATTTGGGATCCGTCAGTTCCTCCAGGTTACTCTCATCTCGAGAGAAGTGACCATGCCCGTTTCGGAATTTTCCGGTCGCCGGTTCCCTTTCCGGACCCCCGGCTGGCCGTTTTGGAGCCTAAGTGTCAGAAAAGCGTCCCTTTTCACCCCAAGCTCCCTAACCGTGAGTCCGATTTGTGAGCGATCAGTTCCTACAGCTTACTCTCATCTCGAGCGAAGTGGCCGTGCCGGTTTCGGAATTTTCCGGTCGCCGGTTCCCGTTCCGGACCCCCGGCAAGCCAATTTGGAGCCTAAGTGTCGGAAAAGAGTCCCTTTTCGCCCCAAACTCTCTAACCGTGAGTCCTATTTGTGAGCCGTCAGTTCCTACAGGTTACTCTCATCTCGAACGAAGTGGCCGTGCCAGTTTCGGATTTTTCCGGTCGCCGGTTCCCGTTCCCGACCCCCGGCGGGCCGTTTTGGAGCCTAAGTGTCGGAAAAGAGTCCCTGTTCCCCCAAACTCCCTAACCGTGAGTCCTATTTGTGAGCCGTCAGTTCCTACAGGTTACTCTCATCTCGAGCGAAGTGACCGTGCCGGTTTCGGAATTTTCCGGTCGCCGGTTCCCGATCCCGACCCCCGGCGGGCCGTTTTGGAGCCTAAGTGTCGGAAAAGCGTACCTCTTCCCCCCAAACTCCCTAACCGTGAGTCCTATTTGCGTGCCGCCAGTTCCTAAAGCTTACTCTCATCTTGAGCGAAGTGTTCATGCCGGTGTCGGAATTTTCCGGTAGCCGGTTCCGGTTCCGGACCCCCGGCGGGCCGTTTTGGAGCCTAAGTGTCGGAAAAGCGTCCCTTTTCGCCCCAAACTCCTTAACCGTGACTCCAAATTGCCAGCCGTCTGTTCCTACAGGTTACTCTCATATCGAGCGAAGTGGCCGTGGCGGTTTCGGAATTTTCCGGTAGCCGGTTTCCGTTCCGGACCCCCGGCGGTCCGTTTTGGAGCCAGAGTGTCGGAAAAGCGTCCCTTTTCGCCCCAAACTCCCTAACCGTGAGTCTTATCTGCGAGCCGTCAGTTCCAACAGGTTACTCTCATCTCGAGCGAAGTGGCCGTGCCGATTTCAGAATTTTCCGGTCACCGGTTCCCATTCCGGACCCCCGGCGGGCCATTTTGGAGCCTATGTGTCGGAGAAGAGTCCCTTTTCGCCCCAAACTCCCTGACCGTGTGTCTTATTTGGGAGCCGTCAGTTCCTACAGCTTACTCTCATCTCAGGCGAAGTGACCGTGCCGGTTTCCGAATTTTTCGGTCGCCGGTTCCCGTTCCGGACCCCCGGCGGTCCGTTTTGGAGCCAGAGTGTCGGAAAAGCGTCCCTTTTCGCCTCAAACTCCCTAGCCGTGAGTCTTATTTGCGAGCCGTCAGTTCCAACAGGTTACTCTCATCTCGAGCGAAGTGGCCGTGCCGATTTCCGAATTTTTCGGTCACCGTTTCCCGTCCCGGACCCCTGGCGGGCCGTTTTGGAGCCCAAGTGTCGGAGAAGAGTCACTTTTCGCCCCAAACTCCCGAACCGTGTGTCTTATTTGGGAGCCGTCAGTTCATACAGCTTACTCTCATCTCGAGCGAAGTGCCCGTGCCTGTTTCGGAATTTTCTGACCGCCGGTTCCAGTTCCGGACCGCCGGCGGGCCGTTTTGGAGCCTAAGTGTCGGAAAAGCGGCCCTTTTCGCCCTAAACTCCTTAACCGTGACTCCAAATTGCGAGCCGTCTGTTCCTACAGGTTACTCTCATCTCGAGCGAAGTGGCCGTGGCAGTTTCGGAATTTTCCAGTAGCCGGTTCCCGTTCCGGACCCCTGGCGGTCCGTTTTGGAGCCAGAGTGTCGGAAAAGCGTCCCTTTTCGCCCCAAACTCCCTAACCGTGAGTCTTATTTGCGAGCCGTCAGTTCCAACAGGTTACTCTCATCTCGAGCGAAGTGGCCGTGCCGATTTCAGAATTTTCCGGTCACCGGTTCCCGTTCCGGACCCCCGGCGGGCCGTTTTGGAGCCCAAGTGTCGGAGAAGAGTCCCTTTTCGCCCCAAACTCCCTAACCGTGTGTCTTATTTGGGAGCCGTCAGTTCCTACAGCTTAGTCTCATCTCAGGCGAAGTGACCGTGCCGGTTTCCGAATTTTCCGGTCGCCGGTTCCCGTTCCGGACCCCCGGCGGTCCGTTTTCGAGCCATAGTGTCGGAAAAGCGTCCCTTTTCACCCCAAACTCCCTACCCGTGAGTCCTATTTGCGAGTCGTCAGTTCCGACAGGTTACTATCATCTCGAGCGAAGTGGCCGTTCCGATTTCGGAATTTTCCGGTCGCCGGTTCCCATTCCGAACACCCGGCGGGCCGTTTTGGAGCCTAAGTGTCGGAAAATCGCCCCTTTTCGCCCCAATCTCCCTAACCATGAGTCCTATTTGCGTGCAGTCAGTTCCTACAACTTACTCTCATCTCCAGCGAGGTGGCCGTGCCGGTTTCTGAATTTTCCGGTAGCCGGTTCCCGTTCCGGACCCCCGGCGGGCCGTTTTGGAGCCTAAGTGTCGGAAAAGAGTCCCTTTTCGCCCAAACTCCCTGCCGTGAGTCCTATTTGCATGCCGCCAGTTCCTACAGCTTACTCTCATCTCGAGCGAAGTGTTCGTGCCGGTTTCAGAATTTTCCGGTTGCCGGTTCCCGTTCCGGACCCCCGGCGGGCCATTTTGGAGCCTATGTGTCGGAGAAGAGTCCCTTTTCGCCCCAAACTCCCGAACCGTGTGTCTTATTTGGGAGCCATCAGTTCCCACAGCTTACTGTCATCTCGAGCGAAGTGGCCGTGCCAGTTTCGGAATTTTCCGGTCGCCGGTTCCAGTTCCGAACCGCCGGCGGGCCGTTTTGGAGCCTAAGTGTCGGAAAAGCGTCCCTTTTCGCCCCAAACTCCTTAACCGTGACTCCAAATTGCGAGCCGTCTGTTCCTACACGTTACTCTCATCTCGAGCGAAGTGGCCGTGCCGGTTTCGGAATTTTCCGGTAGTCGGTTCCCGTTCCGGACCCCCGGCGGTCCGTTTTGGAGCCAGAGTGTCGGAAAAGCGTCCCTTTTCGCCTCAAACTCCCTAACCGTGAGCCTTATTTGCGAGCAGTCAGTTCCAACAGGTTACTCTCATCTCGAGCGAAGTGGCCGTGCCAATTTCAGAATTTTCCAGTCGCCGGTTCCCGTGCCGGACCCCCGGCGGCCCGTTTTGGAGCCTAAGTGCCGGAGAAGAGTCCCTTTTCGCCCCAATCTCCCTAACCGTGAGTCCTATTTGCGTGCAGTCAGTTCCTACAACTTACTCTCATCTCGAGCGAAGTGGCCGTGCCGTTTTTCGAATTTTCCGGTCGCCGGTTCCCGTTTCGGACCCCCGGCGGGCCGTTTTGGAGCCTAAGTGTCGGAAAAGAGTCCCTTATCGCCCAAACTCCCTAACCGTGAGTCCTATTTGGGATCCGTCAGTTCCTACAGGTTACTCCCATCTCGAGAGAAGTGACCGTGCCCGTTTCGGAATTTTCCGGTCGCCGGTTCCCTTTCCGGACCCCCGGCTGGCCGTTTTGGAGCCTAAGTGTCGGAAAAGCGTCCCTTTTCACCCCAAGCTCCCTAACCGTGAGTCCGATTTGTGAGCGATCAGTTCCTACAGCTTACTCTCATCTCGAGCGAAGTGGCCGTGCCGGTTTCAGAATTTTCCGGTCGCCGGTTCCCGTTCCGGACCCCCGGCAAGCCAATTTGGAGCCTAAGTGTCGGAAAAGAGTCCCTTTTCGCCCCAAACTCTCTAACCATGAGTCCTATTTGTGAGCCGTCAGTTCCTACAGGTTACTCTCATCTCGAGCGAAGTGGCCGTGCCAGTTTCGGATTTTTCCGGTCGCCGGTTCCCGTTCCCGACCCCCGGCGGGCCGTTTTGGTGCCTAAGTGTGGGAAAAGAGTCCCTGTTCGCCCCAAACTCCCTAACCGTGAGTCCGATTTGTGAGCCGTCAGTGCCCACAGGTTACTCTCATCTCGAGCGAAGTGGCCGTGCCGATTTCCGAATTTTTCGGTCACCGTTTCCCGTCCCGGACCCCCGGCGGGCCATTTTGGAGCCCAAGTGTCGGAGAAGAGTCCCTTTTCGCCCCAAACTCCCGAACCGTGTGTCTTATTTGGGAGCCATCAGTTCATACAGCTTACTCTCATCTCGAGCGAAGTGCCTGTGCCTGTTTCGGAATTTTCCTACCGCCGGTTCCAGTTCCGGACCGCCGGCGGGCCGTTTTGGAGCCTAAGTGTCGGAAAAGCGTCGCTTTTCGCCCAAAACTCCTTAACCGTGACTCCAAATTGCGAGCCGTCTGTTCCTACAGGTTACTCTCATCTCAAGCGAAGTGGCCGTGGCGGTTTCGGAATTTTCCGGTAGCCGGTTCCCGTTCCGAACCCCCGGCGGTCCGTTTTGGAGCCAGAGTGTCGGAAAAGCGTCCCTTTTCGCCCCAAACTCCCTAACCGTGAGTCTTATTTGCGAGCCGTCAGTTCCAACAGGTTACTCTCATCTCGAGCGAAGTGGTCGTGCCGATTTCAGAATTTTCCGGTCACCGGTTCCCGTTCTGCACCCCCGGCGGGCCGTTTTGGATCCCAAGTGTCGGAGAAGAGTCCCTTTTCGGCCATAACTCCCAAACCGTGTGTCTTATTTGGGAGCCGTCAGTTCCAACAGCTTACTCTCATCTCAGGCGAAGTGACCGGGCCGGTTTCCGAATTTTCCGGTCGCCGGTTCCAGTTCCGGACCGCCGGCGGGCCGTTTTAGAGACTAAGTGTCGGAAAAGCGTCGCTTTTCGCCCAAAACTCCTTAACCGTGACTCCAAATTGCGAGCCGTCTGTTCCTACAGGTTACTCTCATCTCGAGCGAAGTGGCCGTGGCGGTTTCGGAATTTTCCGGTAGCCGGTTCCCGTTCCGAACCCCCGGCAGTCCGTTTTGGAGCCAGAGTGTCGGAAAAGCGTCCCTCTTCGCCCCAAACTCCCTAACCGTGAGTCTTATTTGCGAGCCGTCAGTTCCAACAGGTTACTCTCATCTCGAGCGAAGTGGTCGTGCCGATTTCAGAATTTTCCGGTCACCGGTTCCCGTTCTGGACCCCCGGCGGGCCGTTTTGGATCCCAAGTGTCGGAGAAGAGTCCCTTTTCGGCCCAAACTCCCAAACCGTGTGTCTTATTTGGGAGCCGTCAGTTCCAACAGCTTACTCTCATCTCAGGCGAAGTGACCGGGCCGGTTTCCAAATTTTGCGGTCGCCGGTTCTCGTTCCGGACCCCCGGCGGTCCGTTTTGGAGCAAGAGTGTCGGAAAAGCATCCCTTTTCGCCCCAAACTCCCTAACCGTGAGTCCTGTTTGCGGGTCGTCAGTTCCGACAGGTTACTATCATCTCAAGCGAAGTGACCGTTCCGATTTCGGAATTTTCCGGTCGCCGGTTCCCATTCCGAACCCCCGACTGGCCGTTTTTGAGCCTAAGTGTCTGAAAATCGCCCCTTTTCGCCCCAATCTCCCTAACCATGAGTCCTATTTGCGTGCAGTCAGTTCCTACAACTTACTCTCATCTCCAGCGAGGTGGCCGTGCCAGTTTCCAAATTTCCCGGTAGCCAGTTCCCGTTCCGGACCCCCGGCGGGCCGTTTTGGAGCCTAAGTGTCGGAAAAGAGTCCCTTTTCGCCCAAACTCCCTAACCGTGAGTCCTATTTGGGAGCCGTCAGTTCCTACAGGCAACTCTCATCTCGAGAGAAGTGACCGTGCCCGTTTCGGAATTTTCCGGTCGCCGGTTCCCATTGCGGACCCCCGGCGGGCCGTTTTGGAGCCTAAGTATCGGAAAAGCGTCCCTTTTCACCCCAAGCTCCCTAACCGTGAGTCCGATTTGTGAGCCATCAGTTCCTACAGCTTACTCTCATCTCGAGCGAAGTGGCCGTGCCGGTTTCGGAATTTTCCGGTCGCCGGTTCCCGTTCCGGACCCTCGGCAAGCCAATTTGGAGCCTAAGTGTCGGAAAAGAGTCCCTTTTCGCCCCAAACTCTCTAACCGTGAGTCCTATTTGTGAGCCGTCAGTTCCTACAGGTTACTCTCATCTCGAGCGAAGTGGCCGTGCCAGTTTCGGAATTTTTCGGTCGCCGGTTCCCGTTCCCGACCCCCGGCGGGCCGTTTTGGAGCCTAAGTGTCGGAAAAGAGTCCCTTTTCGCCCAAACTCCCTAACCGTGAGTCCTATTTGGGAGCCGTCAGTTCCTACAGGCTACTCTCATCTCGAGAGAAGTGACCGTGCCCGTTTCGGAATTTTCCGGTCGCCGGTTCCCATTTCGGACCCCCGGCGGGCCGTTTTGGAGCCTAAGTATCGGAAAAGCGTCCCTTTTCACCCCAAGCTCCCTAACCGTGAGTCCGATTTGTGAGCCATCAGTTCCTACAGCTTACTCTCATCTCGAGCGAAGTGGCAGTGCCGGTTTCGGAATTTTCCGGTCGCCGGTTCCCGTTCCGGACCCCCGGCAAGCCAATTTGGTGCCTAAGTGTCGGAAAAGAGTCCCTTTTCGCCCCAAACTCTCTAACCGTGAGTCATATTTGTGAGCCGTCAGTTCCTACAGGTTACTCTCATCTCGAGCGAAGTGGCCGTGCCAGTTTCGGAATTTTCCGGTCGCCGGTTCCCGTTCCCGACCCCCGGCGGGCCGTTTTGGAGCCTAAGTGTCGGAAAAGAGTCCCCGTTCGCCCCAAACTCCCTAACCGTGAGTCCTATTTGTGAGCCATCAGTTCCTACAGGTTACTGTCATCTCAAGCGAAGTGACCGTACCGGTTAAGGAATTTTCCGGTCTCCGGTTCCCGTTCCGGACCCCCGGCGGGCCGTTTTGGGTCCTAAGTGTCGGAAAAGCATCCCTCTTCCCCGCAAACTCCCTAACCGTGAGTCCTATTTGCGTGCCGCCAGTTCCTACGGCTTACTCTCATCTCGAGCGAAGTGTTCATGCCAGTGTCGGAATTTTCCGGTAGCCGGTTCCGGTTACGGACCCCCGGCGGGCCGTTTTGGAGCCAAAGTGTCGGAAAAGCGTCCCTTTTCGCCCCAAACTCCTTAACCGTGACTCCAAATTGCGAGCCGTCTGTTCCTACAGGTTACTCTCATCTCGATCGAAGTGGCCGTGCCGGGTTCAGAATTTTCCGGTAGCCGGTTCCCGTTCCGGACCCCCGGCGGTCCGTTTTGGAGCCAGAGTGTCGGAAAAGCGTCCCTTTTCGCCCCAAACTCACTAACCGTGAGTCTTATTTGCGAGCCGTCAGTTCCAACAGGTTACTCTCATCTCGGGCGAAGTGGCCGTGCCGATTTCAGAATTTTCCGGTCACCGGTTCCCATCCCGGACCCCCGGCGGGCCGTTTTGGAGCCCAAGTGTCGGAGAAGAGTCTCTTTTCGCCCCAAACTCCCGAGCCGTGTGTCTTATTTGGGAGCCGTCAGTTCCTACAACTTACACTCAGCTCGAGCGAAGTGCCCGTGCCTGTTTCGGAATTTTCCGACCGCCGGTTCCAGTTCCGGACCGCCGGCGGGCCGTTTTGGAGCCTAAGTGTCGGAAAAGCGTATCTTTTCGCCCTGAACTCCTTAACCGTGACTCCAAATTGCGAGCCGTCTGTTCCTACAGGTTACTCTCATCTCGAGCGAAGTGGCCGTGGCGGTTTCGGAATTTTCCGGTAGCCGGTTCCCGTTCCGGACCACCGGCGGTCCGTTTTGGAGCCAGAGTGTCGGAAAAGCGTCCCCTTTCGCCCCAAACTCCCTAACCGTGTGTCTTATTTGCGAGCCGTCAGTTCCAACAGGTTACTCTCATCTCGAGCGAAGTGGCCGTGCCGATTTCAGAGTTTTCCGGTCACCGGTTCCCGTTCCGGACCCCCGGCGGGCCGTTTTGGAGCCCAAGTGTCGAAGAAGAGTCCCTTTTCGCCCCAAACTCCCTAACCGTGTGTCTTATTTGGGAGCCGTCAGTTCCTACAGCTTACTCTCATCTCAGGCGAAGTGACCGTGCCGATTTCCGAATTTTTCGGTTGCCGGTTCCCGTTCTGGACCACCGGCGGTCCGTTTTGGGGCCAGAGTGTCGGAAAAGCGTCCCTTTTCGCCCCGAACTCCCTAACCGTGAGTCCTATTTGCGAGTCGTCAGTTCCGACAGGTTACTATCATCTCGAGCGAAGTGGCGGTTCTGATTTCGGAATTTTCCGGTCGCCGGTTCCCATTCCGAACCCCCGGCGGGCCGTTTTGGAGCCTAAGTGTCGGAAAATTGCCCCTTTTCGCCCCAATCTCCCTAACCATGAGTCCTATTTGCGTGCAGTCAGTTCCTACAACTTACTCTCATCTCCAGCGAGGTGGCCGTGCCGGTTTCCGAATTTTCTGGTAGCCGGTTCCCGTTCCGGACCCCCGGCGGGCCGTTTTGGAGCCTAAGTGTCGGAAAAGAGTCCCTTTTCGCCCAAACTCCCTAACCGTGAGTCCTATTTGGGAGCCGTCAGTTCCTACAGGTTACTCTCATCTCGAGCAAAGTGACCGAGCCGGTTTCGGAATTTTCATGTTGGCGGTTCTCGTTCCGGACCCCCGGCGGGCCGTTTTGGAGCCTAAGTGTCGGAAAAGCGTCCCTTTTCACCCCAAGCTCCCTAACCGTGAGTCCGATTTGTGAGCCATCAGTTCCTACAGCTTACTCTCATCTCGAGCGAAGTGGCCGTGCCGATTTCGGAATTTTTCGGTCGCCGGTTCTCGTTCCGGACCCCCGGCAAGCCGTTATGGAGCCTAAGTGTTGGAAAAGAGTCCCTGTTCGCCCCAAACTCCCTAACCGTGAGTCCTATTTGTGAGCCGTCAGTTCCTACAGGTTACTCTCATCTCGAGCGAAGTGACCGTGCCGGTTTCGGAATTTTCCGGTCGCCGGTTCCCGTTCCCGACCCCCGGCGGGCCGTTTTGGAGCCTAAGTGTCGGAAAAGCGTCCCTCTTCCCCCCAAACTCCCTAACAGTGAGTCCTATTTGCGTGCCGCCAGTTCCTACAGCTCACTCTCATCTCGAGCGAAGTGTTCGTGCCGGTGTCGGAATTTTCCGGTGGCCGGTTCCCGTTCCGGACCCCCGGCGGGCCGTTTTGGAGCCTAAGTGTCGGAGAAGAGTCCCTTTTCGCCCCAAACTCCCGAGCCGTGTGTCTTATTTGGGGGCCGTCAGTTCCTACAGCTTTCTCCCATCTCGAGCGAAGTGGCCGTGCCAATTTCGGGATTTTCCGGTCGCCGGTTCCAGTTCCGGACCGCCGGCGGGCCGTTTTAGAGCCTAATTGTCGGAAAAGCGTCCCTTTTCGCCCCAAACTCCTTAACCGTGACACCAAATTGCGAGCCGTCTTTTCCTACAGGTTACTCTCATCTCGAGCGAAGTGCCTGTGGCGGTTTCGGAATTTTCCGGTTGCCGGTTCCCGTTCCGGACCCCCGGCGGTCCGTTTTGGAGGCAAAGTGTCGGAAAAGCGTGCCTTTTCGCCCCAAACTCCCTAACCATGAGTCTTATTTGGGAGCCGTCAGTTCCAACAGGTTACTCTCATCTCGAGCGAAGTGGCCGTGCCGATTTCAGAATTTTCCGGTCACCGGTTCCCGTCCTGGTCCCCCGGCGGGCCGTTTTGGAGCCCAAGTGTCGGAGAAGAGTCCCTTTTCGCCCCAAACTCCCTAACCGTGTGTCTTATTTGGGAGCCGTCAGTTCCTACAGCTTACTCTCATCTCAGGCGAGGTGACCGTGCCGGTTTCCGAATTTTCCGGTCGCCGGTTCCCGTTCCGGACCCCCGGCGGTCCGTTTTGGAGCAAGAGTGTCGGAAAAGCGTCCCTTTTCGCCCCAAACTCCCAAGCCGTGAGTCCTATTTGCGAGTCGTCAGTTCCGACAGGTTACTATCATCTCGAGCGAAGTGGCCGTTCTGATTTCGGAATTTTCCGGTCGCCGGTTCCCATTCCGAACCCCCGGCGGGCCGTTTTGGAGCCGAAGTGTCGGAAAATCGCCCCTTTTCGCCCCAATCTCCCTAACCATGAGTCCTATTTGCGTGCAGTCAGTTCCTACAACTTACTCTCATCTCCAGCGCGGTGGCCGTGCCGGTTTCGGAATTTTCCGGTCGACGGTTCCCGTTCCGGACCCCCGGCAAGCCAATTTGGAGCCTAAGTGTCGGAAAAGAGTCCCTTTTCGCCCCAAACTCTCTAACCGTGAGTCCTATTTGTGAGCCGTCAGTTCCTACAGGTTACTCTCATCTCGAGCGAAGCGGCCGTGCCAGTTTCGGAATTTTCCGGTCGCCGGTTCCCGTTCCCGACCCCCGGCGGGCCGTTTTGGAGCCTAAGTGTCGGAAAAGAGTCCCTGTTCGCCCCAAACTCCCTAACCGTGAGTCCTATTTGTGAGCCGTCAGTTCCTACAGGTTACTGTCATCTCAAGCGAAGTGACCGTACCGGTTTAGGAATTTTCCGGTCTCCGGTTCCCGTTCCGGACCCCCGGCGGGCCGTTTTGGGGCCTAAGTGTCGGAAAAGCGTCCCTCTTCCCCCCAAACTCCCTAACCGTGAGTCCTATTTGCGTGCCGCCAGTTCCTACGGCTTACTCTCATCTCGAGCGAAGTGTTCATGCCGGTGTCAGAATTTTCCGGTAGCCGGTTCTGCTTCCGGACCCCCGGCGGGCCGTTTTGGAGCGTAAGTGTCGGAAAAGCGTCCCTTTTCGCCCCAAACTCCTTAACCGTGACTCCAAATTGCGAGCCGTCTGTTCCTACAGGTTACTCTCATCTCGAGCGAAGTGGCCGTGCCGGTTTCAGAATTTTCCGGTAGCCGGTTCCCATCCCGGACCCCCGGCGGGCCGTTTTGGAGCCCAAGTGTCGGAGAAGAGTCTCTTTTCGCCCCAAACTCCCGAGCCGTGTGTCTTATTTGGGAGCCGTCAGTTCCTACAACTTACACTCAGCTCGAGCGAAGTGCCCGTGCCTGTTTCGGAATTTTCCGATCGCCGGTTCCAGTTCCGGACCGCCGGCGGGCCGTTTTGGAGCCTAAGTGTCGGAAAAGCGTATCTTTTCGCCCTGAACTCCTTAACCGTGACTCCAAATTGCGAGCCGTCTATTCCTACAGGTTACTCTCATCTCGAGCGAAGTGGCCGTGGCGGTTTCGGAATTTTCCGGTAGCCGGTTCCCGTTCCGGACCCCCGGCGGTCCGTTTTGGAGCCAGAGTGTCGGAAAAGCGTCCCTTTTCGCCCCAAACTCCCTAACCGTGAGTCTTATTTGCGAGCCGTCAGTTCCAACAGGTTACTCTCATCTCGAGCGAAGTGCCCGTGCCGATTTCAGAATTTTCCAGTCACCGGTTCCCGTTCCGGACCCCCGGCGGGCCGTTTTGGAGCCCAAGTGTCGAAGAAGAGTCCCTTTTCGCCCCAAACTCCCTAACCGTGTGTCTTATTTGGGAGCCGTCAGTTCCTACAGCTTACTCTCATCTCAGGCGAAGTGACCGTGCCGATTTCCGAATTTTTCGGTTGCCGGTTCCCGTTCTGGACCCCCGGCGGTCCGTTTTGGAGCCAGAGTGTCGGAAAAGCGTCCCTTTTCGCCCCGAACTCCCTTTCCGTGAGTCCTATTTGGGAGCCGTCAGTTCCTACAGGTTACTCTCATCTCGAGAGAAGTGACCGTGCCCGTTTCGGAATTTTCCGGTCGCCGGTTCCCATTTCGGACCCCCGGCGTGCCGTTTTGGAGCCTAAGAGTCGGAAAAGCGTCCCTTTTCACCCCAAGCTCCCTAACCGTGAGTCCGATTTGTGAGCCATCAGTTCCTAAAGCTTACTCTCATCTCGAGCGAAGTGACCGTGTCGGTTTCGGAATTTTCCGGTCGCCGGTTCCCGTTCCGGACCCCCGGCAAGCCAATTTGCAGCCTAAGTGTCGGAAAAGAGACCCTTTTCGCCCCAAACACTCTAACCGTGAGTCCTATTTGTGAGCCGTCAGTTCCTACAGGTTACTATCATCTCGAGCGAAGTGGCCGTGCCAGTTTCGGAATTTTCCAGTCGCCGGTTCCCGTTCCCGACCCCCGGCGGGCCGTTTTGGAGCCTAAGTGTCGGAAAAGAGTCCCTGTTCGCCTCAAACTCCCTAACCATGAGTCCTATTTGTGAGCCGTCAGTTCCTACAGGTTACTGTCATCTCAAGCGAAGTGACCGTCATGGTTTAGGAATTTTCCGGTCGCCGGTTCCGGTTCCGGACCCCCGGCGGGCCGTTTTGGAGCCAAAGTGTCGGAAAAGCGTCCCTCTTCCCCCCAAACTCCCTAACAGTGAGTCCTATTTGCGTGCCGCCAGTTCCTACAGCTTACTCTCATCTCGAGCGAAGTGTTCGTGCCGGTGTCGGAATTTTCCGGTGGCCGGTTCCCGTTCCGGACTCCCGGCGGGCCGTTTTGGAGCCTAAGCGTCGGAGAAGAGTCCCTTTTCGCCCCAAACTCCCGAACCGTGTGTCTTATTTGGGAGCCGTCAATTCCTACAGCTTTCTCTCATCTCGAGCGAAGTGGCCGTGCCAGTTTCAGAATTTTCCGGTCGCCGGTTCCAGTTCCGGACCGCCGGCGGGCCGTTTTGGAGCCTAAGTGTCGGAAAAGCGTCCCTTTTCGCCCCAAACTCCTTAACCGTGACTCCAAATTGCGAGCCGTCTGTTCCTACAGGTTACTCTCATCTCGAACGAAGTGCCCGTGGCGGTTTCGGAATTTTCCGGTAGCCGGTTCCCGTTCCGGACCCCCGGCGGTCCGTTTTGGAGCAAGAGTGTCGGAAAAACGTCCCTTTTCGCCCCAAACTCCCTAACCGTGAGTCCTATTTGCGAGTCGTCAGTTCCGACAGGTTACTATCATCTCGAGCGAAGTGGCCGTTCCGATTTCGGAATTTTCCGGTCGCCGGTTCCCATTCCGAACCCCCGGCGGGCCGTTTTGGAGCCTAAGTGTCGGAAAATCGCCCCTTTTCGCCCCAATCTCCCTAACCATGAGTCCTATTTGCGTGCAGTCAGTTCCTACAACTTACTCTCATCTCCAGCGAGGTGGCCGTCCCGGTTTCCGAATTTTCCGGTAGCCGGTTCCCGTTCCAGCGGCGGGCCGTTTTGAAGCCTAAGTGTCGGAAAAGAGTCCCTTTTCGCCCAAACTCCCTAACCGTGAGTCCTATTTTGGAGCCGTCAGTTCCTACAGGTTACTCTCATCTCGAGAGAAGTGATCGTGCCCGTTTCGGAATTTTCCGGTCGCCGGTTCCCATTTCGGACCCCCGGCGTGCCGTTTTGGAGCCTAAGTGTCGGAAAAGCGTCCCTTTTCTCCCCAAGCTCCCTAACCGTGAGTCCGATTTGTGAGCCATCAGTTCCTACAGCTTACATTCATCTCGAGCGAAGTGGCCTTGCCAGTTTTGGAATTTTCCGGTCGCCGGTTCCCGTTCCGGACCCCCGGCAAGCCAATTTTGGAGCCTTAGTGTCGGAAAAGAGTCCCTTTTCGCCCCAAACATTCTAACCGTGAGTCCTATTTGTGAGCCGTCAGTTCCTACAGGTTACTCTCATCTCGAGCGAAGTGGCCGTGCCAGTTTCGGAATTTTCCGGTCGCCGGTTCCCGTTCCCGACCCCCGGCGGGCCGTTTTGGAGCCTAAGTGTCGGAAAAGAGTCCCTGTTCGCCCCAAACTCCCTAACCGTGAGTCCTATTTGTGAGCCGTCAGTTCCTACAGGTTACTGTCATCTCGAGCGAAGTGACCGTGCCGGTTTAGGAATTTTCCGGGCGCCGGTTCCCGTTCCCGACCCCCGGCGGGCCGTTTTGGAGCCTAAGTGTCGGAAAAGCGTCCCTCTTCCCCCCAAACTCCCTAACCGTGAGTCCTATTTGCGTGCCGCCAGTTCCTACAGCTTACTCTCATCTCGAGCGAAGTGTTCATGCCGGTGTCGGAATTTTCCGGTTGCCGGTTCCGGTTCCGGACCCCCCGCGGGCCGTTTTGGAGCCTAAGTGTCGGAAAAGCGTCCCTTTTCGCCCCAAACTCCTTAACCGTGACTCCAAATTGCGAGCCGTTTGTTCCTACAGGTTACTCTCATCTCGAGCGACGTGGCCATGCGGTTTCGGAATTTTCCGGTAGCCGGTTCCCGTTCCGGACCCCCGGCGGTCCGTTTTGGTGCCAGAGTGTCGGAAAAGCGTCCCTTTTCGCCCCAAACTCCCTAACCGTGAGTCCTATTTGCGAGTCGTCAGTTCCGACAGGTTACTATCATCTCGAGCAAAGTGGCCGTTCCGATTTCGGAATTTTCCGGTCGCCGGTTCCCATTCCGAACCCCCGGCGGGCCGTTTTGGAGCCGAAGTGTCGGAAAATCGCCCCTTTTCGCCCCAATCTCCCTAACCATGAGTCCTATTTGCGTGCAGTCAGTTCCTACAACTTACTCTCATCTCCAGCGAGGTGGCCGTGCCGGTTTCCGAATTTTCCGGTAGCCGGTTCCCGTTCCGGACCCCCGGCGGGCCGTTTTGGAGCCTAAGTGTCGGAAAAGAGTCCATTTTCGCCCAAACTCCCTAACCGTGAGTCCTATTTGGGAGCCGTCAGTTCCTACAGGTTACTCTCATCTCGAGAGAAGTGACCGTGCCCGTTTCGGAATTTTCCGGTCGCCGGTTCCCATTTCGGACCCCCGGCGTGCCGTTTTGGAGCCTAAGTGTCGGAAAAGCGTCCCTTTTCACCCCAAGCTCCCTAACCGTGAGTCCGATTTGTGAGCCATCAGTTCCTACAGCTTACTCTCTTCTCGCGCGAAGTGGCCGTGCCGGTTTCGGAATTTTCCGGTCGCCGGTTCCCGTTCCGGTCCCCCGGCAAGCCAATTTGCAGCCTAAGTGTCGGAAAAGAGTCCCTTTTCGCCCAAAATACTCTAACCGTGAGTACTATTTGTGAGCCGTCAGTTCCTACAGGTTACTCTCATCTCGAGCGAAGTGGCCGTGCCAGTTTCGGAATTTTCCGGTCACCGGTTCCCGTTCCCGACCCCCGGCGGGCCGTTTTGGAGCCTAAGTGTCGGAAAAGAGTCCCTCTTCCCCCCAAACTCCCTAACCGTGAGTCCTATTTGTGAGCCGTCAGTTCCTACAGGTTACTGTCATCTCGAGCGAAGTGACCGTGCTGGTTTAGGAATTTTCCGGTCGCCGGTTCCCGTTCCCGACCCCTGGCGGGCCGTTTTGGAGCCTAAGTGTCGGAAAAGCGTCCCTCTTCCCCCCAAACTCCCTAACCGTGAGTCCTATTTGCGTGCCGCCAGTTCCTACAGCTTACTCTCATCTCGAGCGAAGTGTTCGTGCCGGTGTCGGAATTTTCCGGTGGCCGGTTCCCGTTCCGGACCCCCGGCGGGCCGTTTTGGAGCCTAAGTGTCGGAGAAGAGTCCCTTTTCGCCCCAAACTCCCGAACCGTGTGTCTTATTTGGGAGCCGTCAGTTCCTACAGCTTTCTCTCATCTCGAGCGAAGTGGCCGTGTCAGTTTCGGAATTTTCCGGTCGCCGGTTCCAGTTCCGGACCGCCGGCGTGCCGTTTTGGAGCCTAAGTGTCGGAAAAGCGTCTCTTTTCGCCCCAAACTCCTTAACCGTGACTCCAAATTGCGAGCCGTCTGTTCCTACAGGTTACTCTCATCTCGAACGAAGTGCCCGTGGCGGTTTCGGAATTTTCCGGTAGCCGGTTCCCGTTCCGGACCCCCGGCGGTCAGTTTTGGAGCCAGAGTGTCGGAAAAGCGTGCCTCTTCGCCCCAAACTCCCTAACCGTGAGTCTTATTTGGGAGCCGCCAGTTCCTACAGGTTACTCTCATCTCGAACGAAGTGCCCGTGGCGGTTTCAGAATTTTCCGGTAGCCGGTTCCCGTTCCGGACCCCCGGCGGTCCGTTTTGGAGCAAGAGTGTCGGAAAAGCGTCCCTTTTCGCCCCAAACTCCCTAACCGTGAGTCCTATTTGCGAGTCGTCAGTTCCGACAGGTTACTATCATCTCGAGCGAAGTGGCCGTTCCGATTTCGGAATTTTCCGGTCGCCGGTTCCCATTCCGAACCCCCGGCGGGCCGTTTTGGAGCCTAAGTGTCGGAAAATCGCCCCTTTTCGCCCCAATCTCCCTAACCATGAGTCCTATTTGCGTGCAGT
Source organism: Persea americana (assembly GCA_029852735.1). Classification (NCBI taxonomy): domain Eukaryota; kingdom Viridiplantae; phylum Streptophyta; class Magnoliopsida; order Laurales; family Lauraceae; genus Persea; species Persea americana. The sequence goes on from JAQQXO010000015.1 coordinate 748,546, forward strand.
CAGTTCCTACAACTTACTCTCATCTCCAGCGAGGTGGCCGTGCCGGTTTCCGAATTTTCCGGTAGCCGGTTCCCGTTCCGGACCCCCGGCGGGCCGTTTTGGAGCCTAAGTGTCGGAAAAGAGTCCATTTTCGCCCAAACTCCCTAACCGTGAGTCCTATTTGGGAGCCGTCAGTTCCTACAGGTTACTCTCATCTCGAGAGAAGTGACCGTGCCCGTTTCGGAATTTTCCGGTCGCCGGTTCCCATTTCGGACCCCCGGCGTGCCGTTTTGGAGCCTAAGTGTCGGAAAAGCGTCCCTTTTCACCCCAAGCTCCCTAACCGTGAGTCCGATTTGTGAGCCATCAGTTCCTACAGCTTACTCTCTTCTCGCGCGAAGTGGCCGTGCCGGTTTCGGAATTTTCCGGTCGCCGGTTCCCGTTCCGGTCCCCCGGCAAGCCAATTTGCAGCCTAAGTGTCGGAAAAGAGTCCCTTTTCGCCCAAAATACTCTAACCGTGAGTACTATTTGTGAGCCGTCAGTTCCTACAGGTTACTCTCATCTCGAGCGAAGTGGCCGTGCCAGTTTCGGAATTTTCCGGTCACCGGTTCCCGTTCCCGACCCCCGGCGGGCCGTTTTGGAGCCTAAGTGTCGGAAAAGAGTCCCTCTTCCCCCCAAACTCCCTAACCGTGAGTCCTATTTGTGAGCCGTCAGTTCCTACAGGTTACTGTCATCTCGAGCGAAGTGACCGTGCTGGTTTAGGAATTTTCCGGTCGCCGGTTCCCGTTCCCGACCCCTGGCGGGCCGTTTTGGAGCCTAAGTGTCGGAAAAGCGTCCCTCTTCCCCCCAAACTCCCTAACCGTGAGTCCTATTTGCGTGCCGCCAGTTCCTACAGCTTACTCTCATCTCGAGCGAAGTGTTCGTGCCGGTGTCGGAATTTTCCGGTGGCCGGTTCCCGTTCCGGACCCCCGGCGGGCCGTTTTGGAGCCTAAGTGTCGGAGAAGAGTCCCTTTTCGCCCCAAACTCCCGAACCGTGTGTCTTATTTGGGAGCCGTCAGTTCCTACAGCTTTCTCTCATCTCGAGCGAAGTGGCCGTGTCAGTTTCGGAATTTTCCGGTCGCCGGTTCCAGTTCCGGACCGCCGGCGTGCCGTTTTGGAGCCTAAGTGTCGGAAAAGCGTCTCTTTTCGCCCCAAACTCCTTAACCGTGACTCCAAATTGCGAGCCGTCTGTTCCTACAGGTTACTCTCATCTCGAACGAAGTGCCCGTGGCGGTTTCGGAATTTTCCGGTAGCCGGTTCCCGTTCCGGACCCCCGGCGGTCAGTTTTGGAGCCAGAGTGTCGGAAAAGCGTGCCTCTTCGCCCCAAACTCCCTAACCGTGAGTCTTATTTGGGAGCCGCCAGTTCCTACAGGTTACTCTCATCTCGAACGAAGTGCCCGTGGCGGTTTCAGAATTTTCCGGTAGCCGGTTCCCGTTCCGGACCCCCGGCGGTCCGTTTTGGAGCAAGAGTGTCGGAAAAGCGTCCCTTTTCGCCCCAAACTCCCTAACCGTGAGTCCTATTTGCGAGTCGTCAGTTCCGACAGGTTACTATCATCTCGAGCGAAGTGGCCGTTCCGATTTCGGAATTTTCCGGTCGCCGGTTCCCATTCCGAACCCCCGGCGGGCCGTTTTGGAGCCTAAGTGTCGGAAAATCGCCCCTTTTCGCCCCAATCTCCCTAACCATGAGTCCTATTTGCGTGCAGTCAGTTCCTACAACTTACTCTCATCTCCAGCGAGGTGGCCGTGCCGGTTTCCGAATTTTCCGGTAGCCGGTTCCCGTTCCGGCGGCGGGCCGTTTTGGAGCCTAAGTGTCGGAAAAGAGTCCCTTTTCGCCCAAACTCCCTAACCGTGAGTCCTATTTGGGAGCCGTCAGTTCCTACAGGTTACTCTCATCTCGAGAGAAGTGATCGTGCCCATTTCGGAATTTTCCGGTCGCCGGTTCCCATTTCGGACCCCCGGCGTGCCGTTTTGGAGCCTAAGTGTCGGAAAAGCGTCCCTTTTCACCCCAAGCTCCCTAACCGTGAGTCCGATTTGTGAGCCATCAGTTCCTACAGCTTACATTCATCTCGAGCGAAGTGGCCGTGCCAGTTTTGGAATTTTCCGGTCGCCGGTTCCCGTTCCGGACCCCCGGCAAGCCAATTTGGAGCCTAAGTGTCGGAAAAGAGTCCCTTTTCGCCCCAAACACTCTAACCGTGAGTCCTATTTGTGAGCCGTCAGTTCCTACAGGTTACTCTCATCTCGAGCGAAGTGGCCGTGTCAGTTTCGGAATTTTCCGGTCGCCGGTTCCAGTTCCGGACCGCCGGCGTGCCGTTTTGGAGCCTAAGTGTCGGAAAAGCGTCTCTTTTCGCCCCAAACTCCTTAACCGTGACTCCAAATTGCGAGCCGTCTGTTCCTACAGGTTACTCTCATCTCGAACGAAGTGCCCGTGGCGGTTTCGGAATTTTCCGGTAGCCGGTTCCCGTTCCGGACCCCCGGCGGTCAGTTTTGGAGCCAGAGTGTCGGAAAAGCGTGCCTTTTCGCCCCAAACTCCCTAACCGTGAGTCTTATTTGGGAGCCGTCAGTTCCTACAGGTTACTCTCATCTCGAACGAAGTGCCCGTGGCGGTTTCGGAATTTTCCGGTAGCCGGTTCCCGTTCCGGACCCCCGGCGGTCCGTTTTGGAGCAAGAGTGTCGGAAAAACGTCCCTTTTCGCCCCAAACTCCCTAACCGTGAGTCCTATTTGCGAGTCGTCAGTTCCGACAGGTTACTATCATCTCGAGCGAAGTGGCCGTTCCGATTTCGGAATTTTCCGGTCGCCGGTTCCCATTCCGAACCCCCGGCGGGCCGTTTTGGAGCCTAAGTGTCGGAAAATCGCCCCTTTTCGCCCCAATCTCCCTAACCATGAGTCCTATTTGCGTGCAGTCAGTTCCTACAACTTACTCTCATCTCCTGCGAGGTGGCCGTCCCGGTTTCCGAATTTTCCGGTAGCCGGTTCCCGTTCCAGCGGCGGGCCGTTTTGAAGCCTAAGTGTCGGGAAAGAGTCCCTTTTCGCCCAAACTCCCTAACCGTGAGTCCTATTTTGGAGCCGTCAGTTCCTACAGGTTACTCTCATCTCGAGAGAAGTGATCGTGCCCGTTTCGGAATTTTCCGGTCGCCGGTTCCCATTTCGGACCCCCGGCGTGCCGTTTTGGAGCCTAAGTGTCGGAAAAGCGTCCCTTTTCTCCCCAAGCTCCCTAACCGTGAGTCCGATTTGTGAGCCATCAGTTCCTACAGCTTACATTCATCTCGAGCGAAGTGGCCTTGCCAGTTTTGGAATTTTCCGGTCGCCGGTTCCCGTTCCGGACCCCCGGCAAGCCAATTTTGGAGCCTTAGTGTCGGAAAAGAGTCCCTTTTCGCCCCAAACATTCTAACCGTGAGTCCTATTTGTGAGCCGTCAGTTCCTACAGGTTACTCTCATCTCGAGCGAAGTGGCCGTGCCAGTTTCGGAATTTTCCGGTCGCCGGTTCCCGTTCCCGACCCCCGGCGGGCCGTTTTGGAGCCTAAGTGTCGGAAAAGAGTCCCTGTTCGCCCCAAACTCCCTAACCGTGAGTCCTATTTGTGAGCCGTCAGTTCCTACAGGTTACTGTCATCTCGAGCGAAGTGACCGTGCCGGTTTAGGAATTTTCCGGGCGCCGGTTCCCGTTCCCGACCCCCGGCGGGCCGTTTTGGAGCCTAAGTGTCGGAAAAGCGTCCCTCTTCCCCCCAAACTCCCTAACCGTGAGTCCTATTTGCGTGCCGCCAGTTCCTACAGCTTACTCTCATCTCGAGCGAAGTGTTCATGCCGGTGTCGGAATTTTCCGGTTGCCGGTTCCGGTTCCGGACCCCCCGCGGGCCGTTTTGGAGCCTAAGTGTCGGAAAAGCGTCCCTTTTCGCCCCAAACTCCTTAACCGTGACTCCAAATTGCGAGCCGTTTGTTCCTACAGGTTACTCTCATCTCGAGCGACGTGGCCATGCGGTTTCGGAATTTTCCGGTAGCCGGTTCCCGTTCCGGACCCCCGGCGGTCCGTTTTGGTGCCAGAGTGTCGGAAAAGCGTCCCTTTTCGCCCCAAACTCCCTAACCGTGAGTCCTATTTGCGAGTCGTCAGTTCCGACAGGTTACTATCATCTCGAGCAAAGTGGCCGTTCCGATTTCGGAATTTTCCGGTCGCCGGTTCCCATTCCGAACCCCCGGCGGGCCGTTTTGGAGCCGAAGTGTCGGAAAATCGCCCCTTTTCGCCCCAATCTCCCTAACCATGAGTCCTATTTGCGTGCAGTCAGTTCCTACAACTTACTCTCATCTCCAGCGAGGTGGCCGTGCCGGTTTCCGAATTTTCCGGTAGCCGGTTCCCGTTCCGGACCCCCGGCGGGCCGTTTTGGAGCCTAAGTGTCGGAAAAGAGTCCATTTTCGCCCAAACTCCCTAACCGTGAGTCCTATTTGGGAGCCGTCAGTTCCTACAGGTTACTCTCATCTCGAGAGAAGTGACCGTGCCCGTTTCGGAATTTTCCGGTCGCCGGTTCCCATTTCGGACCCCCGGCGTGCCGTTTTGGAGCCTAAGTGTCGGAAAAGCGTCCCTTTTCACCCCAAGCTCCCTAACCGTGAGTCCGATTTGTGAGCCATCAGTTCCTACAGCTTACTCTCTTCTCGCGCGAAGTGGCCGTGCCGGTTTCGGAATTTTCCGGTCGCCGGTTCCCGTTCCGGTCCCCCGGCAAGCCAATTTGCAGCCTAAGTGTCGGAAAAGAGTCCCTTTTCGCCCAAAATACTCTAACCGTGAGTACTATTTGTGAGCCGTCAGTTCCTACAGGTTACTCTCATCTCGAGCGAAGTGGCCGTGCCAGTTTCGGAATTTTCCGGTCACCGGTTCCCGTTCCCGACCCCCGGCGGGCCGTTTTGGAGCCTAAGTGTCGGAAAAGAGTCCCTCTTCCCCCCAAACTCCCTAACCGTGAGTCCTATTTGTGAGCCGTCAGTTCCTACAGGTTACTGTCATCTCGAGCGAAGTGACCGTGCTGGTTTAGGAATTTTCCGGTCGCCGGTTCCCGTTCCCGACCCCTGGCGGGCCGTTTTGGAGCCTAAGTGTCGGAAAAGCGTCCCTCTTCCCCCCAAACTCCCTAACCGTGAGTCCTATTTGCGTGCCGCCAGTTCCTACAGCTTACTCTCATCTCGAGCGAAGTGTTCGTGCCGGTGTCGGAATTTTCCGGTGGCCGGTTCCCGTTCCGGACCCCCGGCGGGCCGTTTTGGAGCCTAAGTGTCGGAGAAGAGTCCCTTTTCGCCCCAAACTCCCGAACCGTGTGTCTTATTTGGGAGCCGTCAGTTCCTACAGCTTTCTCTCATCTCGAGCGAAGTGGCCGTGTCAGTTTCGGAATTTTCCGGTCGCCGGTTCCAGTTCCGGACCGCCGGCGTGCCGTTTTGGAGCCTAAGTGTCGGAAAAGCGTCTCTTTTCGCCCCAAACTCCTTAACCGTGACTCCAAATTGCGAGCCGTCTGTTCCTACAGGTTACTCTCATCTCGAACGAAGTGCCCGTGGCGGTTTCGGAATTTTCCGGTAGCCGGTTCCCGTTCCGGACCCCCGGCGGTCAGTTTTGGAGCCAGAGTGTCGGAAAAGCGTGCCTCTTCGCCCCAAACTCCCTAACCGTGAGTCTTATTTGGGAGCCGCCAGTTCCTACAGGTTACTCTCATCTCGAACGAAGTGCCCGTGGCGGTTTCAGAATTTTCCGGTAGCCGGTTCCCGTTCCGGACCCCCGGCGGTCCGTTTTGGAGCAAGAGTGTCGGAAAAGCGTCCCTTTTCGCCCCAAACTCCCTAACCGTGAGTCCTATTTGCGAGTCGTCAGTTCCGACAGGTTACTATCATCTCGAGCGAAGTGGCCGTTCCGATTTCGGAATTTTCCGGTCGCCGGTTCCCATTCCGAACCCCCGGCGGGCCGTTTTGGAGCCTAAGTGTCGGAAAATCGCCCCTTTTCGCCCCAATCTCCCTAACCATGAGTCCTATTTGCGTGCAGTCAGTTCCTACAACTTACTCTCATCTCCAGCGAGGTGGCCGTGCCGGTTTCCGAATTTTCCGGTAGCCGGTTCCCGTTCCGGCGGCGGGCCGTTTTGGAGCCTAAGTGTCGGAAAAGAGTCCCTTTTCGCCCAAACTCCCTAACCGTGAGTCCTATTTGGGAGCCGTCAGTTCCTACAGGTTACTCTCATCTCGAGAGAAGTGATCGTGCCCATTTCGGAATTTTCCGGTCGCCGGTTCCCATTTCGGACCCCCGGCGTGCCGTTTTGGAGCCTAAGTGTCGGAAAAGCGTCCCTTTTCACCCCAAGCTCCCTAACCGTGAGTCCGATTTGTGAGCCATCAGTTCCTACAGCTTACATTCATCTCGAGCGAAGTGGCCGTGCCAGTTTTGGAATTTTCCGGTCGCCGGTTCCCGTTCCGGACCCCCGGCAAGCCAATTTGGAGCCTAAGTGTCGGAAAAGAGTCCCTTTTCGCCCCAAACACTCTAACCGTGAGTCCTATTTGTGAGCCGTCAGTTCCTACAGGTTACTCTCATCTCGAGCGAAGTGGCCGTGTCAGTTTCGGAATTTTCCGGTCGCCGGTTCCAGTTCCGGACCGCCGGCGTGCCGTTTTGGAGCCTAAGTGTCGGAAAAGCGTCTCTTTTCGCCCCAAACTCCTTAACCGTGACTCCAAATTGCGAGCCGTCTGTTCCTACAGGTTACTCTCATCTCGAACGAAGTGCCCGTGGCGGTTTCGGAATTTTCCGGTAGCCGGTTCCCGTTCCGGACCCCCGGCGGTCAGTTTTGGAGCCAGAGTGTCGGAAAAGCGTGCCTTTTCGCCCCAAACTCCCTAACCGTGAGTCTTATTTGGGAGCCGTCAGTTCCTACAGGTTACTCTCATCTCGAACGAAGTGCCCGTGGCGGTTTCGGAATTTTCCGGTAGCCGGTTCCCGTTCCGGACCCCCGGCGGTCCGTTTTGGAGCAAGAGTGTCGGAAAAACGTCCCTTTTCGCCCCAAACTCCCTAACCGTGAGTCCTATTTGCGAGTCGTCAGTTCCGACAGGTTACTATCATCTCGAGCGAAGTGGCCGTTCCGATTTCGGAATTTTCCGGTCGCCGGTTCCCATTCCGAACCCCCGGCGGGCCGTTTTGGAGCCTAAGTGTCGGAAAATCGCCCCTTTTCGCCCCAATCTCCCTAACCATGAGTCCTATTTGCGTGCAGTCAGTTCCTACAACTTACTCTCATCTCCTGCGAGGTGGCCGTCCCGGTTTCCGAATTTTCCGGTAGCCGGTTCCCGTTCCAGCGGCGGGCCGTTTTGAAGCCTAAGTGTCGGAAAAGAGTCCCTTTTCGCCCAAACTCCCTAACCGTGAGTCCTATTTTGGAGCCGTCAGTTCCTACAGGTTACTCTCATCTCGAGAGAAGTGATCGTGCCCGTTTCGGAATTTTCCGGTCGCCGGTTCCCATTTCGGACCCCCGGCGTGCCGTTTTGGAGCCTAAGTGTCGGAAAAGCGTCCCTTTTCTCCCCAAGCTCCCTAACCGTGAGTCCGATTTGTGAGCCATCAGTTCCTACAGCTTACATTCATCTCGAGCGAAGTGGCCTTGCCAGTTTTGGAATTTTCCGGTCGCCGGTTCCCGTTCCGGACCCCCGGCAAGCCAATTTTGGAGCCTTAGTGTCGGAAAAGAGTCCCTTTTCGCCCCAAACATTCTAACCGTGAGTCCTATTTGTGAGCCGTCAGTTCCTACAGGTTACTCTCATCTCGAGCGAAGTGGCCGTGCCAGTTTCGGAATTTTCCGGTCGCCGGTTCCCGTTCCCGACCCCCGGCGGGCCGTTTTGGAGCCTAAGTGTCGGAAAAGAGTCCCTGTTCGCCCCAAACTCCCTAACCGTGAGTCCTATTTGTGAGCCGTCAGTTCCTACAGGTTACTGTCATCTCGAGCGAAGTGACCGTGCCGGTTTAGGAATTTTCCGGGCGCCGGTTCCCGTTCCCGACCCCCGGCGGGCCGTTTTGGAGCCTAAGTGTCGGAAAAGCGTCCCTCTTCCCCCCAAACTCCCTAACCGTGAGTCCTATTTGCGTGCCGCCAGTTCCTACAGCTTACTCTCATCTCGAGCGAAGTGTTCATGCCGGTGTCGGAATTTTCCGGTTGCCGGTTCCGGTTCCGGACCCCCCGCGGGCCGTTTTGGAGCCTAAGTGTCGGAAAAGCGTCCCTTTTCGCCCCAAACTCCTTAACCGTGACTCCAAATTGCGAGCCGTTTGTTCCTACAGGTTACTCTCATCTCGAGCGACGTGGCCATGCGGTTTCGGAATTTTCCGGTAGCCGGTTCCCGTTCCGGACCCCCGGCGGTCCGTTTTGGTGCCAGAGTGTCGGAAAAGCGTCCCTTTTCGCCCCAAACTCCCTAACCGTGAGTCCTATTTGCGAGTCGTCAGTTCCGACAGGTTACTATCATCTCGAGCAAAGTGGCCGTTCCGATTTCGGAATTTTCCGGTCGCCGGTTCCCATTCCGAACCCCCGGCGGGCCGTTTTGGAGCCGAAGTGTCGGAAAATCGCCCCTTTTCGCCCCAATCTCCCTAACCATGAGTCCTATTTGCGTGCAGTCAGTTCCTACAACTTACTCTCATCTCCAGCGAGGTGGCCGTGCCGGTTTCCGAATTTTCCGGTAGCCGGTTCCCGTTCCGGACCCCCGGCGGGCCGTTTTGGAGCCTAAGTGTCGGAAAAGAGTCCATTTTCGCCCAAACTCCCTAACCGTGAGTCCTATTTGGGAGCCGTCAGTTCCTACAGGTTACTCTCATCTCGAGAGAAGTGACCGTGCCCGTTTCGGAATTTTCCGGTCGCCGGTTCCCATTTCGGACCCCCGGCGTGCCGTTTTGGAGCCTAAGTGTCGGAAAAGCGTCCCTTTTCACCCCAAGCTCCCTAACCGTGAGTCCGATTTGTGAGCCATCAGTTCCTACAGCTTACTCTCTTCTCGCGCGAAGTGGCCGTGCCGGTTTCGGAATTTTCCGGTCGCCGGTTCCCGTTCCGGTCCCCCGGCAAGCCAATTTGCAGCCTAAGTGTCGGAAAAGAGTCCCTTTTCGCCCAAAATACTCTAACCGTGAGTACTATTTGTGAGCCGTCAGTTCCTACAGGTTACTCTCATCTCGAGCGAAGTGGCCGTGCCAGTTTCGGAATTTTCCGGTCACCGGTTCCCGTTCCCGACCCCCGGCGGGCCGTTTTGGAGCCTAAGTGTCGGAAAAGAGTCCCTCTTCCCCCAAACTCCCTAACCGTGAGTCCTATTTGTGAGCCGTCAGTTCCTACAGGTTACTGTCATCTCGAGCGAAGTGACCGTGCTGGTTTAGGAATTTTCCGGTCGCCGGTTCCCGTTCCCGACCCCTGGCGGGCCGTTTTGGAGCCTAAGTGTCGGAAAAGCGTCCCTCTTCCCCCCAAACTCCCTAACCGTGAGTCCTATTTGCGTGCCGCCAGTTCCTACAGCTTACTCTCATCTCGAGCGAAGTGTTCGTGCCGGTGTCGGAATTTTCCGGTGGCCGGTTCCCGTTCCGGACCCCCGGCGGGCCGTTTTGGAGCCTAAGTGTCGGAGAAGAGTCCCTTTTCGCCCCAAACTCCCGAACCGTGTGTCTTATTTGGGAGCCGTCAGTTCCTACAGCTTTCTCTCATCTCGAGCGAAGTGGCCGTGTCAGTTTCGGAATTTTCCGGTCGCCGGTTCCAGTTCCGGACCGCCGGCGTGCCGTTTTGGAGCCTAAGTGTCGGAAAAGCGTCTCTTTTCGCCCCAAACTCCTTAACCGTGACTCCAAATTGCGAGCCGTCTGTTCCTACAGGTTACTCTCATCTCGAACGAAGTGCCCGTGGCGGTTTCGGAATTTTCCGGTAGCCGGTTCCCGTTCCGGACCCCCGGCGGTCAGTTTTGGAGCCAGAGTGTCGGAAAAGCGTGCCTCTTCGCCCCAAACTCCCTAACCGTGAGTCTTATTTGGGAGCCGCCAGTTCCTACAGGTTACTCTCATCTCGAACGAAGTGCCCGTGGCGGTTTCAGAATTTTCCGGTAGCCGGTTCCCGTTCCGGACCCCCGGCGGTCCGTTTTGGAGCAAGAGTGTCGGAAAAGCGTCCCTTTTCGCCCCAAACTCCCTAACCGTGAGTCCTATTTGCGAGTCGTCAGTTCCGACAGGTTACTATCATCTCGAGCGAAGTGGCCGTTCCGATTTCGGAATTTTCCGGTCGCCGGTTCCCATTCCGAACCCCCGGCGGGCCGTTTTGGAGCCTAAGTGTCGGAAAATCGCCCCTTTTCGCCCCAATCTCCCTAACCATGAGTCCTATTTGCGTGCAGTCAGTTCCTACAACTTACTCTCATCTCCAGCGAGGTGGCCGTGCCGGTTTCCGAATTTTCCGGTAGCCGGTTCCCGTTCCGGCGGCGGGCCGTTTTGGAGCCTAAGTGTCGGAAAAGAGTCCCTTTTCGCCCAAACTCCCTAACCGTGAGTCCTATTTGGGAGCCGTCAGTTCCTACAGGTTACTCTCATCTCGAGAGAAGTGATCGTGCCCATTTCGGAATTTTCCGGTCGCCGGTTCCCATTTCGGACCCCCGGCGTGCCGTTTTGGAGCCTAAGTGTCGGAAAAGCGTCCCTTTTCACCCCAAGCTCCCTAACCGTGAGTCCGATTTGTGAGCCATCAGTTCCTACAGCTTACATTCATCTCGAGCGAAGTGGCCGTGCCAGTTTTGGAATTTTCCGGTCGCCGGTTCCCGTTCCGGACCCCCGGCAAGCCAATTTGGAGCCTAAGTGTCGGAAAAGAGTCCCTTTTCGCCCCAAACACTCTAACCGTGAGTCCTATTTGTGAGCCGTCAGTTCCTACAGGTTACTCTCATCTCGAGCGAAGTGGCCGTGTCAGTTTCGGAATTTTCCGGTCGCCGGTTCCAGTTCCGGACCGCCGGCGTGCCGTTTTGGAGCCTAAGTGTCGGAAAAGCGTCTCTTTTCGCCCCAAACTCCTTAACCGTGACTCCAAATTGCGAGCCGTCTGTTCCTACAGGTTACTCTCATCTCGAACGAAGTGCCCGTGGCGGTTTCGGAATTTTCCGGTAGCCGGTTCCCGTTCCGGACCCCCGGCGGTCAGTTTTGGAGCCAGAGTGTCGGAAAAGCGTGCCTTTTCGCCCCAAACTCCCTAACCGTGAGTCTTATTTGGGAGCCGTCAGTTCCTACAGGTTACTCTCATCTCGAACGAAGTGCCCGTGGCGGTTTCGGAATTTTCCGGTAGCCGGTTCCCGTTCCGGACCCCCGGCGGTCCTTTTTGGAGCAAGAGTGTCGGAAAAGCGTCCCTTTTCGCCCCAAACTCCCTAACCGTGAGTCCTATTTGCGAGTCGTCAGTTCCGACAGGTTACTATCATCTCGAGCGAAGTGGCCGTTCCGATTTCAGAATTTTCCGGTCGCCGGTTCCCATTCCGAACCCCCGGCGGGCCGTTTTGGAGCCTAAGTGTCGGAAAATCGCCCCTTTTCGCCCCAATCTCCCTAACCATGAGTCCTATTTGCGTGCAGTCAGTTCCTACAACTTACTCTCATCTCCAGCGAGGTGGCCGTGCCGGTTTCCGAATTTTCCGGTAGCCGGTTCCCGTTCCCCCGGCGGGCCGTTTTGGAGCCTAAGTGTCGGAAAAGAGTCCCTGTTCGCCCCAAACTCCCTAACCGTGAGTCCTATTTGTGAGCCGTCAGTTCCTACAGGTTACTGTCATCTCGAGCGAAGTGACCGTGCTGGTTTAGGAATTTTCCGGTCGCCGGTTCCCGTTCCCGACCCCCGGCGGGCCGTTTTGGAGCCTAAGTGTCGGAAAAGCATCCCTCTTCCCCCCAAACTCCCTAACCGTGAGTCCTATTTGCGTGCCGCCAGTTCCTACAGCTTACTCTCATCTCGAGCGAAGTGTTCGTGCCGGTGTCGGAATTTTCCGGTGGCCGGTTCCCGTTCCGGACCCCCGGCGGGCCGTTTTGGAGCCTAAGTGTCGGAGAAGAGTCCCTTTTCGCCCCAAACTCCCGAACCGTGTGTCTTATTTGGGAGCCGTCAGTTCCTACAGCTTTCTCTCATCTCGAGCGAAGTGGCCGTGTCAGTTTCGGAATTTTCCGGTCGCCGGTTCCAGTTCCGGACCGCCGGCGTGCCGTTTTGGAGCCTAAGTGTCGGAAAAGCGTCTCTTTTCGCCCCAAACTCCTTAACCGTGACTCCAAATTGCGAGCCGTCTGTTCCTACAGGTTACTCTCATCTCGAACGAAGTGCCCGTGGCGGTTTCGGAATTTTCCGGTAGCCGGTTCCCGTTCCGGACCCCCGGCGGTCAGTTTTGGAGCCAGAGTGTCGGAAAAGCGTGCCTCTTCGCCCCAAACTCCCTAACCGTGAGTCTTATTTGGGAGCCGCCAGTTCCTACAGGTTACTCTCATCTCGAACGAAGTGCCCGTGGCGGTTTCAGAATTTTCCGGTAGCCGGTTCCCGTTCCGGACCCCCGGCGGTCCGTTTTGGAGCAAGAGTGTCGGAAAAGCGTCCCTTTTCGCCCCAAACTCCCTAACCGTGAGTCCTATTTGCGAGTCGTCAGTTCCGACAGGTTACTATCATCTCGAGCGAAGTGGCCGTTCCGATTTCGGAATTTTCCGGTCGCCGGTTCCCATTCCGAACCCCCGGCGGGCCGTTTTGGAGCCTAAGTGTCGGAAAATCGCCCCTTTTCGCCCCAATCTCCCTAACCATGAGTCCTATTTGCGTGCAGTCAGTTCCTACAACTTACTCTCATCTCCAGCGAGGTGGCCGTGCCGGTTTCCGAATTTTCCGGTAGCCGGTTCCCGTTCCGGCGGCGGGCCGTTTTGGAGCCTAAGTGTCGGAAAAGAGTCCCTTTTCGCCCAAACTCCCTAACCGTGAGTCCTATTTGGGAGCCGTCAGTTCCTACAGGTTACTCTCATCTCGAGAGAAGTGATCGTGCCCATTTCGGAATTTTCCGGTCGCCGGTTCCCATTTCGGACCCCCGGCGTGCCGTTTTGGAGCCTAAGTGTCGGAAAAGCGTCCCTTTTCACCCCAAGCTCCCTAACCGTGAGTCCGATTTGTGAGCCATCAGTTCCTACAGCTTACATTCATCTCGAGCGAAGTGGCCGTGCCAGTTTTGGAATTTTCCGGTCGCCGGTTCCCGTTCCGGACCCCCGGCAAGCCAATTTGGAGCCTAAGTGTCGGAAAAGAGTCCCTTTTCGCCCCAAACACTCTAACCGTGAGTCCTATTTGTGAGCCGTCAGTTCCTACAGGTTACACTCATCTCGAGCGAAGTGGCCGTGTCAGTTTCGGAATTTTCCGGTCGCCGGTTCCAGTTCCGGACCGCCGGCGTGCCGTTTTGGAGCCTAAGTGTCGGAAAAGCGTCTCTTTTCGCCCCAAACTCCTTAACCGTGACTCCAAATTGCGAGCCGTCTGTTCCTACAGGTTACTCTCATCTCGAACGAAGTGCCCGTGGCGGTTTCGGAATTTTCCGGTAGCCGGTTCCCGTTCCGGACCCCCGGCGGTCAGTTTTGGAGCCAGAGTGTCGGAAAAGCGTGCCTTTTCGCCCCAAACTCCCTAACCGTGAGTCTTATTTGGGAGCCGTCAGTTCCTACAGGTTACTCTCATCTCGAACGAAGTGCCCGTGGCGGTTTCGGAATTTTCCGGTAGCCGGTTCCCGTTCCGGACCCCCGGCGGTCCTTTTTGGAGCAAGAGTGTCGGAAAAGCGTCCCTTTTCGCCCCAAACTCCCTAACCGTGAGTCCTATTTGCGAGTCGTCAGTTCCGACAGGTTACTATCATCTCGAGCGAAGTGGCCGTTCCGATTTCAGAATTTTCCGGTCGCCGGTTCCCATTCCGAACCCCCGGCGGGCCGTTTTGGAGCCTAAGTGTCGGAAAATCGCCCCTTTTCGCCCCAATCTCCCTAACCATGAGTCCTATTTGCGTGCAGTCAGTTCCTACAACTTACTCTCATCTCCAGCGAGGTGGCCGTGCCGGTTTCCGAATTTTCCGGTAGCCGGTTCCCGTTCCCCCGGCGGGCCGTTTTGGAGCCTAAGTGTCGGAAAAGAGTCCCTGTTCGCCCCAAACTCCCTAACCGTGAGTCCTATTTGTGAGCCGTCAGTTCCTACAGGTTACTGTCATCTCGAGCGAAGTGACCGTGCTGGTTTAGGAATTTTCCGGTCGCCGGTTCCCGTTCCCGACCCCCGGCGGGCCGTTTTGGAGCCTAAGTGTCGGAAAAGCATCCCTCTTCCCCCCAAACTCCCTAACCGTGAGTCCTATTTGCGTGCCGCCAGTTCCTACAGCTTACTCTCATCTCGAGCGAAGTGTTCGTGCCGGTGTCGGAATTTTCCGGTGGCCGGTTCCCGTTCCGGACCCCCGGCGGGCCGTTTTGGAGCCTAAGTGTCGGAGAAGAGTCCCTTTTCGCCCCAAACTCCCGAACCGTGTGTCTTATTTGGGAGCCGTCAGTTCCTACAGCTTTCTCTCATCTCGAGCGAAGTGGCCGTGTCAGTTTCGGAATTTTCCGGTCGCCGGTTCCAGTTCCGGACCGCCGGCGTGCCGTTTTGGAGCCTAAGTGTCGGAAAAGCGTCTCTTTTCGCCCCAAACTCCTTAACCGTGACTCCAAATTGCGAGCCGTCTGTTCCTACAGGTTACTCTCATCTCGAACGAAGTGCCCGTGGCGGTTTCGGAATTTTCCGGTAGCCGGTTCCCGTTCCGGACCCCCGGCGGTCAGTTTTGGAGCCAGAGTGTCGGAAAAGCGTGCCTTTTCGCCCCAAACTCCCTAACCGTGAGTCTTATTTGGGAGCCGTCAGTTCCTACAGGTTACTCTCATCTCGAACGAAGTGCCCGTGGCGGTTTCGGAATTTTCCGGTAGCCGGTTCCCGTTCCGGACCCCCGGCGGTCCGTTTTGGAGCAAGAGTGTCGGAAAAGCGTCCCTTTTCGCCCCAAACTCCCTAACCGTGAGTCCTATTTGCGAGTCGTCAGTTCCGACAGGTTACTATCATCTCGAGCGAAGTGGCCGTTCCGATTTCGGAATTTTCCGGTCGCCAGTTCCCATTCCGAACCCCCGGCGGGCCGTTTTGGAGCCTAAGTGTCGGAAAAATCGCCCCTTTTCGCACCAATCTCCCTAACCATGAGTCCTATTTGCGTGCAGTCAGTTCCTACAACTTACTCTCATCTCCAGCGAGGTGGCCGTGCCGGTTTCCGAATTTTCCGGTAGCCGGTTCCCGTTCCGGCGGCGGGCCGTTTTGGAGCCTAAGTGTCGGAAAAGAGTCCCTTTTCGCCCAAACTCCCTAACCGTGAGTCCTATTTGGGAGCCGTCAGTTCCTACAGGTTACTCTCATCTCGAGAGAAGTGATCGTGCCCGTTTCGGAATTTTCCGGTCGCCGGTTCCCATTTCGGACCCCCGGCGTGCCGTTTTGGAGCCTAAGTGTCGGAAAAGCGTCCCTTTTCACCCCAAGCTCCCTAACCGTGAGTCCGATTTGTGAGCCATCAGTTCCTACAGCTTACATTCATCTCGAGCGAAGTGGCCGTGCCGGTTTTGGAATTTTCCGGTCGCCGGTTCCCGTTCCGGACCCCCGGCAAGCCAATTTGGAGCCTAAGTGTCGGAAAAGAGTCCCTTTTCGCCCCAAACACTCTAACCGTGAGTCCTATTTGTGAGCCGTCAGTTCCTACAGGTTACTCTCATCTCGAGCGAAGTGGCCGTGCCAGTTTCGGAATTTTCCGGTCGCCGGTTCCCGTTCCCGACCCACGGCGGGCCGTTTTGGAGCCTAAGTGTCGGAAAAGAGTCCCTGTTCGCCCCAAACTCCCTAACCGTGAGTCCTATTTGTGAGCCGTCAGTTCCTACAGGTTACTGTCATCTCGAGCGAAGTGACCGTGCCGGTTTAGGAATTTTCCGGTCGCCGGTTCCCGTTCCGGACCGCCGGCGTGCCGTTTTAGAGCCTAAGTGTCGGAAAAGCGTCTCTTTTCGCCCCAAACTCCTTAACCGTGACTCCAAATTGCGAGCCGTCTGTTCCTACAGGTTACTCTCATCTCGAACGAAGTGCCCGTGGCGGTTTCGGAATTTTCCGGTAGCCGGTTCCCATTCCGGACCCCCGGCGGTCAGTTTTGGAGCCAGAGTGTCGGAAAAGCGTGCCTCTTCGCCCCAAACTCCCTAACCGTGAGTCTTATTTGGGAGCCGTCAGTTCCTACCGGTTACTCTCATCTCGAACGAAGTGCCCGTGGCGGTTTCAGAATTTTCCGGTAGCCGGTTGCCGTTCCGGACCCCCGGCGGTCCGTTTTGGAGCAAGAGTGTCGGAAAAGCGTCCCTTTTCGCCCCAAACTCCCTAACCGTGAGTCCTATTTGCGAGTCGTCAGTTCCGACAGGTTACTATCATCTCGAGCGAAATGGCCGTTCCGATTTCGGAATTTTCCGGTCGCCGGTTCCCATTCCGAACCCCCGGCGGGCCGTTTTGGAGCCTAAGTGTCGGAAAATCGCCCCTTTTCGCCCCAATCTCCCTAACCATGAGTCCTATTTGCGTGCAGTCAGTTCCTACAACTTACTCTCATCTCCAGCGAGGTGGCCGTGCCGGTTTCCGAATTTTCCGGTAGCCGGTTCCCGTTCCGGCGGCGGGCCGTTTTGGAGCCTAAGTGTCGGAAAATAGTCCCTTTTCGCCCAAACTCCCTAACCGTGAGTCCTATTTGGGAGCCGTCAGTTCCTACAGGTTACTCTCATCTCGAGAGAAGTGATCGTGCCCGTTTCGGAATTTTCCGGTCGCCGGTTCCCATTTCGGACCCCCGGCGTGCCGTTTTGGAGCCTAAGTGTCGGAAAAGCGTCCCTTTTCACCCCAAGCTCCCTAACCGTGAGTCCGATTTGTGAGCCATCAGTTCCTACAGCTTACATTCATCTCGAGCGAAGTGGCCGTGCCAGTTTTGGAATTTTCCGGTCGCCGGTTCCCGTTCCGGACCCCCGGCAAGCCAATTTGGAGCCTAAGTGTCGGAAAAGAGTCCCTTTTCGCCCCAAACACTCTAACCGTGAGTCCTATTTGTGAGCCGTCAGTTCCTACAGGTTACTCTCATCTCGAGCGAAGTGGCCGTGCCAGTTTCGGAATTTTCCGGTCGCCGGTTCTCGTTCCCGACCCCCGGCGGGCCGTTTTGGAGCCTAAGTGTCGGAAAAGAGTCCCTGTTCGCCCCAAACTCCCTAACCGTGAGTCCTATTTGTGAGCCGTCAGTTCCTACAGGTTACTGTCATCTCGAGCGAAGTGACCGTGCTGGTTTAGGAATTTTCCGGTCGCCGGTTCCCGTTCCCGACCCCCGGCGGGCCGTTTTGGAGCCTAAGTGTCGGAAAAGCATCCCTCTTCCCCCCAAACTCCCTAACCGTGAGTCCTATTTGCGTGCCGCCAGTTCCTACAGCTTACTCTCATCTCGAGCGAAGTGTTCGTGCCGGTGTGGGAATTTTCCGGTGGCCGGTTCCCGTTCCGGACCCCCGGCGGGCCGTTTTGGAGCCTAAGTGTCGGAGAAGAGTCCCTTTTCGCCCCAAACTCCCGAACCGTGTGTCTTATTTGGGAGCCGTCAGTTCCTACAGCTTTCTCTCATCTCGAGCGAAGTGGCCGTGTCAGTTTCGGAATTTTCCGGTCGCCGGTTCCAGTTCCGGACCGCCGGCGTGCCGTTTTGGAGCCTAAGTGTCGGAAAAGCGTCTCTTTTCGCCCCAAACTCCTTAACCGTGACTCCAAATTGCGAGCCGTCTGTTCCTACAGGTTACTCTCATCTCGAACGAAGTGCCCGTGGCGGTTTCAGAATTTTCCGGTAGCCGGTTCCCGTTCCGGACCCCCGGCGGTCAGTTTTGGAGCCAGAGTGTCGGAAAAGCAAGCCTTTTCGCCCCAAACTCCCTAACCGTGAGTCTTATTTGGGAGCCGTCAGTTCCTACAGGTTACTCTCATCTCGAACGAAGTGCCCGTGGCGGTTTCGGAATTTTCCGGTAGCCGGTTCCCGTTCCGGACCCCCGGCGGTCCTTTTTGGAGCAAGAGTGTCGGAAAAGCGTCCTTTTTCGCCCCAAACTCCCTAACCGTGAGTCCTATTTGCGAGTCGTCAGTTCCGACAGGTTACTATCATCTCGAGCGAAGTGGCCGTTCCGATTTCGGAATTTTCCGGTCGCCGGTTCCCATTCCGAACCCCCGGCGGGCCGTTTTGGAGCCTAAGTGTCGGAAAATCGCCCCTTTTCGCCCCAATCTCCCTAACCATGAGTCCTATTTGCGTGCAGTCAGTTCCTACAACTTACTCTCATCTCCAGCGAGGTGGCCGTGCCGGTTTCCGAATTTTCCGGTAGCCGGTTCCCGTTCCGGCGGCGGGCCGTTTTGGTGCCTATGTGTCGGAAAAGAGTCCCTTTTCGCCCAAACTCCCTAACCGTGAGTCCTATTTGGGAGCCGTCAGTTCCTACAGGTTACTCTCATCTCGAGAGAAGGGATCGTGCCCGTTTCGGAATTTTCCGGTCGCCGGTTCCCATTTCGGACCCCCGGCGTGCCGTTTTGGAGCCTAAGTGTCGGAAAAGCGTCCATTTTCACCCCAAGCTCCCTAACCGTGAGTCCGATTTGTGAGCCATCAGTTCCTACAGCTTACATTCATCTCGAGCGAAGTGGCCGTGCCGGTTTTGGAATTTTCCGGTCGCCGGTTCCCGTTCCGGACCCCCGGCAAGCCAATTTGGAGCCTAAGTGTCGGAAAAGAGTCCCTTTTCGCCCCAAACACTCTAACCGTGAGTCCTATTTGTGAGCCGTCAGTTCCTACAGGTTACTCTCATCTCGAGCGAAGTGGCCGTGCCAGTTTCGGAATTTTCCGGTCGCCGGTTCCCGTTCCCGACCCACGGCGGGCCGTTTTGGAGCCTAAGTGTCGGAAAAGAGTCCCTGTTCGCCCCAAACTCCCTAACCGTGAGTCCTATTTGTGAGCCGTCAGTTCCTACAGGTTACTGTCATCTCGAGCGAAGTGACCGTGCCGGTTTAGGAATTTTCCGGTCGCCGGTTCCCGTTCCCGACCCCCGGCGGGCCGTTTTGGAGCCTAAGTGTCGGAAAAGCGTCTCTTTTCGCCCCAAACTCCTTAACCGTGACTCCAAATTGCGAGCCGTCTGTTACTACAGGTTACTCTCATCTCGAACGAAGTGCCCGTGGCGGTTTCGGAATTTTCCGGTAGCCGGTTCCCGTTCCGGACCCCCGGCGGTCAGTTTTGGAGCCAGAGTGTCGGAAAAGCGTGCCTCTTCGCCCCAAACTCCCTAACCGTGAGTCTTATTTGGGAGCCGTCAGTTCCTACAGGTTACTCTCATCTCGAACGAAGTGCCCGTGGCGGTTTCAGAATTTTCCGGTAGCCGGTTCCCGTTCCGGACCCCCGGCGGTCCGTTTTGGAGCAAGAGTGTCGGAAAAGCGTCCCTTTTCGCCCCAAACTCCCTAACCGTGAGTCCTATTTGCGAGTCGTCAGTTCCGACAGGTTACTATCATCTCGAGCGAAGTGGCCGTTCCGATTTCGGAATTTTCCAGTTGCCGGTTCCCATTCCGAACCCCCGGCGGGCCGTTTTGGAGCCTAAGTGTCGGAAAATCGCCCCTTTTCGCCCCAATCTCCCTAACCATGAGTCCTATTTGCGTGCAGTCAGTTCCTACAACTTACTCTCATCTCCAGCGAGGTGGCCGTGCCGGTTTCCGAATTTTCCGGTAGCCGGTTCCCGTTCCGGCGGCGGGCCGTTTTGGAGCCTAAGTGTCGGAAAAGAGTCCCTTTTCGCCCAAACTCCCTAACCGTGAGTCCTATTTGGGAGCCGTCAGTTCCTACAGGTTACTCTCATCTCGAGAGAAGTGATCGTGCCCGTTTCGGAATTTTCCGGTCGCCGGTTCCCATTTCGGACCCCCGGCGTGCCGTTTTGGAGCCTAAGTGTCGGAAAAAGTCCCTTTTCACCCCAAGCTCCCTAACCGTGAGTCCGATTTGTGAGCCATCAGTTCCTACAGCTTACATTCATCTCGAGCGAAGTGGCCGTGCCAGTTTTGGAATTTTCCGGTCGCCGGTTCCCGTTCCGGACCCCCGGCAAGCCAATTTGGAGCCTAAGTGTCGGAAAAGAGTCCCTTTTCGCCCCAAACACTCTAACCGTGAGTCCTATTTGTAAGCCGTCAGTTCCTACAGGTTACTCTCATCTCGAGCGAAGTGGCCGTGCCAGTTTCGGAATTTTCCGGTCGCCGGTTCTCGTTCCCGACCCCCGGCGGGCCGTTTTGGAGCCTAAGTGTCGGAAAAGAGTCCCTGTTCGCCCTAAACTCCCTAACCGTGAGTCCTATTTGTGAGCCGTCAGTTCCTACAGGTTACTGTCATCTCGAGCGAAGTGACTGTGCTGGTTTAGGAATTTTCCGGTCGCCGGTTCCCGTTCCCGACCCCCGGCGGGCCGTTTTGGAGC
The DNA here is from genome assembly GCA_029852735.1 of Persea americana. NCBI lineage: Eukaryota > Viridiplantae > Streptophyta > Magnoliopsida > Laurales > Lauraceae > Persea > Persea americana. The sequence continues at coordinate 768,873 of JAQQXO010000015.1, forward strand.
CTAAGTGTCGGAAAAGCATCCCTCTTCCCCCCAAACTCCCTAACCGTGAGTCCTATTTGCGTGCCGCCAGTTCCTACAGCTTACTCTCATCTCGAGCGAAGTGTTCGTGCCGGTGTCGGAATTTTCCGGTGGCCGGTTCCCGTTCCGGACCCCCGGCGGGCCGTTTTGGAGCCTAAGTGTCGGAGAAGAGTCCCTTTTCGCCCCAAACTCCCGAACCGTGTGTCTTATTTGGGAGCCGTCAGTTCCTACAGCTTTCTCTCATCTCGAGCGAAGTGGCCGTGTCAGTTTCGGAATTTTCCGGTCGCCGGTTCCAGTTCCGGACCGCCGGCGTGCCGTTTTGGAGCCTAAGTGTCGGAAAAGCGTCTCTTTTCGCCCCAAACTCCTTAACCGTGACTCCAAATTGCGAGCCGTCTGTTCCTACAGGTTACTCTCATCTCGAACGAAGTGCCCGTGGCGGTTTCAGAATTTTCCGGTAGCCGGTTCCCGTTCCGGACCCCCGGCGGTCAGTTTTGGAGCCAGAGTGTCGGAAAAGCGTGCCTTATCGCCCCAAACTCCCTAACCGTGAGTCTTATTTGGGAGCCGTCAGTTCCTACAGGTTACTCTCATCTCGAGCGAAGTGCCCGTGGCGGTTTCGGAATTTTCCGGTAGCCGGTTCCCGTTCCGGACCCCCGGCGGTCCTTTTTGGAGCAAGAGTGTCGGAAAAGCGTCCCTTTTCGCCCCAAACTCCCTAACCGTGAGTCCTATTTGGGAGTCGTCAGTTCCGACAGGTTACTATCATCTCGAGCGAAGTGGCCGTTCCGATTTCGGAATTTTCCGGTCGCCGGTTCCCATTCCGAACCCCCGGCGGGCCGTTTTGGAGCCTAAGTGTCGGAAAATCGCCCCTTTTCGCCCCAATCTCCCTAACCATGAGTCCTATTTGCGTGCAGTCAGTTCCTACAACTTACTCTCATCTCCAGCGAGGTGGCCGTGCTGGTTTCCGAATTTTCCGGTAGCCGGTTCCCGTTCCGGCGGCGGGCCGTTTTGGTGCCTAAGTGTCGGAAAAGAGTCCCTTTTCGCCCAAACTCCCTAACCGTGAGTCCTATTTGGGAGCCGTCAGTTCCTACAGGTTACTCTCATCTCGAGAGAAGGGATCGTGCCCGTTTCGGAATTTTCCGGTCGCCGGTTCCCATTTCGGACCCCCGGCGTGCCGTTTTGGAGCCTAAGTGTCGGAAAAGCGTCCCTTTTCACCCCAAGCTCCCTAACCGTGAGTCCGATTTGTGAGCCATCAGTTCCTACAGCTTACATTCATCTCGAGCGAAGTGGCCGTGCCGGTTTTGGAATTTTCCGGTCGCCGGTTCCCGTTCCGGACCCCCGGCAAGCCAATTTGGAGCCTAAGTGTCGGAAAAGAGTCCCTTTTCGCCCCAAACACTCTAACCGTGAGTCCTATTTGTGAGCCGTCAGTTCCTACAGGTTACTCTCATCTCGAGCGAAGTGGCCGTGCCAGTTTCGGAATTTTCCGGTCGCCGGTTCCCGTTCCCGACCCACGGCGGGCCGTTTTGGAGCCTAAGTGTCGGAAAAGAGTCCCTGTTCGCCCCAAACTCCCTAACCGTGAGTCCTATTTGTGAGCCGTCAGTTCCTACAGGTTACTGTCATCTCGAGCGAAGTGACCGTGCCGGTTTAGGAATTTTCCGGGCGCCGGTTCCCGTTCCCGACCCCCGGCGGGCCGTTTTGGAGCCTAAGTGTCGGAAAAGCGTCCCTCTTCCCCCCAAACTCCCTAACCGTGAGTCCTATTTGCGTGCCGCCAGTTCCTACAGCTTACTCTCATCTCGAGCGAAGTGTTCATGCCGGTGTCGGAATTTTCCGGTTGCCGGTTCCGGTTCCGGACCCCCGGCGGGCCGTTTTGGAGCCTAAGTGTCGGAAAAGCGTCCCTTTTCGCCCCAAACTCCTTAACCGTGACTCCAAATTGCGAGCCGTTTGTTCCTACAGGTTACTCTCATCTCGAGCGACGTGGCCGTGCGGTTTCGGAATTTTCCGGTAGCCGGTTCACGTTCCGGACCCCCGGCGGTCCGTTTTGGTGCCAGAGTGTCGGAAAAGCGTCCCTTTTCGCCCCAAACTCCCTAACCGTGAGTCCTATTTGCGAGTCGTCAGTTCCGACAGGTTACTATCATCTCGAGCAAAGTGGCCGTTCCGATTTCGGAATTTTCCGGTCGTCGGTTCCCATTCCGAACCCCCGGCGGGCCGTTTTGGAGCCGAAGTGACGGAAAATCGCCCCTTTTCGCCCCAATCTCCCTAACCATGAGTCCTATTTGCGTGCAGTCAGTTCCTACAACTTACTCTCATCTCCAGCGAGGTGGCCATGCCGGTTTCCGAATTTTCCGGTAGCCGGTTCCCGTTCAGGACCCCCGGCGGGCCGTTTTGGAGCCTAAGTGTCGGAAAAGAGTCCATTTTCGCCCAAACTCCCTAACCGTGAGTCCTATTTGGGAGCCGTCAGTTCCTACAGGTTACTCTCATCTCGAGAGAAGTGACCGTGCCCGTTTCGGAATTTTTCGGTCGCCGGTTCCCATTTCAGACCCCCGGCGTGCCGTTTTGGAGCCTAAGTGTCGGAAAAGCGTCCCTTTTCACCCCAAGCTCCCAAACCGTGAGTCCGATTTGTGAGCCATCAGTTCCTACAGCTTACTCTCTTCTCGCGCGAAGTGGCCGTGCCGGTTTCGGAATTTTCCGGTCGCCGGTTCCCGTTCCGGTCCCCCGGCAAGCCAATTTGCAGCCTAAGTGTCGGAAAAGTGTCCCTTTTCGCCCAAAATACTCTAACCGTGAGTCCTATTTGTGAGCCGTCAGTTCCTACAGGTTACTGTCATCTCGAGCGTAGTGACCGTGCCGGTTTAGGAATTTTCCGGTCGCCGGTTCCCGTTCCCGACCCCCGGCGGGCCGTTTTGGAGCCTAAGTGTCGGAAAAGCGTCCCTCTTCCCCCCAAACTCCCTAACCGTGAGTCCTATTTGCGTGCCGCCAGTTCCTACAGCTTACTCTCATCTCGAGCGAAGTGTTCGTGCCGGTGTCGGAATTTTCCGGTCGCCGGTTCCCATTCCGAACCCCCGGCGGGCCGTTTTGGAGCCTAAGTGTCGGAAAATCGCCCCTTTTCGCCCCAATCTCCCTAACCATGAGTCCTATTTGCGTGCAGTCAGTTCCTACAACTTACTCTCATCTCCAGCGAGGTGGCCGTGCCGGTTTCCGAATTTTCCGGTAGCCGGTTCCCGTTCCGGCGGCGGGCCGTTTTGGTGCCTAAGTGTCGGAAAAGAGTCCCTTTTCGCCCAAACTCCCTAACCGTGAGTCCTATTTGGGAGCCGTCAGTTCCTACAGGTTACTCTCATCTCGAGAGAAGGGATCGTGCCCGTTTCGGAATTTTCCGGTCGCCGGTTCCCATTTCGGACCCCCGGCGTGCCGTTTTGGAGCCTAAGTGTCGGAAAAGCGTCCCTTTTCACCCCAAGCTCCCTAACCGTGAGTCCGATTTGTGAGCCATCAGTTCCTACAGCTTACATTCATCTCGAGCGAAGTGGCCGTGCCGGTTTTGGAATTTTCCGGTCGCCGGTTCCCGTTCCGGACCCCCGGCAAGCCAATTTGGAGCCTAAGTGTCGGAAAAGAGTCCCTTTTCGCCCCAAACACTCTAACCGTGAGTCCTATTTGTGAGCCGTCAGTTCCTACAGGTTACTCTCATCTCGAGCGAAGTGGCCGTGCCAGTTTCGGAATTTTCCGGTCGCCGGTTCCCGTTCCCGACCCACGGCGGGCCGTTTTGGAGCCTAAGTGTCGGAAAAGAGTCCCTGTTCGCCCCAAACTCCCTAACCGTGAGTCCTATTTGTGAGCCGTCAGTTCCTACAGGTTACTGTCATCTCGAGCGAAGTGACCGTGCCGGTTTAGGAATTTTCCGGTCGCCGGTTCCCGTTCCCGACCCCCGGCGGGCCGTTTTGGAGCCTAAGTGTCGGAAAAGCGTCCCTCTTCCCCCCAAACTCCCTAACCGTGAGTCCTATTTGCGTGCCGCCAGTTCCTACAGCTTACTCTCATCTCGAGCGAAGTGTTCATGCCGGTGTCGGAATTTTCCGGTTGCCGGTTCCGGTTCCGGACCCTCGGCGGGCCGTTTTGGAGCCTAAGTGTCGGAAAAGCGTCCCTTTTCGCCCCAAACTCCTTAACCGTGACTCCAAATTGTGAGCCGTCAATTCCTACAGGTTACTCTCATCTCGAGCGAAGTGGCCGTGGCGGTTTCGTAATTTTCCGGTAGCCGGTTCCCGTTCCGGACCCCCGGCGGTCCGTTTTGGAGCCATAGTGTCGGAAAAGCGTCCCTTTTTGCCCCAAACTCCCTAACCGTGAGTCTTATTTGCGAGCCGTCAGTTCCAACAGGTTACTCTCATCTCGAGCGAAGTGGCCGTGCCGATTTCAGAATTTTCCGGTCACCGGTTCCCGTCCCGGACCCCCGGCGGGCCGTTTTGGAGCCCAAGTGTCGGAGAAGAGTCCCTTTTCGCCCCAAACTCCCTAACCGTGTGTCTTATTTGGGAGCCGTCAATTCCTACAGCTTACACTCATCTCGAGCGAAGTGCCCGTGCCTGTTTCGGAATTTTCCGACCGCCGGTTCCAGTTCCGGACCGCCGGCGGGCCATTTTGGAGCCTAAGTGTCGGAAAAGCGTCCCTTTTCGCCCTAAACTCCTTAACCGTGACTCCAAATTGCGAGCCGTCTGTTCCTACATGTTACTCTCATCTCGAGCGAAGTGGCCGTGGCGGTTTCGAAATTTTCCGGTAGCCGGTTCCCATTCCGGACCCCCGGCGGTCCGTTTTGGGGCCAGAGTGTCGGAAATGCATCCCTTTTCGCTCCAAACTCCCTAACCGTGAGTCTTATTTGCGAGCCGTCAGTTCCAACAGGTTACTCTCATCTCGAGCGAAGTGGCCGTGCCGATTTCAGAATTTTCCGGTCACCGGTTCCCGTTCCGTACCCCCGGCGGGCCGTTTTGGAGCCTAAGTGTCGGAAAAGAGTCCCTGTTCGCCCCAAACTCCCTAACCGTGAGTCCTATTTGTGAGCCGTCAGTTCCTACACGTTGCTGTCATCTCGAGCGAAGTGACCGTGCCGGTTTAGGAATTTTCCGGTCGCCGGTTCCCGTTCCCGACCCCCGGCGGGCCGTTTTGGAGCCTAAGTGTCGGAAAAGCGTCCCTCTTCCCCCCAAACTCCCTAACCGTGAGTCCTATTTGCGTGCCGCCAGTTCCTACAGCTTACTCTCATCTCGAGCGAAGTGTTCATGCCGGTGTCGGAATTTTCCGGTTGCCGGTTCCGGTTCCGGACCCCCGGCGGGCCGTTTTGGAGCCTAAGTGTCGGAAGAGCGTCCCTTTTCGCCCCAAACTCCTTAACCGTGACTCCAAATTGTGAGCCGTCTGTTCCTACAGGTTACTCTCATCTCGAGCGAAGTGGCCGTGGCGGTTTCGGAATTTTCCGGTAGCCGGTTCCCGTTCCGGACCCCCGGCGGTCCGTTTTGGAGCCATAGTGTCGGAAAAGCGTCCCTTTTTGCCCCAAACTCCCTAACCGTGAGTCTTATTTGCGAGCCGTTAGTTCCAACAGGTTACTCTCATCTCGAGCGAAGTGGCCGTGCCGATTTCAGAATTTTCCGGTCACCGGTTCCCGTCCCGGACCCCCGGCGGGCCGTTTTGGAGCCCAAGTGTCGGAGAAGAGTCCCTTTTCGCCCCAAACTCCCTAACCGTGTGTCTTATTTGGGAGCCGTCAGTTCCTACAGCTTACACTCATCTCGAGCGAAGTGCCCGTGCCTGTTTCGGAATTTTCCGACCGCCGGTTCCAGTTCCGGACCGCCGGCGGGCCGTTTTGGAGCCTAAGTGTCGGAAAAGCGTCCCTTTTCGCCCTAAACTCCTTAACCGTGACTCCAAATTGCGAGCCGTCTGTTCCTGCATGTTACTCTCATCTCGAGCGAAGTGGCCGTGGCGGTTTCGAAATTTTTCGGTAGCCGGTTCCCAATCCGGACCCCCGGCGGTCCGTTTTGGAGCCAGAGTGTCGGAAATGCGTCCCTTTTCGCACCAAACTCCCTAACCGTGAGTCTTATTTGCGAGCAGTCAGTTCCAACAGGTTACTCTCATCTCGAGCGAATTGGCCGTGCCGATTTCAGAATTTTCCGGTCACCGGTTCCCGTTCCGTACCCCCGGCGGGCCGTTTTGGAGCCTAAGTGTCGGAAAAGAGTCCCTGTTCGCCCCAAACTCCCTAACCGTGAGTCCTATTTGTGAGCCGTCAGTTCCTACACGTTACTGTCATCTCGAGCGAAGTGACCGTGCCGGTTTAGGAATTTTCCGGTCGCCGGTTCCCGTTCCCGACCCCCGGCGGGCCGTTTTGGAGCCTAAGTGTCGGAAAAGCGTCCCTCTTCCCCCCAAACTCCCTAACCGTGAGTCCTATTTGCGTGCCGCCAGTTCCTACAGCTTACTGTCATCTCGAGCGAAGTGTTCATGCCGGTGTCGGAATTTTCCGATTGCCGGTTCCGGTTCCGGACCCCCGGCGGGCCGTTTTGGAGCCTAAGTGTCGGAAATGCGTCCCTTTTCGCCCCAAACTCCTTTATCGTGACTCCAAATTGCGAGCCGTCTGTTCCTACAGGTTACTCTCATCTCGAGCGAAGTGGCCGTGGTGGTTTCGGAATTTTCCGGTAGCCGGTTCCCGTTCCGGACCCCCGGCGGTCCGTTTTGGAGCCAGAGTGTCGGAAAAGCGTCCCTTTTCGCCCCAAACTCCCTAACCGTGAGTCTTATTTGCGAGCCGTCAGTTCCAACAGGTTACTCTCATCTCGAGCGAAGTGGCCGTGCCGATTTCAGAATTTTCCGGTCACCGGTTCCCATCCCGGACCCCCGGCGGGCCGTTTTGGAGCCCAAGTGTCGGAGAAGAGACCCTTTTCGCCCCAAACTCCCTAACCGTGTGTCATATTTGGGAGCCGTCTCTTCCTACAGCTTACTCTCATCTCGAACGAAGTAGCCGTGGCGGTTTCGAAATTTTCCGGTAGCCGGTTCCCATTCCGGACCCCCGGCGGTCCGTTTTGGAGCCAGAGTGTCGGAAAAGCGTCCCTTTTCTCCCCAAACTCCGTAACCGTGAGTCTTATTTGCGAGCCTTCAGTTCCAACAGGTTACTCTCATCTCGAGCGAAGTGGCCATGCCGATTTCAGAATTTTCCGGTCACCGGTTCCCGTTCCGTACCCCCGGCTGGCCGTTTTGGAGCCCAAGTGTCGGAGAAGAGTCCCTTTTCGCCCCAAACTCCCTAACCGTGTGTCTTATTTGGGAGCCGTCAATTCCTACAGCTTACTCTCATCTCAGGCGAAGTGACCGTGCCGGTTTCCGAATTTTCCGGTCGCCGGTTCCCGTTCCGGACCCCCGGCGGTCCGTTTTGGAGCCAGAGTGTCGGAAAAGCGTCCCTTTTCGCCCCAAACTCCCTAACCGTGAGTCTTATTTGCGAGCCGTCAGTTCCAACAGGTTACTCTCATCTTGAGCGAAGTGACCGTGCCGATTTCAGAATTTTCCGGCCACCGATTCCCATTTCGTACCCCCGGCGGGCCGTTTTGGAGCCCAAGTGTCGGAGAAGAGTCCCTTTTTGCCCCAAACTCCATAACCGTGTGTCTTATTTGGGAGCCGTCAATTCCTACAGCTTACTCTCATCTCAGGCGAAGTGACCGTGCCGGTTTCCGAATTTTCCGGTCGCCGGTTCACGTTCCGGACCCCCGGCGGTCCGTTTTGGAGCCAGAGTGTCGGAAAAGCGTCCCTTTTCGCCCCAAACACCCTAGCCATGAGTCTTATTTGCGAGCCATCACTTCCAACAGGTTACTCTCATCTCGAGCGAAGTGGCCGTGCCGATTTCCGAATTTTTCCGTCACCGGTTCCCGTCCCGGACCCCCGGCGGGCCGTTTTGGAGCCCAAGTGTCGGAGAAGAGTCCCTTTTCGCCCCAAACTCCGGAACCGTGTGTCTTATTTGGGAGCCGTCAGTTCATACAGCTTACTCTCATCTCGAGCGAAGTGCCCGTGCCTGTTTCGGAATTTTACGACCGCCGGTCCCAGTTCCGGACCGCCGGCTGGCCGTTTTGGAGGCTAAGTGTCGGAAAAGCGTCCCTTTTCGCCCTAAACTCCTTACCTGTGACTCCAAATTGCGAGCCGTCTGTTCCTACAGGTTACTCTCATCTCGAGCGAAGTGGCCGTGGCGGTTTCGGAAATTTCCGGTGGCCGGTTCCCATTCCGGACCCCCGGCGGTCCGTTTTGGAGCCAGAGTGTCGGAAAAGCGTCGCTTTTCGCCCCAAACACCCTAACCGTGAGTCTTATTTGCGAGCCGTCAGTTCCAACAGGTTACGCTCCTCTCGAGCGAAGTGGTCGTGCCGATTTCAGAATTTTCCGGTCACCGGTTCCCGTTCCGGACCCCCGGCGGGCCGTTTTGGAGCCCAAGCGTCGCTTTTCGCCCAAAACTCCCTAACCGTGTGTCTTATTTGGGAGCCGTCAGTTCCTACAGCTTACTCTCATCTCAGGCGAAGTGACCGTGCCGGTTTCCGAATTTTTCGGTCACCGGTTCCCGTTTCGGACCCCCGGCGGGCCGTTTTGGAGCCCAAGCGTCGCATTTCGCCCCAAACTCCCGAACCGTGTGTCTTATTTGGGAGCCGTCAGTTCATACAGCTTACTCTCATCTCGAGCGAAGTGCCCGTGCCTATTACGGAATTTTCCGACCGCCGGTTCCAGTTCCGGACCGCCGGCGGGCCGTTTTGGAGCCTAAGTGTCGGAAAAGCGTCCCTTTTCGCCCTAAAGTCCTTTACCGTGACTCCAAATTGCGAGCCGTCTGTTCCTACAGGTTACTCTCATCTCGAGCGAAGTGGCCGTGGCGGTTTCGAAATTTTCCGGTAGCCGGTTCCCATTCCGGACCCCCGGCGGTCCGTTTTGGAGACAGAGTGTCAGAAAAGCGTCCCTTTTCGCCCCAAACTCCCTAACCGTGAGTCTTATTTGCGAGCCGTCAGTTCCAACAGGTTACTCTCATCTCGAGCGAAGTGGCCGTACCGATTTCAGAATTTTCCGGTCAACGGCTCCCGTTCCGTACCCCCGGCGGGCCGTTTTGGAGCCCAAGTGTCGGAGAAGAGTCCCTTTTCGCCCCAAACTCCCTAACCGTGTGTCTTATTTGGGAGCCGTCAGTTCCTACAGCTTACTCTCATCTCAGGCAAAGTGACCGTGCCGGTTTCCGAATTTTCCGGTCGCCGGTTCCCGTTCCGGACCCCCGCCGGTCCGTTTTGGAGCCAGAGTGTCGGAAAAGCGTCCCTTTTCGCCCCAAACTCCCTAACCGTGAGTCTTATTTGCGAGCCGTCAGTTCCAACAGGGTACTCTCATCTTGAGCGAAGTGGCCGTGCCGATTTCAGAATTTTCCGGCCACCGGTTTCCGTTCCGTACCCCCGGCGGGCCGTTTTGGAGCCCAAGTGTCGGAGAAGAGTCCCTTTTCGCCCCAAACTCCCTAACCGTGTGTCTTATTTGGGACCCGTCAGTTCCTACAGCTTACTCTCATCTCAGGCGAAGTGACCGTGCCGGTTTCGGAATTTTCCGGTCGCCGGTTCCCTTTCCGGACCCCCGGCGGTCCGTTTTGGAGCGAGAGTGTCGGAAAAGAGTCCCTTTTCGCCCTAAACTCCCTAGCCGTGAGTCTTATTTGCGAGCCGTCACTTCCAACAGGTTACTCTCATCTCGGGCGAAGTGGCCGTGCCGATTTCCGAATTTTTCCGTCACCGGTTCCCGCCCCGGACCCCGGCGGGCCGTTTTGGAGCCCAAGTGTCGGAGAAGAGTCCCTTTTCGCCCCAAACTCCCGAACCGTGTGTCTTATTTGGGAGCCGTCAGTTCATACAGCTTACTCTCATCTCGAGCGAAGTGCCCGTGCCTGTTTCAGAATTTTCCGACCGCCAGTTCCAGTTCCGGACCGCCGGCGGGCCGTTTTGGAGCCTAAGTGTCGGAAAAGCGTCCCTTTTCGCCCTAAACTCCTTAACTGTGACTCCAAATTGCGAGCCGTCTGTTCCTACAGGTTACTCTCATCTAGAGCGAAGTGGCCGTGGCGGTTTCGGAATATTCCGGTAGCCGGTTCCCGTTCCGGACCCCCGGCGGTCCGTTTTGGAGCCAGAGTGTCGGAAAAGCGTCGCTTTTCGCCCCAAACTCCCTAACCGTGAGTCTTATTTGCGAGCCGTCAGTTCCAACAGGTTACTCTCATCTCGAGCGAAGTGGCCGTGCCGATTTCAGAATTTTCCGGTCACCGGTTCCCGTTCCGGACCCCCGGCGGGCCGTTTTGGAGCCCAAGCGTCGCTTTTCGCCCAAAACTCCCTAACCGTGTGTCTTATTTGGGAGCCGTCAGTTCTTACAGCTTACTCCCATCTCAGGCGAAGTGACCGTGCCGGTTTCCGAATTTTTCGGTCGCCGGTTCCCGTTCCGGACCCCCGGCGGTCCGTTTTGGAGCCAGAGTGTCGGAAAAGCGTCCCTTTTCGCGCCGAACTCCCTAACCGTGAGTTCTATTTGAGAGTCGTCAGTTCCGACAGGTTACTATCATCTCGAGCGAAGTGGCCGTTCCGATTTCGGAATTTTCCGGTCGCCGGTTCCCATTCCGAACCGCCGGCGGGCAGTTTTGGAGCCTAAGTGTCGGAAAATCGCCCCTTTTCGCCCCAATCTCCCTAACCATGAGTCCTATTTGCGTACAGTCAGTTCCTACAACTTACTCTCATCTCCAGCGAGGTGGCCGTGCCGGTTTCGGAATTTTCCGGTAGCCGGTTCCTGTTCCGGACCCCCGGCGGGCCGTTTTGGAGCCTAAGTGTCGGAAAAGAGTCCCTTTTCGCCCAAACTCCCTAACCGTGAGTCCTATTTGGGAGCCGTCAGTTCCTACAGGTTACTCTCATCTCGAGCGAAGTGGCCGTGCCGGTTTCGGAATTTTCCGGTCGCCGGTTCCCATTCCGGACCCCCGGCGGTCCGTTTTGGAGCCAGCTTGTCGGAAAAGCGTGCCTTTTCGCCCCAAACTCCCTAACCGTGAGTCTTATTTGGGAGCCGTCAGTTCCAACCGGTTACTCTTATCTCGAGCGAAGCGGCCGTGCCGATTTCAGAATTTTCCGGTCACCGGTTCCCGTCCCGGTCCGCCGGCGGGCCGTTTTGGAGCCCAAGTGTCGGAGAAGAGTCCCTTTTCGCTCCAAACTCCCTAACCGTGTGTCTTATTTGGGAGCCGTCAGTTCCTACAGCTTACTCTCATCTCAGGCGAAGTGACCGTGCCGGTTTCCGAATTTTCCGGTCGCCGGTTCCCGTTCCGGACCCCCGGCGGTCCCTTTTGGAGCCAAAGTGTCGGAAAAGCGTCCCTTTTCGCCCCAAACTCCCTAACCGTGAGTCCTATTTGCGAGTCATCAGTTCCGACAGGTTACTATCATCTCGAGCGAAGTGGCCGTTCCGATTTCGGAATTTTCCGGTCGCCGGTTCCCATTCCGAATCCCCGGCGGGCCGTTTTGGAGCCTAAGTGTCGGAAAATCGCACCTTTTCGCCCCAATCTCCCTAACCGTGAGTCCTATTTGCGTGCAGTCAGTTCCTACAACTTACTCTCATCTCGAGCGAGGTGGCCGTGCCGGTTTCCGAATTTTCCGGTAGCCGGTTCCCGTTCCGAACCCCCGGCGGGCCGTTTTGGAGCCTAAGTGTCGGAAAAGGGAGCCGTCAGTTCCTACAGCTTACTCTCATCTCGAGCGAAGTGGCCGTGCCAGTTTCGGAATTTTCCGGTCGCCGGTTCCAGTTCCGGACCGCCGGCGGGCCGTTTTGGAGCCTAACTGTCGGAAAAGCGTCCCTTTTCGCCCCAAACTTTTTAACCGCGACTCCAAATTGCGAGCCGTCTGTTCCTACAGGTTACTCTCATCTCGAGCGAAGTGACCGTGCCGGTTTCGGAATTTTCCGGTAGCCGGTTCCCGTTCCGGACCCCCGGCGGGCCGTTTTGGAGCCTAAGTGTCGGAAAAGAATCCCTTTTCGCCCAAACTCCCTAACCGTGAGTCCTATTTGGGAGCCGTCAGTTCCTACAGGTTACTCTCATCTCGAGCGAAGTGACCGTGCCGGTTTCGGAATTTTCCAGTCACCGGTTCCCATTCCGGACCCCGGCGGGCCGTTTTGGAGCCTAAGTGTCGGAAAAGCGTCCCTTTTCACCCCAAACTCCCTAACCGTGAGTCCGATTTGTGAGCCATCAGTTCCTACAGGTTACTCTCATCTCGAACGAAGTGGCCGTGCCGGTTTCGGAATTTTCCGGTCGCCGGTTCCCGTTCCGGACCCCCGGCAAGCCGTTTTGGAGCCTAAGTGTCGGAAAAGAGTCCCTTTTCGCCCAAAACTCCTTAACCGTGACTCCCAATTATGAGCCGTCTATTCCTACAGGTTACTCTCATCTCGAGCGAAGTGGCCGTGCCGGTTTCGGAATTTTCCGGTCGCCGGTTCCCGTTCCGGACCCCCGGCGGGCCGTTTTGGAGCCTAAGTGTCAGAAAAGCATCCCTTTTTGCCCCAAACTCCTTAACCGTGAGTCCTATTTGCGAGACGTCAGTTCCTCCAGCTTACTCTTATCTCGAGCGATGTGGCCGTACCAGTTTCAGAATTTTCCGGCCGCCGGTTTTCGTTCCGGACCCCCGGCGGTCAGTTTTGGAGCCTGAGTGTCGGAAATGCGTCCCTTTTCGCCCCAAACTCCCTAACCGTGAGTCCTATTTGCGAGCCGTCAGTTCCTACAGGTTACTCTCATCTCGAGCGAAGTGGCCGTACCAATTTTTGAATTTTCTTGTCGCCGGTTCCCATTCCGGACCCCCGGCGGGCCGTTTTGGAGCTTAAGAGTTGGACAAGCGTCCCTTTTAGCCCCAAACTCCCTAACCGTGAGTCCTATTTGTGAGCCGTTAGTTCCTACAACTTACTCTCATCTCGAGCGAAGTGGTCGTGCCACGTTCGTGATTTTCCGGTCGCCGGTTCCCGTTCCGGACCCCCGGCAAGCCGTTTTGAAGCCTAAGTGTCGGAAAAGAGTCCTTTTCGCCCCAAACACCTAACCATGAGTCCTATTTGCGAGCCGTAAGTTCCTACAGCTTAGTCTCATCTCCAGCGAAGTGGCCGTACCTGTTTCGGAATTTTCCAGTCTCCGGTTCCCGTTCCGGACCCCCGGCGGCTCGTTTTGGTGCCTAAGTGTCGGAGAAGAGTCCCTTTTCGCCCCAAACTCCCCAACCGTGAGTCCTATTTGCGAGCCGTCAGTTCCTACCAGTTACTCTCATCTCCAGCGAAGTGGCGGTGCCAGTTTCAGAATTTTCCGATCGCCGGTTCCCATTCCGGACCCCCGGCGGGCCGTTTTGGAGCCTATGTGTCGGAAAAGCGTCCCTTTTCGCCCTAAAGCCCCTAACCGTGAGTCTTATTTGTGAGCCGTCAGTTCCTACAGGTTACTCTCATCTCGAGCGAAGTGGCCGTGCCAATTTCAGAATTTTCCGGTCACCGGTTCCCGTCCCGGACCCCCGGCGGTCCGTTTTGGAGCCTGAGTGTAGGAGAAGAGTCCCTTTTCGCCCCAAACTCCCTAACCGTGTATCTTATTTGGCAGCCGTCAGTTCCTACAGCTTACTCTCATCTCGAGCGAAGTGGCCATGCCGGTTTCGGAATTTTCCGGTCTCTGGTTCCCGTTCCGGACCCCCGGCGGGCCGTTTTGGAGTCTAAGTGTCGGAAAAGAGTCCTTTTTCGCCCCAAATTCCCTAACCGTGAGTCCTAATTGCGAGCCGTCAGTTCCTACAGGTTACTCTCATCTCGAGCGAAGTGGCCATTCCGCGTTCGAAATTTTTCGGTCACCGGTTCCCGTTCCGGACCCCCGCCAAGCCGTTTTGGAGCCTATGTGTTGGAAAAGAGTCCCTTTTCGCCCCAAACTCCCTAACCGTGAGTCCTATTTGTGAGCCGTCAGTTCCTACAGGTTACTCTCAACTCGAGCAAAGTGACCGTGCCGGTTTCGGAATTTTCCAGTCACCGGTTCCCGTTCCGGACCCCCGGCGGGTCGTTTTGGAGCCCAAGTGTCGGAAAAGCGTCCCTTTTCCCCCCAAACTCCCTAACCGTGAGTCGTATTTGCGTGCCGCCAGTTCCTACAGCTTACTCTCATCTCGAGCGAAGTGTTCGTGCCAGTTTCGGAATTTTACGGTGGCCGGTTCCCGTTCCGGACCCCCGGCGGGCCATTTTGGAGCCTAAGAGTCGGAGAAGAGTCCCTTTTCACCCCAAACTCCCTAACCGTGAGTCTGATTTGTGAGCCATCACGTCCTACAGGTTACTCTTTTCTCGAGCGAAGTGGCCGTGCCTGTTTCGGAATTTTCCGGTCGCCGGTTCCCGTTCCGGACCCCCGGCAAGCCGTTTTGGAGCCGAAGTGTCGGAAAAGAGTCCCTTTTCGTCCCAAACTCCCTAACCATGAGTCCTATTTGTGAGCCGTCAGTTCCTACAGGTTACACTCATTTCGAGCGAAGTGGCCGTGCCGGTTTCGGAATTTTCCGGTCGCCGGTTCCCGTTCCGGACCCCCGGCAAGCCGTTTTGGAGCCTAAGTGTCGATAAAGAGTCCCTTTTCGACCCAAACTCCTTAACCGTGACTCCCAATTGCGATCCGTCTGTTCCTACAGGTTACTCTCATCTCGAGCGAAGTGGCCGTGCCGGTTTCGGAATTTTCCGGTCACCGGTTCCCGTCCCGGACCCCCGGCGGGCCGTTTTGGAGCATAATTGTCGGACAAGCGTCCCTTTTTGCCCCAAACTCCCTAACCGTGGGTCCTATTGGTGAGCCGTTAGTTCCTACAGCTTACTCTCATATCGAGCGAAGTGGTCGTGCCACGTTCGTAATTTTCCGGTCGCCGGTTCCCGTTCCGGACCCCCGGCAAGCCGTTTTGGAGCCTTAGCGTCGGAAAAGAGTCCTTTTCGCCCCAAACACCCTAACCGTGAGTCCTATTTGCGAGCCGTCAGTTCCTACAGCTTACTCTCATCTCCAGCGATGTGGCCGTGCCTGTTTCGGAATTTTCCAGTCACCGGTTCCTGTTCCGGACCCCCGGCGGCTCGTTTTGGAGCCTAAGTGTCGGAGAAGAGTCCCTTTTCGCCCCAAACTCCCTAACCGTGAGTCCTATTTGCGAGCCGTCAGTTCCTACCGGTTAGTCTCATTTCGAGCGAAGTGGCCGTGCCGGTTTCGGAATTTTCCGGTCGCTGGTTCCCGTTCCGACCCCCGACGGGCCGTTTTGGAGCCTATGTGTCGTAAAAGCGGCCCTTTTCGCCCCAAACTCCCTAACCGTGAGTCTTATTTGCGAGCCGTCAGTTCCAACAGGTTACGCTCCTCTCGAGCGAAGTGGTCGTGCCGATTTCAGAATTTTCCGGTCACCGGTTCCCGTTCCGGACCCCCGGCGGGCCGTTTTGGAGCCCAAGCGTCGCTTTTCGCCCAAAACTCCCTAACCGTGTGTCTTATTTGGGAGCCGTCAGTTCCTACAGCTTACTCTCATCTCAGGCGAAGTGACCGTGCCGGTTTCCGAATTTTTCGGTCACCGGTTCCCGTTTCGGACCCCCGGCGGGCCGTTTTGGAGCCCAAGCGTCGCATTTCGCCCCAAACTCCCGAACCGTGTGTCTTATTTGGGAGCCGCCAGTTCATACAGCTTACTCTCATCTCGAGCGAAGTGCCCGTGCCTATTACGGAATTTTCCGACCGCCGGTTCCAGTTCCGGACCGCCGGCGGGCCGTTTTGGAGCCTAAGTGTCGGAAAAGCGTCCCTTTTCGCCCTAAAGTCCTTTACCGTGACTCCAAATTGCGAGCCGTCTGTTCCTACAGGTTACTCTCATCTCGAGCGAAGTGGCCGTGGCGGTTTCGAAATTTTCCGGTAGCCGGTTCCCATTCCGGACCCCCGGCGGTCCGTTTTGGAGACAGAGTGTCAGAAAAGCGTCCCTTTTCGCCCCAAACTCCCTAACCGTGAGTCTTATTTGCGAGCCGTCAGTTCCAACAGGTTACTCTCATCTCGAGCGAAGTGGCCGTACCGATTTCAGAATTTTCCGGTCAACGGCTCCCGTTCCGTACCCCCGGCGGGCCGTTTTGGAGCCCAAGTGTCGGAGAAGAGTCCCTTTTCGCCCCAAACTCCCTAACCGTGTGTCTTATTTGGGAGCCGTCAGTTCCTACAGCTTACTCTCATCTCAGGCAAAGTGACCGTGCCGGTTTCCGAATTTTCCGGTCGCCGGTTCCCGTTCCGGACCCCCGCCGGTCCGTTTTGGAGCCAGAGTGTCGGAAAAGCGTCCCTTTTCGCCCCAAACTCCCTAACCGTGAGTCTTATTTGCGAGCCGTCAGTTCCAACAGGGTACTCTCATCTTGAGCGAAGTGGCCGTGCCGATTTCAGAATTTTCCGGCCACCGGTTCCCGTTCCGTACCCCCGGCGGGCCGTTTTGGAGCCCAAGTGTCGGAGAAGAGTCCCTTTTCGCCCCAAACTCCCTAACCGTGTGTCTTATTTGGGACCCGTCAGTTCCTACAGCTTACTCTCATCTCAGGCGAAGTGACCGTGCCGGTTTCGGAATTTTCCGGTCGCCGGTTCCCTTTCCGGACCCCCGGCGGTCCGTTTTGGAGCGAGAGTGTCGGAAAAGAGTCCCTTTTCGCCCTAAACTCCCTAGCCGTGAGTCTTATTTGCGAGCCGTCACTTCCAACAGGTTACTCTCATCTCGGGCGAAGTGGCCGTGCCGATTTCCGAATTTTTCCGTCACCGGTTCCCGCCCCGGACCCCGGCGGGCCGTTTTGGAGCCCAAGTGTCGGAGAAGAGTCCCTTTTCGCCCCAAACTCCCGAACCGTGTGTCTTATTTGGGAGCCGTCAGTTCATACAGCTTACTCTCATCTCGAGCGAAGTGCCCGTGCCTGTTTCAGAATTTTCCGACCGCCAGTTCCAGTTCCGGACCGCCGGCGGGCCGTTTTGGAGCCTAAGTGTCGGAAAAGCGTCCCTTTTCGCCCTAAACTCCTTAACTGTGACTCCAAATTGCGAGCCGTCTGTTCCTACAGGTTACTCTCATCTAGAGCGAAGTGGCCGTGGCGGTTTCGGAATATTCCGGTAGCCGGTTCCCGTTCCGGACCCCCGGCGGTCCGTTTTGGAGCCAGAGTGTCGGAAAAGCGTCGCTTTTCGCCCCAAACTCCCTAACCGTGAGTCTTATTTGCGAGCCGTCAGTTCCAACAGGTTACTCTCATCTCGAGCGAAGTGGCCGTGCCGATTTCAGAATTTTCCGGTCACCGGTTCCCGTTCCGGACCCCCGGCGGGCCGTTTTGGAGCCCAAGCGTCGCTTTTCGCCCAAAACTCCCTAACCGTGTGTCTTATTTGGGAGCCGTCAGTTCTTACAGCTTACTCCCATCTCAGGCGAAGTGACCGTGCCGGTTTCCGAATTTTTCGGTCGCCGGTTCCCGTTCCGGACCCCCGGCGGTCCGTTTTGGAGCCAGAGTGTCGGAAAAGCGTCCCTTTTCGCGCCGAACTCCCTAACCGTGAGTTCTATTTGAGAGTCGTCAGTTCCGACAGGTTACTATCATCTCGAGCGAAGTGGCCGTTCCGATTTCGGAATTTTCCGGTCGCCGGTTCCCATTCCGAACCGCCGGCGGGCAGTTTTGGAGCCTAAGTGTCGGAAAATCGCCCCTTTTCGCCCCAATCTCCCTAACCATGAGTCCTATTTGCGTACAGTCAGTTCCTACAACTTACTCTCATCTCCAGCGAGGTGGCCGTGCCGGTTTCGGAATTTTCCGGTAGCCGGTTCCTGTTCCGGACCCCCGGCGGGCCGTTTTGGAGCCTAAGTGTCGGAAAAGAGTCCCTTTTCGCCCAAACTCCCTAACCGTGAGTCCTATTTGGGAGCCGTCAGTTCCTACAGGTTACTCTCATCTCGAGCGAAGTGGCCGTGCCGGTTTCGGAATTTTCCGGTCGCCGGTTCCCATTCCGGACCCCCGGCGGTCCGTTTTGGAGCCAGCTTGTCGGAAAAGCGTGCCTTTTCGCCCCAAACTCCCTAACCGTGAGTCTTATTTGGGAGCCGTCAGTTCCAACCGGTTACTCTTATCTCGAGCGAAGCGGCCGTGCCGATTTCAGAATTTTCCGGTCACCGGTTCCCGTCCCGGTCCGCCGGCGGGCCGTTTTGGAGCCCAAGTGTCGGAGAAGAGTCCCTTTTCGCTCCAAACTCCCTAACCGTGTGTCTTATTTGGGAGCCGTCAGTTCCTACAGCTTACTCTCATCTCAGGCGAAGTGACCGTGCCGGTTTCCGAATTTTCCGGTCGCCGGTTCCCGTTCCGGACCCCCGGCGGTCCCTTTTGGAGCCAAAGTGTCGGAAAAGCGTCCCTTTTCGCCCCAAACTCCCTAACCGTGAGTCCTATTTGCGAGTCATCAGTTCCGACAGGTTACTATCATCTCGAGCGAAGTGGCCGTTCCGATTTCGGAATTTTCCGGTCGCCGGTTCCCATTCCGAATCCCCGGCGGGCCGTTTTGGAGCCTAAGTGTCGGAAAATCGCACCTTTTCGCCCCAATCTCCCTAACCGTGAGTCCTATTTGCGTGCAGTCAGTTCCTACAACTTACTCTCATCTCGAGCGAGGTGGCCGTGCCGGTTTCCGAATTTTCCGGTAGCCGGTTCCCGTTCCGAACCCCCGGCGGGCCGTTTTGGAGCCTAAGTGTCGGAAAAGGGAGCCGTCAGTTCCTACAGCTTACTCTCATCTCGAGCGAAGTGGCCGTGCCAGTTTCGGAATTTTCCGGTCGCCGGTTCCAGTTCCGGACCGCCGGCGGGCCGTTTTGGAGCCTAACTGTCGGAAAAGCGTCCCTTTTCGCCCCAAACTTTTTAACCGCGACTCCAAATTGCGAGCCGTCTGTTCCTACAGGTTACTCTCATCTCGAGCGAAGTGACCGTGCCGGTTTCGGAATTTTCCGGTAGCCGGTTCCCGTTCCGGACCCCCGGCGGGCCGTTTTGGAGCCTAAGTGTCGGAAAAGAATCCCTTTTCGCCCAAACTCCCTAACCGTGAGTCCTATTTGGGAGCCGTCAGTTCCTACAGGTTACTCTCATCTCGAGCGAAGTGACCGTGCCGGTTTCGGAATTTTCCAGTCACCGGTTCCCATTCCGGACCCCGGCGGGCCGTTTTGGAGCCTAAGTGTCGGAAAAGCGTCCCTTTTCACCCCAAACTCCCTAACCGTGAGTCCGATTTGTGAGCCATCAGTTCCTACAGGTTACTCTCATCTCGAACGAAGTGGCCGTGCCGGTTTCGGAATTTTCCGGTCGCCGGTTCCCGTTCCGGACCCCCGGCAAGCCGTTTTGGAGCCTAAGTGTCGGAAAAGAGTCCCTTTTCGCCCAAAACTCCTTAACCGTGACTCCCAATTATGAGCCGTCTATTCCTACAGGTTACTCTCATCTCGAGCGAAGTGGCCGTGCCGGTTTCGGAATTTTCCGGTCGCCGGTTCCCGTTCCGGACCCCCGGCGGGCCGTTTTGGAGCCTAAGTGTCAGAAAAGCATCCCTTTTTGCCCCAAACTCCTTAACCGTGAGTCCTATTTGCGAGACGTCAGTTCCTCCAGCTTACTCTTATCTCGAGCGATGTGGCCGTACCAGTTTCAGAATTTTCCGGCCGCCGGTTTTCGTTCCGGACCCCCGGCGGTCAGTTTTGGAGCCTGAGTGTCGGAAATGCGTCCCTTTTCGCCCCAAACTCCCTAACCGTGAGTCCTATTTGCGAGCCGTCAGTTCCTACAGGTTACTCTCATCTCGAGCGAAGTGGCCGTACCAATTTTTGAATTTTCTTGTCGCCGGTTCCCATTCCGGACCCCCGGCGGGCCGTTTTGGAGCTTAAGAGTTGGACAAGCGTCCCTTTTAGCCCCAAACTCCCTAACCGTGAGTCCTATTTGTGAGCCGTTAGTTCCTACAACTTACTCTCATCTCGAGCGAAGTGGTCGTGCCACGTTCGTGATTTTCCGGTCGCCGGTTCCCGTTCCGGACCCCCGGCAAGCCGTTTTGAAGCCTAAGTGTCGGAAAAGAGTCCTTTTCGCCCCAAACACCTAACCATGAGTCCTATTTGCGAGCCGTAAGTTCCTACAGCTTAGTCTCATCTCCAGCGAAGTGGCCGTACCTGTTTCGGAATTTTCCAGTCTCCGGTTCCCGTTCCGGACCCCCGGCGGCTCGTTTTGGTGCCTAAGTGTCGGAGAAGAGTCCCTTTTCGCCCC
Organism: Persea americana; assembly: GCA_029852735.1. Classification (NCBI taxonomy): domain Eukaryota; kingdom Viridiplantae; phylum Streptophyta; class Magnoliopsida; order Laurales; family Lauraceae; genus Persea; species Persea americana. The sequence continues at coordinate 789,021 of JAQQXO010000015.1, forward strand.
AAACTCCCCAACCGTGAGTCCTATTTGCGAGCCGTCAGTTCCTACCAGTTACTCTCATCTCCAGCGAAGTGGCGGTGCCAGTTTCAGAATTTTCCGATCGCCGGTTCCCATTCCGGACCCCCGGCGGGCCGTTTTGGAGCCTATGTGTCGGAAAAGCGTCCCTTTTCGCCCTAAAGCCCCTAACCGTGAGTCTTATTTGTGAGCCGTCAGTTCCTACAGGTTACTCTCATCTCGAGCGAAGTGGCCGTGCCAATTTCAGAATTTTCCGGTCACCGGTTCCCGTCCCGGACCCCCGGCGGTCCGTTTTGGAGCCTGAGTGTAGGAGAAGAGTCCCTTTTCGCCCCAAACTCCCTAACCGTGTATCTTATTTGGCAGCCGTCAGTTCCTACAGCTTACTCTCATCTCGAGCGAAGTGGCCATGCCGGTTTCGGAATTTTCCGGTCTCTGGTTCCCGTTCCGGACCCCCGGCGGGCCGTTTTGGAGTCTAAGTGTCGGAAAAGAGTCCTTTTTCGCCCCAAATTCCCTAACCGTGAGTCCTAATTGCGAGCCGTCAGTTCCTACAGGTTACTCTCATCTCGAGCGAAGTGGCCATTCCGCGTTCGAAATTTTTCGGTCACCGGTTCCCGTTCCGGACCCCCGCCAAGCCGTTTTGGAGCCTATGTGTTGGAAAAGAGTCCCTTTTCGCCCCAAACTCCCTAACCGTGAGTCCTATTTGTGAGCCGTCAGTTCCTACAGGTTACTCTCAACTCGAGCAAAGTGACCGTGCCGGTTTCGGAATTTTCCAGTCACCGGTTCCCGTTCCGGACCCCCGGCGGGTCGTTTTGGAGCCCAAGTGTCGGAAAAGCGTCCCTTTTCCCCCCAAACTCCCTAACCGTGAGTCGTATTTGCGTGCCGCCAGTTCCTACAGCTTACTCTCATCTCGAGCGAAGTGTTCGTGCCAGTTTCGGAATTTTACGGTGGCCGGTTCCCGTTCCGGACCCCCGGCGGGCCATTTTGGAGCCTAAGAGTCGGAGAAGAGTCCCTTTTCACCCCAAACTCCCTAACCGTGAGTCTGATTTGTGAGCCATCACGTCCTACAGGTTACTCTTTTCTCGAGCGAAGTGGCCGTGCCTGTTTCGGAATTTTCCGGTCGCCGGTTCCCGTTCCGGACCCCCCGGCAAGCCGTTTTGGAGCCGAAGTGTCGGAAAAGAGTCCCTTTTCGTCCCAAACTCCCTAACCATGAGTCCTATTTGTGAGCCGTCAGTTCCTACAGGTTACACTCATTTCGAGCGAAGTGGCCGTGCCGGTTTCGGAATTTTCCGGTCGCCGGTTCCCGTTCCGGACCCCCGGCAAGCCGTTTTGGAGCCTAAGTGTCGATAAAGAGTCCCTTTTCGACCCAAACTCCTTAACCGTGACTCCCAATTGCGATCCGTCTGTTCCTACAGGTTACTCTCATCTCGAGCGAAGTGGCCGTGCCGGTTTCGGAATTTTCCGGTCACCGGTTCCCGTCCCGGACCCCCGGCGGGCCGTTTTGGAGCATAATTGTCGGACAAGCGTCCCTTTTTGCCCCAAACTCCCTAACCGTGGGTCCTATTGGTGAGCCGTTAGTTCCTACAGCTTACTCTCATATCGAGCGAAGTGGTCGTGCCACGTTCGTAATTTTCCGGTCGCCGGTTCCCGTTCCGGACCCCCGGCAAGCCGTTTTGGAGCCTTAGCGTCGGAAAAGAGTCCTTTTCGCCCCAAACACCCTAACCGTGAGTCCTATTTGCGAGCCGTCAGTTCCTACAGCTTACTCTCATCTCCAGCGATGTGGCCGTGCCTGTTTCGGAATTTTCCAGTCACCGGTTCCTGTTCCGGACCCCCCGGCGGCTCGTTTTGGAGCCTAAGTGTCGGAGAAGAGTCCCTTTTCGCCCCAAACTCCCTAACCGTGAGTCCTATTTGCGAGCCGTCAGTTCCTACCGGTTAGTCTCATTTCGAGCGAAGTGGCCGTGCCGGTTTCGGAATTTTCCGGTCGCTGGTTCCCGTTCCGACCCCCGACGGGCCGTTTTGGAGCCTATGTGTCGTAAAAGCGGCCCTTTTCGCCCCAAACTCCCTAACCGTGAGTCTTATTTGCGAGCCGTCAGTTCCTACAGGTTACTCTCATCTCGAGAGAAGTGGCCGTGCCAATTTCAGAATTTTCCGGTCACCGGTTCCCGTCCCGGACCCCCGGCGGGCCGTTTTGGAGCCTAAGTGTCGGAGAAGAGTCCCTTTTCGCCCAAACTCCCTAACTGTGAGTCCTATTTGAGAGCCGTCAGTTCCTACAGGTTACTCTCATCTCGAGCGAAGTGACCGTGCCAGTTTCGGAATTTTCCGGTTGTCCGGTTCCCGTTCCGGACCCCCGGCGGGCCGTCTTGGAGTCTAAGTGTCGGAAAAGAGTCCTTTTTCGCCCCAAACTCCCTAACCGTGAGTCCTAATTGCGAGCCGTCAGTTCCTACAGGTTACTCTCATCTCGAGCGAAGTGGCCCGTGCCGATTTTGAAATTTTCCGGTCTCCGGTTCCCGTTCCGGACCTCGGGCGGGCCATTTTAGAGCTTAAGTGTCGGACAAGCGTCCCTTTTAGCCCCAAACTCCCTAACCGTGAGTCCTATTTGTGAGCCGTTAGTTCCTATGGCTTACTCTCATCTCGAGCGAAGTGGCCGTGCCGCGTTCGTAATTTTCCGGTCGCCCGGTTCCCATTCCGCACCCCCGGCAAGCCGTTTTTGGAGCCTAAGTGACGGAAAAGAGTCCTTTTCGCCCCAAACACCCTAACCGTGAGTCCTATTTGGGAGCCGTCAGTTCCTACAGGTTACTCCCATCTCGAGCGAAGTGGCCGTGCCAGTTTCGGAATTTTCCGGTCGCCGGTTCCCGTTCCGGACCCCCGGCACGCCGTTTTGAAGCCTAAGTGTTGGAAAAGAGTCCCTTTTCGCCCCAAACCCCCTAACCGTGAGTCCTATTTGTGAGCCGTCAGTTCCTACAGGTTACTCTCATCTCGAGCGAAGTGACCGTGCCAGGTTCGGAATTTTCCAGTCGCCGGTTCCCGTTCCGGACCCCCGGCGGGTCGTTTTGGAGCCTAAGTGTCGGAAAAGCGTCCCTTTTCCCCCCAAACTCCCTAACCGTGAGTCCTATTTGCGTGCCGCCAGTTCCTCCAGCTTACTCTCATCTCGAGCGAAGTGTTCGTGCCGGTTTCGGAATTTTACGGTGGCCGGTTCCCGTTTTGGACCCCCAGCGGGCCATTTTGGAGCCTAAGAGTCGGAGAAGAGTCCCTTTTCACACCAAACTCCCTAACCGTGGGTCTGATTTGTGAGCCATCATGTCCTACAGGTTACTCTTTTCTCGAGCGAAGTGGCCGTGCCGGTTTCGGAATTTTTCCGGTCGCCGGTTCCCGTTCCGGACCCCCGGCAAGCCGTTTTGGAGCCGAAGTGTCGGAAAAGAGTCCCTTTTCGCCCCAAACTCCCTAACCATGAGTCCTATTTGTGAGCCGTCAGTTCCTACAGGTTACACTCATCTCGAGCGAAGTGGCCGTGCCGGTTTCGGAATTTTCCGGTCGCCGGTTCCCGTTCCGGACCCCCGGCAAGCCGTTTTGGAGCCTAAGTGTCGATAAAGAGTCCCTTTTCGACCCAAACTCCTTAACCGTGACTCCCAATTGCGAGCCGTCTGTTCCTACAGGTTACTCTCATCTCGAGCGAAGTGGCCGTGCCGGTTTCGGAATTTTCCGGTTGCCGGTTCCCATTCCGGACACCCGGCGGGCCGTTTTGGAGCCTAAGTGTCGGAAAAGCGTCCCTTTTCGCCCCAAACTCCTTAACCGTGAGTCCTATTTGCAAGACGTAAGTTCCTCCTGCTTACTCTTATCTCGAGCGATGTGGCCGTGCCGGTTTCGAAATTTTCCGGTGGCCGGTTCCCGTTCCGGACCCCCGGCGGGCCATTTTGGAGCCTAAGAGTCTGAGAAGAATCCCGTTTCGCCCCAAACTCCCTAACCGTGAGTCCTATTTGTGAGCCGTCTGTTCCTACAGGTCACACTCATCTCGAGCGAAGTGGCTGTGCCGGTTTCGGAATTTTCCGGTCACCGGTTCCCGTCCCGGACCCCCGGCGGGCCGTTTTGGAGCATAAGTGTCGGACAAGCGTCCCTTTTAGTCCCAAACTCCCTAACTGTGGGTCCTATTTGTGAGCCGTTAGTTCCTACAGCTTACTCTCATATCGAGCGAAGTGGCCGTGCCGCGTTCGTAATTTTCCGGTCGCCGGTTCCCGTTCCGGACCCCCGGCAAGCCGTTTTGGAGCCTTAGTGTCGGAAAAGAGTCCTTTTCGCCCCAAACACCCTAACCGTGAGTTCTATTTGCGAGCCGTCAGTTCCTACAGCTTACTCTCATCTCCAGCGAAGTGGCCGGGCCTGTTTCGGAATTTTCCGGTCACCGTTTCCTGTTCCGGACCCCCGGCGGCTCGTTTTGGAGCCTAAGTGTCGGAGAAGAGTCCCTTTTCGCCCCAAACTCCCTAACCGTGAGTCCTATTTGCGAGCCGTCAGTTCCTACCGGTTACTCTCATTTCGAGTGAAGTGGCCGTGCCGGTTTCGGAATTTTCCGGTCGCTGGTTCCCGTTCCGACCCCCGACGGGCCGTTTTGGAGCCTATGTGTCGGAAAAGCGGCCCTTTTCGCCCCAAACTCCCTAACCGTGAGTCTTATTTGCGAGCCGTCAGTTCCTACACGTTACTCTCATCTCGAGAGAAGTGGCCGTGCCAATTTCAGAATTTTCCGGTCACCGGTTCCCGTCCCGGACCCCCGGCGGGCCGTTTTGGAGCCTAAGTGTCGGAGAAGAGTCCCTTTTCGCCTAAACTCCCTAACCGTGAGTCCTATTTGAGAGCCGTCAGTTCCTACAGGTTACTCTCATCTCGAGCGAAGTGACCGTGCCAGTTTCGGAATTTTCCGGTTGTCCGGTTCCCGTTCCGGACCCCCGGTGGGCCGTCTTGGAGTCTAAGTGTCGGAAAAGAGTCCTTTTTCGCCCCAAACTCCCTAACCGTGAGTCCTAATTGCGAGCCGTTAGTTCCTACAGGTTACTCTCATCTCGAGCGAAGTGGCCGTGTCGATTTTGGAATTTTCCGGTCGCCGGTTCCCGTTCCGGACCTCGGGCGGGCCCGTTTTGGAGCTTAAGTGTCGGACAAGCGTCCCTTTTAGCCCCAAACTCCCTAACCGTGAGTCCTATTTGTGAGCCGTTAGTTCCTACGGCTTACTCTCATCACGAGCGAAGTGACCGTGCCGCGTTCGTAATTTTCCGGTCGCCCGGTTCCCATTCCGCACCCCCGGCAAGCCGTTTTGGAGCCTAAGTGACGGAAAAGAGTCCTTTTCGCCCCAAACACCCTAACCGTGAGTCCTATTTGGGAGCCGTCAGTTCCTACAGGTTACTCCCATCTCGAGCGAAGTGGCCGTGCCAGTTTCAGAATTTTCCGGTCGCCGGTTCCCGTTCCGGACCCCCGGTAAGCCGTTTTGAAGCCTAAGTGTTGGAAAAGAGTCCCTTTTCGCCCCAAACCCCCTAACCGAGAGTCATATTTGTGAGCCGTCAGTTCCTACAGGTTACTCTCATCTCGAGCGAAGTGACCGTGCCAGTTTCGGAATTTTCCAGCCGCCGGTTCCCGTTCCGGACCCCCGGCGGGTCGTTTTGGAGCCTAAGTGTCGGAAAAGCGTCCCTTTTCCCCCCAAACTCCCTAACCGTGAGTCCTATTTGCGTGCCGCCAGTTCCTACAGCTTACTCTCATCTCGAGCGAAGTGTTGCTGCCAGTTTCAGAATTTTCCGGTGGCCGGTTCCCGTTCCGGACCCCCGGCGGGCCATTTTGGAGCCTAAGAGTCGGAGAAACGTCCCATTTCACCCCAAACTCCCTAACCGTGATTCCTATTTGTGAGCCGTCAGTTCCTATAGGTTACTCTCATCTCGAGCGAAGTGACCGTGCCGGTTTCGGAATTTTCCGGTCGCGGTTCCCGTTCCCGACCCCCGGCGGGCCGTTTTGGAGCCTAAGTGTCGGAAAAGGGTCCCTCTTCCCCCCAAACTCCCTAACCGTGAGTCCTATTTGCTTGCCGCTAGTTCCTACAGCTTACTCTCATCTCGAGCTAAGGGTTCGTGCCGGTTTCGGAATTTTCCGGTGGCCAATTCCCGTTCCGGACCCCCGGAGGGCCGTTTTCGAGCCTAAGTGTCGGAGAAGAGTCCCTTTTCGCCCCAAACTCCCGAACCGTGTGTCTTATTGGGAAGTCGTCAGTTCCTACTGCTTACTCTCATCTCGAGCGAAGTGGCCGTGCCAGTTTCGGAATTTTCCGGTCGCCAGTTCCAGTTCTGGACCGCCGGCGGGCCGTTTTGGAGCCAAAGTTTAGGAAAAGCGTCCCTTTTCGCCCCAAACTCCTTAACTGTGACTCCAAATTGTGAGCCGTCTGTTCCTACAGGTTTCTCACATCTCTAGCGAAGTGGCCATGCCGGTTTCGGAATTTTCCAGTCTCCGGTTCCCGTTCCGGACCCCCGGGGGGCCGTTTTGGAGTCTAAGTGTCGGAAAAGAGTCCTTTTTCGCCCCAAACTCCCTAACCGTGAGTCCTAATTGCGAGCCGTAGTTCCTACAGGTTACTCTCATCTCGAGCGAAGTGGCCGTGCCGATTTTGGAATTTTCCGGTCGCCGGTTCCCGTTCCGGACCTCGGGCGGGCCGTTTTGGAGCTTAAGTGTCGGACAAGCGTCCCTTTTAGCTCCAAACTCCCTAACCGTGAGTCCTATTTGTGAGCCGTTAGTTCCTATAGTTTACTCTCATCTCGAGCGAAGTGGCCGTGCCGCGTTCGAAATTTTTCCGGTCTCCGGTTCCCGTTCCGGACCCCCGGCAAGCCGTTTTGGAGCCTAAGTGACGGAAAAGAGTCATTTTCGCCCTAAACACCCTAACCGTGAGTCCTATTTGGGAGCCGTCAGTTTCTATAGGTTACTCTCATCTCGAACGAAGTGGCCGTGCCGGTTTCGGAATTTTTCGGTCGCCGGTTCCCGTTCCGGACCCCTGGCAAGCCGTTTTGGAGCCTAAGTGTCGGAAAAGCGTCCCTTTTCCCCCCAAACTCCCTAACCGTGAGTCGTATTTGCGTGCCGCCAGTTCCTACAGCTTACTCTCATCTCGAGCGATGTGTTCGTGCCGGTTTCGGAACTTTTCGGTGGCCGGTTCCCGTTCCGGACCCCCGGCGGGCCATTTTGGAGCCTAAGAGTCGGAGAAGAGTCCCTTTTCACCCCAAACTCCCTAACCGTGAGTCTGATTTGTGAGCCATCAGTTCCTACAGGTTACTCTTCTCTCGAGCGAAGTGGCCGTGCCGGTTTCGGAATTTTCCGGTCGCCGGTTCCCGTTCCGGACCCCCGGCAAGCCGTTTTGGAGCCTAAGTGACGGAAAAGAGTCCCTTTTCCCCCCAAACTCCTTAACCGTGACTCCCAATTGCGAGCCGTCTGTTCCTACAGGTTACTCTCATGTCGAGCGAAGTAGCCGTGCCGGTTTCGGAATTTTTCGGTTGCCGGTTCCCATTCCGGACACCCGGCGGGCCATTTTGGAGCCTAAGTGTCGGAAAAAGCGTCCCTTTTCGCCCCAAACTCCTTAACCGTGAGTCCTATTTGCAAGACGTCAGTTCCTCCTGCTTACTCTTATCTCGAACGATGTGGCCGTGCCGGTTTCGAAATTTTCCGGTGGCCGGTTCCCGTTCCGGACCCCCGGCGGGCCATTTTGGAGCCTACGAGTCTGAGAAGAGTCCCGTTTCGCCCCAAACTCCCTAACCGTGAGTCCTATTTGTGAGCTGTCTGTTCCTACAGGTCACACTCATCTCGAGCGAAGTGGCCGTGCCGGTTTCGAAATTTTCCGGTCACCGGTTCCCGTCCCGGACCCCCGGCGGGCCGTTTTGGAGCATAAGTGTCGGACAAGCGTCCCTTTTCCCCCCAAACTCCCTAACCGTGAGTCCTATTTGCGTGCCGCCAGTTCCTACAGCTTACTCTCATCTCGAGCGAAGTGTTCGTGCCGGTTTCGAAATTTTCCGATGGCCGGTTCCCGTTCCGGACCCCCGGCGGGCCATTTTGGAGCCTAAGAGTCGGAGAAACGTCCCTTTTCACCCCAAACTCCCTAACCGTGAGTCCTATTTGTGAGCCGTCAGTTCCTACAGGTTACTCTCATCTCGAGCGAAGTGACCGTGCCCGTTTCGGAATTCTCCGGTCGCCGGTTCCCGTTCCCGACCCCCGGCGGGCCGTTTTGGAGCCTAAGTGTCGGAAAATGGTCCCTCTTCCCCCCAAACTCCCTAACCGTGAGTCCTATTTGCTTGCCGCTAGTTCCTACAGCTTACTCTCATCTCGAGCGAAGTGTTCGTGCCGGTTTCGGAATTTTCCGGTGGCCAATTCCCGTTCCGGACCCCCGGCGGGCCGTTTTCGAGCCTAAGTGTCGGAGAAGAGTCCCTTTTCGCCCCAAACTCCCGAACCGTGTGTCTTATTGGGGAGCTGTCAGTTCCTACTGCTTACTCTCATCTCGAGCGAAGTGGCCGTGCAAGTTTCGGAATTTTCCGGTCGCCAGTTCCAGTTCCGGACCGCCGGCGGGCCGTTTTGGAGCCTAAGTTTCGGAAAAGCGTCCCTTTTCGCCCCAAACTCCTTAACCGTGACTCCAAATTGCGAGCCGTCTATTCCTACAGGTTATTCTCATCTCAAGCGAAGTAGCCGTGCCGGTTTCGGAATTTTTCCGATAGACGGTTCCCATTCCGGACCCCCGACGGGCCGTTTTGGAGCCTAAGTGTCGGAGAAGAGTCCCTTTTCGCCCCAAAGTCCCTAACCGTGTGTCTTATTTGGGAGCCGTCAGTTCCTACAGCATACTCTCATCTCAGGGGAAGTGACCGTGCCCCGTTTCCGAATTTTCCGGTCGCCGGTTTCCCGTTCCGGACCCCCGGCGGTCCGTTTTGGAGCCAGAGTGTCGGAAAAGCGTCCCTTTTCGCCCCAAAACTCCCCTAACCCGTGAGTCCTATTTGCGAGCCGTCAGTTCCTACCAGTTACTCTCATCTCTAGCGAAGTGGCGGTGCCAGTTTTCGGAATTTTCCCGATCGCCGGTTCCCATTCCGGACCCCCGGCGGGCCCGTTTTGGAGCCTATGTGTCGGAAAAGCGTCCCTTTTTCGCCCTAAACCCCCTAACCGTGAGTCTTATTTGTGAGCCGTCAGTTCCTACAGGTTACTCTCATCTCGAGCGAAGTGGCCCGTGCCAATTTCAGAATTTTCCGGTCACCGGTTCCCCGTCCCGGACCCCCGGCGGGCCGTTTTTGGAGCCTGAGTGTCGGAGAAGAGTCCATTTTCGCCCCAAAACTCCCTAACCGTGTGTCTTATTTGGGAGCCGTCAGTTTCCTACAGCTTACTCTCATCTCGAGCGAAGTGGCCATGCCAGTTTCGGAATTTTTCCGGTCTCCGGTTTCCCGTTCCGGACCCCCCGGCGGGCCGTTTTGGAGTCTAAGTGTCGGAAAGGAGTCCTTTTTCGCCCCAAACTCCCTAACCGTGAGTCCTAATTGCGAGCCGTAGTTCCTACAGGTTACTCTCATCTCGAGCGAAGTGGCCGTGCCGATTTTTGAAATTTTCCGGTCCGCCCAGTTCCCGTTCCGGACCTCGGGCGGGCCGTTTTGGAGCTTAAGTGTCCCTTTTAGCTCCAAACTCCCTAACCGTGAGTCCTATTTGTGAGCCGTTAGTTCCTATAGTTTACTCTCATCTCGAGCAAAGTGGCCGTGCCGCGTTCGAAATTTTCCGGTCCGCCGGTTCCCGTTCCGGACCCCCGGCAAGCCGTTTTGGGGCCTAAGTGTCCGGAAAAGAGTCCCTTTTCCCCCCAAACTCCCTTAACCGTGACTCCCAATTGCGAGCCGTCTGTTCCTACAGGTTACTCTCATCTCGAGCGAAGTAGCCGTGCCGGTTTCGGAATTTTCCGGTTGCCGGTTCCCATTCCGGACACCCGGCGGGGCCGTTTTGGAGCCCTAAGTGTCGGAAAAGCGTCCCTTTTCGCCCCAAAACTCCTTCACCGTGAGTCCTATTTGCAAGACGTCAGTTCCTCCTGCTTACTCTTATCTCGAGCGATGTGGCCGTGCTGGTTTCGGAATTTTCCGGTGGCCGGTTTCCCGTTCCGGACCCCCGGTGGGCCATTTTGGAGCCTAAGAGTCGGAGAAGAGTCCCTTTTCGCCCCCAAACTCCCTAACCGTGAGTCCTATTTGTGAGCTGTCTGTTCCTACAGGTCACACTCATCTCGAGCGAGGTGGCCGTGCCGGTTTCGGAATTTTCCGGTCACCGGTTCCCTTCCCGGACCCCCGGCGGGCCGTTTTGGAGCATAAGTGTCGGACAAGCGTCCCTTTTAGCCCCAAACTCCCTAACCGTGGGTCCTATTTGTGAGCCGTTAGTTCCTACAGCTTACTCTCATATCGAACGAAGTGGCCGTGCCACGTTCGTAATTTTCCGGTCGTCGGTTCCCGTTCCGGACCCCCCGGCAAGCCGTTTTGGAGCCTTAGTGTCGGAAAAGAGACCTTTTCGCCCCAAACACCCTAACCGTGAGTCCTATTTGCGAGCCGTCAGTTCCTACAGCTTACTCTCATCTCCAGCGAAGTGGCCGGGCCTGTTTCGGAATTTTCCGGTCACCGGTTCCTGTTTCCGGACCCCCGGCGGCTCGTTTTGGAGCCTAAGTGTCGGAGAAGAGTCACTTTTCGCCCCAAACTCCCTAACCGTGAGTCCTATTTGCGAGCCGTCTGTTCCTACCGGTTACTCTCATTTCGAGCGAAGTGGCCGTGCCGGTTTCGGAATTTTCCGGTCGCTGGTTTCCCGTTCCGACCCCCTGACGGGCCATTTTGGAGCCTAAGTGTCGGAGAAGAGTCCCTTTTCGCCCAAACTCCCCTAACCGTGAGTCCTATTTGAGAGCCGTCAGTTCC
>JAQQXO010000016.1:0-10000 GCA_029852735.1 Persea americana
CGTCGGCCGTGGGATCCCGCGCTGCAGCGTCGACGGTGCGTTCGTGCTTGCCGCTGCGACGGTCGCGCGTGCAGGAGCGTCGGCCTTGTGCAGTCTGCCCTTGCGTGCGATGGTGAGGCTGCCTCTGCCGTGCGCAGTCGGCCCCCGCGTGGCTCAAGCTGCTGCCACGTGCCTGCGGCGTCGCCAGTGCGTGCTGCTGCGTCGGCCGTTCGTTCGTGCGTGCTGCCGCGTCGGCGTGCTCGGTCTGTCCGTGCGTGCGTGCTGCTGCGCCGGCCGTGCGTTCGTGCGTGCTGCCGCGTCGGCGTGCTCGGTCTGTCCGTGCGTGCGTGCTGCTGCGTCGGCCGTGCGCGGTCCGTCCGCGCGTGCGTGCGGCGGCCTAGGTCGCCCGCGGCCCGTTTCATCGATTTCGGACGTTTATACCCAGGAGGTGGGAAACAATGGTCGGCACCAACTCCCACCATGTTGTGGCGCCGCGCCGTCTGTCCGTCCGGCCGCCACGGTCGCCCAAGGCCCGTTTCATCGTTTTCGGACGTTTATACCCAGGAGGTGGGAAACAATGGTCGGCACCAATCCCTACCATGTTGTGGCGGTGCCCCGTCGGTCCGGTCGGCCGCCTCGGTCGCCCGCGGTCCGTTTCATCGATTTCGGACGTTTATACCCAGGCGGTGGGAAACAATGGTCGGGACCAACCCCAACCTTGTTGTGGCGTTGCGACGTCCGCTCGGTTGGTGCACGGTCTGATCGCGCTCGGTGCTGCCTATTCCGTTGCAAGCTGCTGCGTCGGCCGTGCGTGCGTGCTGCTGCGTCGTGCGTGCGTGCAGCTGCGTCTGCCGTGCGTGCGTGCAGCAGCGTCTGCCGTTCGTGCTTGCTGCTGTGTCGGTCGTGCGTGCTGCTGCGTCGTGCGTGCTCGCTGCTGTGCCGTGCGTGCGTTCTGCTGCGTCGGCGGAGCGCTCGTGCTGCTGTGTCGTGCGTGCGTGCTGCTGGGTCGGTCGTGCCTGCTGCTGCGTCGTGCCTGCGTGCTGCTGGGTCGGTCGTGCCTGCTGCTGCTGTGCCGTGCGTGCGTGCTGCTGCGTCGGCCGAGCGCCTGTGCTGCTGTGTCGTGCGTGCGTGCTGCAGCGTTTCCAGTGCGTGCGTGCTGCAGCGTCGGCCGAGCGTGCTCCTGCCTCAGCCGTTCGTGCTGCAGGGTCGGCTGAGCGTCCGTGCGTGCGTGCAGCAGCGTCGGCTGAGCGTTCGTGCTCGCTGCTGCGTCTGCCGTGCGTTCGTGCTGCTGCGTCTTCCGTGCGTGTGTGCTGCCTGCCGCGTCGGCCGTGCATGCGAGCGTGCTGCTGCGTCGGCCGTGCATGCTTGCTGCTGCCTCGGTCGCCCACGGCCCGTTTCATCGATTTCGGACGTTTATACCCAGGAGGTGGGAAACAATGGTCGGCACCAACCCCTACCATGTTGTGGCGGCGACCCGTCGGTCCGGTCGGCCGCCTCGGTCGCCCGCGGTCCGTTTCATCGATTTCGGACGTTTATACCCAGGAGGTGGGAAACAATGGTCGGCACCAACTCCCACCATGTTGTGGCGCCGCGCCGTCGGTCCGTCCGGCCGCCACGGTCGCCCAAGGCCCATTTCATCGTTTTCGGACGTTTATACCCAGGAGGTGGGAAACAATGGTCGGCACCAGTCCCTACCATGTTGTGGCGGTGCCCCGTCGGTCCGGTCGGCCGCCTCGGTCGCCCGCGGTCAGTTTCATCGATTTCGGACGTTTATACCCAGGAGGTGGGAAACAATGGTCGGGACCAACCCCAACCTTGTTGTGGCGTTGCGACGTCCGCTCGGTTGGTGCACGGTCTGATCGCGCTCGGTGCTGCCTATTCCGTTGCGCGCTGCTGCGACGTTCGTGCGTGCGTGCTGCTGCGTCTGCCGTGAGTGCAGCTGCGTCTGCCGTGCGTGCGTGCAGCAGCGTCTGCCGTTTGTGCTTGCTGCTGTGTCGGTCGTGCGTGATGCTGCGTCGTGCGTGCTCGCTGCTGTGCCGTGCGTGCGTGCTGCTGCGTCGGCGGAGCGCTCGTGCTGCTGTGTCGTGCGTGCGTGCTGCTGGGTCGGTCGTGCCTGCGTGCTGCTGGGTCGGTCGTGCGTGCTGCTGCGTCGTGCGTGCGTGCTGCTGTGCCGTGCGTGCGTGCTGCTGCGTCGGCCGAGCGCCTGTGCTGCTGTGTCGTGCGTGCGTGCTGCAGCGTTTCCAGTGCGTGCGTGCTGCAGCGTCGGCCGAGCGTGCTCCTGCCTCAGCCGTTCGTGCTGCAGGGTCGGCTGAGCGTCCGTGCGCGCTGCTGCGTCTGCCGTGCGTGCGTGCAGCAGCGTCGGCTGAGCGTTCGTGCCCGCTGCTGCGTCTGCCGTGCGTTCGTGCTGCTGCGTCGGCCTTGCGATGCTGCATGCCGCTGCGTCTTCCGTGCGTGTGTGCTGCCTGCCGCGTCGGCCCTGCATGCTAGCGTGCTGCTGCGTCGGCCGTGCATGCTTGCTGCTGCCTCGGTCGCCCACGGCCCGTTTCATCGATTTCGGACGTTTATACCCAGGAGGTGGGAAACAATGGTCGGCACCAACCCCTACCATGTTGTGGCGGCGCCCCGTCGGTCCGGTCGGCCGCCTCGGTCGCCCGCGTTCCGTTTCATCGATTTCGGACGTTTATACCCAGGAGGTGGGAAACAATGGTCGGCACCAACTCCCACCATGTTGTGGCGCCGCGCCGTCGGTCCGTCCGGCCGCCACGGTCGCCCAAGGCCCGTTTCATCGTTTTCGGACGTTTATACCCAGGAGGTGGGAAACAATGGTCGGCACCAATCCCTACCATGTTGTGGCGGTGCCCCGTCGGTCCGGTCGGCCGCCTCGGTCCCCCGCGGTCCGTTTCATCGATTTCGGACGTTTATACCCAGGAGGTGGGAAACAATGGTCGGGACCAACCCCAACCTTGTTGTGGCGTTGCGACGTCCGCTCGGTTGGTGCACGGTCTGATCGCGCTCGGTGCTGCCTATTCCGTTGCGCGCTGCTGCGACGTTCGTGCGTGCGTGCTGCTGCGTCTGCCGTGCGTGCAGCTGCGTCTGCCGTGCGTGCGTGCAGCAGCGTCTGCCGTTCGTGCTTGCTGCTGTGTCGGTCGTGCATGATGCTGCGTCGTGCGTGCTCGCTGCTGTGCCGTGCGTGCGTGCTGCTGCGTCGGCGGAGCGCTCGTGCTGCTGTGTCGTGCGTGCGTGCTGCTGGGTCGGTCGTGCCTGCTGCTGCGTCGTGCCTGCGTGCTGCTGGGTCGGTCGTGCGTGCTGCTGCGTCGTGCGTGCGTGCTGCTGTGCCGTGCGTGCGTGCTGCTGCGTCGGCCGAGCGCCTGTGCTGCTGTGTCGTGCGTGCGTGCTGCAGCGTCGGCCGAGCGTGCTCCTGCCTCAGCCGTTCGTGCTGCAGGGTCGGCTGAGAGTCCGTGCGCGCTGCTGCGTCTGCCGTGCGTGCGTGCAGCAGCGTCGGCTGAGCGTTCGTGCCCGCTGCTGCGTCTGCCGTGCGTTCGTGCTGCTGCGTCGGCCTTGCGATGCTGCATGCCGCTGCGTCTTCCGTGCGTGTGTGCTGCCTGCCGCGTCGGCCCTGCATGCTAGCGTGCTGCTGCGTCGGCCGTGCATGCTTGCTGCTGCCTCGGTTGCCCACGGCCCGTTTCATCGATTTCGGACGTTTATACCCAGGAGGTGGGAAACAATGGTCGGCACCAACCCCTACCATGTTGTGGCGGCGCCCCGTCGGTCCGGTCGGCCGCCTCGGTCGCCCGCGTTCCGTTTCATCGATTTCGGACGTTTATACCCAGGAGGTGGGAAACAATGGTCGGCACCAACTCCCACCATGTTGTGGCGCCGCGCCGTCGGTCCGTCCGGCCGCCACGGTCGCCCAAGGCCCGTTTCATCGTTTTCGGACGTTTATACCCAGGAGGTGGGAAACAATGGTTGGCACCAATCCCTACCATGTTGTGGCGGTGCCCCGTCGGTCCGGTCGGCCGCCTCGGTCGCCCGCGGTCCGTTTCATCGATTTCGGACGTTTATACCCAGGAGGTGGGAAACAATGGTCGGGACCAACCCCAACCTTGTTGTGGCGTTGCGACGTCCGCTCGGTTGGTGCACGGTCTGATCGCGCTCGGTGCTGCCTATTCCGTTGCGCGCTGCTGCGACGTTCGTGCGTGCGTGCTGCTGCGTCTGCCGTGCGTGCAGCTGCGTCTGCCGTGCGTGCGTGCAGCAGCGTCTGCCCTTCGTGCTTGCTGCTGTGTCGGTCGTGCGTGATGCTGCGTCGTGCGTTCTCGCTGCTGTGCCGTGCGTGCGTGCTGCTGCGTCGGCGGAGCGCTCGTGCTGCTGTGTCGTGCGTGCGTGCTGCTGGGTCGGTCGGGCCTGCTGCTGCGTCGTGCCTGGGTGCTGCTGGGTCGGTCGTGCCTGCTGCTGCGTCGTGCGTGCGTGCTGCTGTGCCGTGCGTGCGTGCTGCTGCGTCGGCCGAGCGCCTGTGCTGCTGTGTCGTGCGTGCGTGCTGCAGCGTTTCCAGTGCGTGCGTGCCGCAGCGTCGGCCGAGCGTGCTCCTGCCTCAGCCGTTCGTGCTGCAGGGTCGGCTGAGCGTCCGTGCGCGCTGCTGCGTCTGCCGTGCGTGCGTGCAGCAGCGTCGGCTGAGCGTTCGTGCTCGCTGCTGCGTCTGCCGTGCGTTCGTGCTGCTGCGTCGGCCTTGCGATGCTGCATGCCGCTGCGTCTTCCGTGCGTGTGTGCTGCCTGCCGCGTCGGCCCTGCATGCGAGCGTGCTGCTGCGTCGGCCGTGCATGCTTGCTGCTGCCTCGGTCGCCCACGGCCCGTTTCATCGATTTCGGACGTTTATACCCAGGAGGTGGGAAACAATGGTCGGCACCAACCCCTACACTGTTGTGGAGTTGCGACGTCGGTCCCGTCGGTGCACGGTCTGTCCGTGCTGTCCGCTGCCTGTCCCGTGTGCAGTCTGCGCGTGCGGGCTGCTGTGCAGTGTGTGCACGCTGCTGCGACACCAGTGCGTGCGTGCGTGCTGCTGTGCCGTGCGCGCGTGCTGCTGCGTCTGCAGTGCGCGTGTGCTGCTGTGTCGTTCGCGCGTGCTGCTGCGCCTGCAGTGCGTGCTTGCTGCTGCGTGGGTGCGTGGGTGCTGCTGCTGCGTCGGCCGTGCGCGGTCTGTCCGTGCGTGCGTGCTGCTGTCTCGGTCGACCCCCGGCCCGTTTTGTCGTATCCGGACGTTTATACCCCGGGGGTTGGAAACAATGGTCGGCCTCAACCCCTACCATGTCGTGGCACTGCGCCGTCGGTTCGGCCGGCCGCTACGGTCGCCCAAGGCCCGTTTCATCGATTTCGGACGTTTATACCCAGGAGGTGGGAAACAATGGTCGGCACCAACCCCTACATTGTTGTGGCGTTGCGAAGTCGGTCCGGTCGGTGCACGGTCTGTCCGTGCTGTCTGCTGCCTGTCCCGTGAGCAGTCTGCGCGAGCGTGCTGCTGTGTAGTGTGTGCATGCTGCTGCGACACCAGTGCGTGCGTGCGTGCTACTGCGTCTGCAGTGCGCGCGCGCTGCGGTGTCGTTCGCGCGTGCTGCTGCGACGGCAGTGCGTGCGTGCTGCTGCGTCTGCAGTGCGTGGGTGCTGCTGCTGCGTCGGCCGTGCGCGGTCTGTCCGTGCGTGCGTGCTGCTGTCTCGGTCGACCCCCGGCCCGTTTTGTCGAATCGGGACGTTTATACCCCGGGGGTTGGAAACAATGGTCGGCCTCAACCCCTACCATGTCGTGGCACTGCGCCGTCGGTTCGGCCGGCCGCTACGGTCGCCCAAGGCCCGTTTCATCGATTTCGGACGTTTATACCCAGGAGGTGGGAAACAATGGTCGGCACCAACCCCTACATTGTTGTGGCGTTGCGACGTCGGTCCGGTCGGTGCACGGTCTGTCCGTGCTGTCTGCTGCCTGTCCCGTGAGCAGTCTGCGCGAGCGTGCTGCTGTGTAGTGTGTGCATGCTGCTGCGACACCAGTGCGTCCGTGCGTGCTACTGCGTCTGCAGTGCGCTGCGCGCTGCGGTGCCGTTCGCGCGTGCTGCTGCGACGGCAGTGCGTGCGTGCTGCTGCGTCTGCAGTGCGTGGGTGCTGTTGCTGCGTCGGCCGTGCGCGGTCTGTCCGTGCGTGCGTGCTGCTGTCTCGGTCGACCCCCGGCCCGTTTTGTCGAATCGGGACGTTTATACCCCGGGGGTTGGAAACAATGGTCGGCCTCAACCCCTACCATGTCGTGGCACTGCGCCGTCGGTTCGGCCGGCCGCTACGGTCGCCCAAGGCCCGTTTCATCGATTTCGGACGTTTATACCCAGGAGGTGGGAAACAATGGTCGGCACCAACCCCTACATTGTTGTGGCGTTGCGACGTCGGTCCGGTCGGTGCACGGTCTGTCCGTTCTGTCTGCTGCCTGTCCCGTGTGCAGTCTGCGCGAGCGTGCTGCTGTGTAGTGTGTGCACGCTGCTGCGACACCAGTGCGTGCGTGCGTGCTGCTGTGCCGTGCGCGCGTGCTGCTGCGACACCAGTGCGTGCGTGCGTGCTGCTGTGCCGTGCGCGCGTGCTGCTGCGTCTGCAGTGCGCGTGTGCTGCTGTGTCGTTCGCGCGTGCTGCTGCGCCTGCAGTGCGTGCTTGCTGCTGCGTGGGTGCGTGGGTGCTGCTGCTGCGTCGGCCGTGCGCGGTCTGTCCGTGCGTGCGTGCTGCTGTCTCGGTCGACCCCTGGCCCGTTTTGTCGGATCCGGACGTTTATACCCCGGGGGTTGGAAACAATGGTCGGCCTCAACCCCTACCATGTCGTGGCACTGCGCCGTCGGTTCGGCCGGCCGCTACGGTCGCCCGAGGCCCGTTTCATCGATTTCGGACGTTTATACCCAGGAGGTGGGAAACAATGGTCGGCACCAACCCCTACATTGTTGTGGCGTTGCGACGTCGGTCCGGTCGGTGCACGGTCTGTCCGTGCTGTCTGCTGCCTGTCCCGTGTGCTGTCTGCGCGTTCGTGCTGCTGTGTAGTGTGTGCACGCTGCTGCGACACCAGTGCGTGCGTGCGTGCTGCTGTGCCGTGCGCGCGTGCTGCTGCGTCTGCAGCGCGCGTGTGCTGCTGTGTCGTTCGCGCGTGCTGCTGCGCCTGCAGTGCGTGCTTGCTGCTGCGAACGTGCTGCTGCGCCTGCAGTGCGTGCTTGCTGCTGCGTGGGTGCGTGGGTGCTGCTGCTGCGTCGGCCGTGCGCGGTCTGTCCGTGCGTGCGTGCTGCTGTCTCGGTCGACCCCCGGCCCGTTTTGTCGAATCCGGACGTTTATACCCCGGGGGTTGGAAACAATGGTCGGCCTCAACCCCTACCATGTCGTGGCACTGCGCCGTCGGTTCGGCCGGCCGCTACGGTCGCCCGAGGCCCGTTTCATCGATTTCGGACGTTTATACCCAGGAGGTGGGAAACAATGGTCGGCACCAACCCCTACATTGTTGTGGCGTTGCGACGTCGGTCCGGTCGGTGCACGGTCTGTCCGTGCTGTCTGCTGCCTGTCCCGTGTGCAGTCTGCGCGTGCGTGCTGCTTTGTAGTGTGTGCACGCTGCTGCGACACCAGTGCGTGCGTGCGTGCTGCTGTGCCGTGCGCGCGTGCTGCTGCGTCTGCAGTGCGCGTGTGCTGCTGTGTCGTTCGCGCGTGCTGCTGCGCCTGCAGTGCGTGCTTGCTGCTGCGTGGGTGCTGCTGCTGCGTCGGCCGTGCGCGGTCTGTCCGTGCGTGCGTGCTGCTGTCTCGGTCGACCCCCGGCCCGTTTTGTCGTATCCGGACGTTTATACCCCGGGGGTTGGAAACAATGGTCGGCCTCAACCCCTACCATGTCGTGGCACTGCGCCGTCGGTTCGGCCGGCCGCTACGGTCGCCCGAGGCCCGTTTCATCGATTTCGGACGTTTATACCCAGGAGGTGGGAAACAATGGTCGGCACCAACCCCTACATTGTTGTGGCGTTGCGACGTCGGTCCGGTCGGTGCACGGTCTGTCCGTGCTGTCTGCTGCCTGTCCCGTGTGCAGTCTGCGCGTGCGTGCTGCTGTGTAGTGTGTGCACGCTGCTGCGACACCAGTGCGTGCGTGCGTGCTGCTGTGCCGTGCGCGCGTGCTGCTGCGTCTGCAGTGCGCGTGTGCTGCTGTGTCGTTCGCGCGTGCTGCTGCGCCTGCAGTGCGTGCTTGCTGCTGCGTGGGTGCTGCTGCTGCGTCGGCCGTGCGCGGTCTGTCCGTGCGTGCGTGCTGCTGTCTCGGTCGACCCCCGGCCCGTTTTGTCGTATCCGGACGTTTATACCCCGGGGGTTGGAAACAATGGTCGGCCTCAACCCCTACCATGTCGTGGCACTGCGCCGTCGGTTCGGCCGGCCGCTACGGTCGCCCGAGGACCGTTTCATCGATTTCGGACGTTTATACCCAGGAGGTGGGAAACAATGGTCGGCACCAACCCCTACATTGTTGTGGCGTTGCGACGTCGGTCCGGTCGGTGCACGGTCTGTCCGTGCTGTCTGCTGCCTGTCCCGTGTGCAGTCTGCGCGTTCGTGCTGCTGTGTAGTGTGTGCACGCTGCTGCGACACCAGTGCGTGCGTGCGTGCTGCTGTGCCGTGCGCGCGTGCTGCTGCGTCTGCAGCGCGCGTGTGCTGCTGTGTCGTTCGCGCGTGCTGCTGCGCCTGCAGTGCGTGCTTGCTGCTGCGAACGTGCTGCTGCGCCTGCAGTGCGTGCTTGCTGCTGCGTGGGTGCGTGGGTGCTGCTGCTGCGTCGGCCGTGCGCGGTCTGTCCGTGCGTGCGTGCTGCTGTCTCGGTCGACCCCCGGCCCGTTTTGTCGAATCCGGACGTTTATACCCCGGGGGTTGGAAACAATGGTCGGCCTCAACCCCTACCATGTCGTGGCACTGCGCCGTCGGTTCGGCCGGCCGCTACGGTCGCCCGAGGCCCGTTTCATCGATTTCGGACGTTTATACCCAGGAGGTGGGAAACAATGGTCGGCACCAACCCCTACATTGTTGTGGCGTTGCGACGTCGGTCCGGTCGGTGCACGGTCTGTCCGTGCTGTCTGCTGCCTGTCCCGTGTGCAGTCTGCGCGTGCGTGCTGCTTTGTAGTGTGTGCACGCTGCTGCGACACCAGTGCGTGCGTGCGTGCTGCTGTGCCGTGCGCGCGTGCTGCTGCGTCTGCAGTGCGCGTGTGCTGCTGTGTCGTTCGCGCGTGCTGCTGCGCCTGCAGTGCGTGCTTGCTGCTGCGTGGGTGCTGCTGCTGCGTCGGCCGTGCGCGGTCTGTCCGTGCGTGCGTGCTGCTGTCTCGGTCGACCCCCGGCCCGTTTTGTCGTATCCGGACGTTTATACCCCGGGGGTTGGAAACAATGGTCGGCCTCAACCCCTACCATGTCGTGGCACTGCGCCGTCGGTTCGGCCGGCCGCTACGGTCGCCCGAGGCCCGTTTCATCGATTTCGGACGTTTATACCCAGGAGGTGGGAAACAATGGTCGGCACCAACCCCTACATTGTTGTGGCGTTGCGACGTCGGTCCGGTCGGTGCACGGTCTGTCCGTGCTGTCTGCTGCCTGTCCCGTGTGCAGTCTGCGCGTGCGTGCTGCTGTGTAGTGTGTGCACGCTGCTGCGACACCAGTGCGTGCGTGCGTGCTGCTGTGCCGTGCGCGCGTGCTGCTCCGTCTGCAGTGCGCGTGTGCTGCTGTGTCGTTCGCGCGTGCTGCTGCGCCTGCATTGCGTGCTTGCTGCTGCGTGGGTGCGTGGGTGCTGCTGCTGCGTCGGCCGTGCGCGGTCTGTCCGTGCGTGCGTGCTGCTGTCTCGGTCGACCCCCGGCCCGTTTTGTCGAATCCGGACGTTTATACCCCGGGGGTTGGAAACAATGGTCGGCCTCAACCCCTACCATGTCGTGGCACTGCGCCGTCGGTTCGGCCGGCCGCTACGGTCGCCCGAGGCCCGTTTCATCGATTTCGGACGTTTATACCCAGGAGGTGGGAAACAATG
>JAQQXO010000016.1:20000-32500 GCA_029852735.1 Persea americana
TTCGTGCGTGCGTGCTGCTGCTGCTTGCGTGCGTGCTGCCTCTGCCGTGTGCAGTAAGCACGTGCCGCTGCCACGCCTGTTCGTGCGTGCTGCTGCTGCGTCTGTTCGTGCGTGCGTTCTGCTGCGTCGTCCGCGCGGCCGGGCGGCTGCGTCGGACGTGCGTGCTGCTGCTGCGTCTGTTCGTGCGTGCGTGGCGCTGCGTCGGCCGTGCGTGCGTGCTGCCGCCTCTGCCCTGTGCAGTCAGCACGTGCTGCCGTGTCGGACGTGCGAGCTGCTGCTGCGTCCCCGCGTGCGTGCTGCTGCGTCGGCCGTGGGATCCCGCGCTGCAGCGTCGACGGTGCGTTCGTGCTTGCCGCTGCGACGGTCGCGCGTGCAGGAGCGTCGGCCTTGTGCAGTCTGCCCTTGCGTGCGATGGTGAGGCTGCCTCTGCCGTGCGCAGTCGGCCCCCGCGTGGCTCAAGCTGCTGCCACGTGCCTGCGGCGTCGCCAGTGCGTGCTGCTGCGTCGGCCGTTCGTTCGTGCGTGCTGCCGCGTCGGCGTGCTCGGTCTGTCCGTGCGTGCGTGCTGCTGCGCCGGCCGTGCGTTCGTGCGTGCTGCCGCGTCGGCGTGCTCGGTCTGTCCGTGCGTGCGTGCTGCTGCGTCGGCCGTGCGCGGTCCGTCCGCGCGTGCGTGCGGCGGCCTAGGTCGCCCGCGGCCCGTTTCATCGATTTCGGACGTTTATACCCAGGAGGTGGGAAACAATGGTCGGCACCAACTCCCACCATGTTGTGGCGCCGCGCCGTCTGTCCGTCCGGCCGCCACGGTCGCCCAAGGCCCGTTTCATCGTTTTCGGACGTTTATACCCAGGAGGTGGGAAACAATGGTCGGCACCAATCCCTACCATGTTGTGGCGGTGCCCCGTCGGTCCGGTCGGCCGCCTCGGTCGCCCGCGGTCCGTTTCATCGATTTCGGACGTTTATACCCAGGCGGTGGGAAACAATGGTCGGGACCAACCCCAACCTTGTTGTGGCGTTGCGACGTCCGCTCGGTTGGTGCACGGTCTGATCGCGCTCGGTGCTGCCTATTCCGTTGCAAGCTGCTGCGTCGGCCGTGCGTGCGTGCTGCTGCGTCGTGCGTGCGTGCAGCTGCGTCTGCCGTGCGTGCGTGCAGCAGCGTCTGCCGTTCGTGCTTGCTGCTGTGTCGGTCGTGCGTGCTGCTGCGTCGTGCGTGCTCGCTGCTGTGCCGTGCGTGCGTTCTGCTGCGTCGGCGGAGCGCTCGTGCTGCTGTGTCGTGCGTGCGTGCTGCTGGGTCGGTCGTGCCTGCTGCTGCGTCGTGCCTGCGTGCTGCTGGGTCGGTCGTGCCTGCTGCTGCTGTGCCGTGCGTGCGTGCTGCTGCGTCGGCCGAGCGCCTGTGCTGCTGTGTCGTGCGTGCGTGCTGCAGCGTTTCCAGTGCGTGCGTGCTGCAGCGTCGGCCGAGCGTGCTCCTGCCTCAGCCGTTCGTGCTGCAGGGTCGGCTGAGCGTCCGTGCGTGCGTGCAGCAGCGTCGGCTGAGCGTTCGTGCTCGCTGCTGCGTCTGCCGTGCGTTCGTGCTGCTGCGTCTTCCGTGCGTGTGTGCTGCCTGCCGCGTCGGCCGTGCATGCGAGCGTGCTGCTGCGTCGGCCGTGCATGCTTGCTGCTGCCTCGGTCGCCCACGGCCCGTTTCATCGATTTCGGACGTTTATACCCAGGAGGTGGGAAACAATGGTCGGCACCAACCCCTACCATGTTGTGGCGGCGACCCGTCGGTCCGGTCGGCCGCCTCGGTCGCCCGCGGTCCGTTTCATCGATTTCGGACGTTTATACCCAGGAGGTGGGAAACAATGGTCGGCACCAACTCCCACCATGTTGTGGCGCCGCGCCGTCGGTCCGTCCGGCCGCCACGGTCGCCCAAGGCCCATTTCATCGTTTTCGGACGTT
Organism: Persea americana; assembly: GCA_029852735.1. Lineage (NCBI taxonomy): Eukaryota > Viridiplantae > Streptophyta > Magnoliopsida > Laurales > Lauraceae > Persea > Persea americana. Next base: position 21,934 of record JAQQXO010000016.1, read on the forward strand.
TATACCCAGGAGGTGGGAAACAATGGTCGGCACCAGTCCCTACCATGTTGTGGCGGTGCCCCGTCGGTCCGGTCGGCCGCCTCGGTCGCCCGCGGTCAGTTTCATCGATTTCGGACGTTTATACCCAGGAGGTGGGAAACAATGGTCGGGACCAACCCCAACCTTGTTGTGGCGTTGCGACGTCCGCTCGGTTGGTGCACGGTCTGATCGCGCTCGGTGCTGCCTATTCCGTTGCGCGCTGCTGCGACGTTCGTGCGTGCGTGCTGCTGCGTCTGCCGTGAGTGCAGCTGCGTCTGCCGTGCGTGCGTGCAGCAGCGTCTGCCGTTTGTGCTTGCTGCTGTGTCGGTCGTGCGTGATGCTGCGTCGTGCGTGCTCGCTGCTGTGCCGTGCGTGCGTGCTGCTGCGTCGGCGGAGCGCTCGTGCTGCTGTGTCGTGCGTGCGTGCTGCTGGGTCGGTCGTGCCTGCGTGCTGCTGGGTCGGTCGTGCGTGCTGCTGCGTCGTGCGTGCGTGCTGCTGTGCCGTGCGTGCGTGCTGCTGCGTCGGCCGAGCGCCTGTGCTGCTGTGTCGTGCGTGCGTGCTGCAGCGTTTCCAGTGCGTGCGTGCTGCAGCGTCGGCCGAGCGTGCTCCTGCCTCAGCCGTTCGTGCTGCAGGGTCGGCTGAGCGTCCGTGCGCGCTGCTGCGTCTGCCGTGCGTGCGTGCAGCAGCGTCGGCTGAGCGTTCGTGCCCGCTGCTGCGTCTGCCGTGCGTTCGTGCTGCTGCGTCGGCCTTGCGATGCTGCATGCCGCTGCGTCTTCCGTGCGTGTGTGCTGCCTGCCGCGTCGGCCCTGCATGCTAGCGTGCTGCTGCGTCGGCCGTGCATGCTTGCTGCTGCCTCGGTCGCCCACGGCCCGTTTCATCGATTTCGGACGTTTATACCCAGGAGGTGGGAAACAATGGTCGGCACCAACCCCTACCATGTTGTGGCGGCGCCCCGTCGGTCCGGTCGGCCGCCTCGGTCGCCCGCGTTCCGTTTCATCGATTTCGGACGTTTATACCCAGGAGGTGGGAAACAATGGTCGGCACCAACTCCCACCATGTTGTGGCGCCGCGCCGTCGGTCCGTCCGGCCGCCACGGTCGCCCAAGGCCCGTTTCATCGTTTTCGGACGTTTATACCCAGGAGGTGGGAAACAATGGTCGGCACCAATCCCTACCATGTTGTGGCGGTGCCCCGTCGGTCCGGTCGGCCGCCTCGGTCCCCCGCGGTCCGTTTCATCGATTTCGGACGTTTATACCCAGGAGGTGGGAAACAATGGTCGGGACCAACCCCAACCTTGTTGTGGCGTTGCGACGTCCGCTCGGTTGGTGCACGGTCTGATCGCGCTCGGTGCTGCCTATTCCGTTGCGCGCTGCTGCGACGTTCGTGCGTGCGTGCTGCTGCGTCTGCCGTGCGTGCAGCTGCGTCTGCCGTGCGTGCGTGCAGCAGCGTCTGCCGTTCGTGCTTGCTGCTGTGTCGGTCGTGCATGATGCTGCGTCGTGCGTGCTCGCTGCTGTGCCGTGCGTGCGTGCTGCTGCGTCGGCGGAGCGCTCGTGCTGCTGTGTCGTGCGTGCGTGCTGCTGGGTCGGTCGTGCCTGCTGCTGCGTCGTGCCTGCGTGCTGCTGGGTCGGTCGTGCGTGCTGCTGCGTCGTGCGTGCGTGCTGCTGTGCCGTGCGTGCGTGCTGCTGCGTCGGCCGAGCGCCTGTGCTGCTGTGTCGTGCGTGCGTGCTGCAGCGTCGGCCGAGCGTGCTCCTGCCTCAGCCGTTCGTGCTGCAGGGTCGGCTGAGAGTCCGTGCGCGCTGCTGCGTCTGCCGTGCGTGCGTGCAGCAGCGTCGGCTGAGCGTTCGTGCCCGCTGCTGCGTCTGCCGTGCGTTCGTGCTGCTGCGTCGGCCTTGCGATGCTGCATGCCGCTGCGTCTTCCGTGCGTGTGTGCTGCCTGCCGCGTCGGCCCTGCATGCTAGCGTGCTGCTGCGTCGGCCGTGCATGCTTGCTGCTGCCTCGGTTGCCCACGGCCCGTTTCATCGATTTCGGACGTTTATACCCAGGAGGTGGGAAACAATGGTCGGCACCAACCCCTACCATGTTGTGGCGGCGCCCCGTCGGTCCGGTCGGCCGCCTCGGTCGCCCGCGTTCCGTTTCATCGATTTCGGACGTTTATACCCAGGAGGTGGGAAACAATGGTCGGCACCAACTCCCACCATGTTGTGGCGCCGCGCCGTCGGTCCGTCCGGCCGCCACGGTCGCCCAAGGCCCGTTTCATCGTTTTCGGACGTTTATACCCAGGAGGTGGGAAACAATGGTTGGCACCAATCCCTACCATGTTGTGGCGGTGCCCCGTCGGTCCGGTCGGCCGCCTCGGTCGCCCGCGGTCCGTTTCATCGATTTCGGACGTTTATACCCAGGAGGTGGGAAACAATGGTCGGGACCAACCCCAACCTTGTTGTGGCGTTGCGACGTCCGCTCGGTTGGTGCACGGTCTGATCGCGCTCGGTGCTGCCTATTCCGTTGCGCGCTGCTGCGACGTTCGTGCGTGCGTGCTGCTGCGTCTGCCGTGCGTGCAGCTGCGTCTGCCGTGCGTGCGTGCAGCAGCGTCTGCCCTTCGTGCTTGCTGCTGTGTCGGTCGTGCGTGATGCTGCGTCGTGCGTTCTCGCTGCTGTGCCGTGCGTGCGTGCTGCTGCGTCGGCGGAGCGCTCGTGCTGCTGTGTCGTGCGTGCGTGCTGCTGGGTCGGTCGGGCCTGCTGCTGCGTCGTGCCTGGGTGCTGCTGGGTCGGTCGTGCCTGCTGCTGCGTCGTGCGTGCGTGCTGCTGTGCCGTGCGTGCGTGCTGCTGCGTCGGCCGAGCGCCTGTGCTGCTGTGTCGTGCGTGCGTGCTGCAGCGTTTCCAGTGCGTGCGTGCCGCAGCGTCGGCCGAGCGTGCTCCTGCCTCAGCCGTTCGTGCTGCAGGGTCGGCTGAGCGTCCGTGCGCGCTGCTGCGTCTGCCGTGCGTGCGTGCAGCAGCGTCGGCTGAGCGTTCGTGCTCGCTGCTGCGTCTGCCGTGCGTTCGTGCTGCTGCGTCGGCCTTGCGATGCTGCATGCCGCTGCGTCTTCCGTGCGTGTGTGCTGCCTGCCGCGTCGGCCCTGCATGCGAGCGTGCTGCTGCGTCGGCCGTGCATGCTTGCTGCTGCCTCGGTCGCCCACGGCCCGTTTCATCGATTTCGGACGTTTATACCCAGGAGGTGGGAAACAATGGTCGGCACCAACCCCTACACTGTTGTGGAGTTGCGACGTCGGTCCCGTCGGTGCACGGTCTGTCCGTGCTGTCCGCTGCCTGTCCCGTGTGCAGTCTGCGCGTGCGGGCTGCTGTGCAGTGTGTGCACGCTGCTGCGACACCAGTGCGTGCGTGCGTGCTGCTGTGCCGTGCGCGCGTGCTGCTGCGTCTGCAGTGCGCGTGTGCTGCTGTGTCGTTCGCGCGTGCTGCTGCGCCTGCAGTGCGTGCTTGCTGCTGCGTGGGTGCGTGGGTGCTGCTGCTGCGTCGGCCGTGCGCGGTCTGTCCGTGCGTGCGTGCTGCTGTCTCGGTCGACCCCCGGCCCGTTTTGTCGTATCCGGACGTTTATACCCCGGGGGTTGGAAACAATGGTCGGCCTCAACCCCTACCATGTCGTGGCACTGCGCCGTCGGTTCGGCCGGCCGCTACGGTCGCCCAAGGCCCGTTTCATCGATTTCGGACGTTTATACCCAGGAGGTGGGAAACAATGGTCGGCACCAACCCCTACATTGTTGTGGCGTTGCGAAGTCGGTCCGGTCGGTGCACGGTCTGTCCGTGCTGTCTGCTGCCTGTCCCGTGAGCAGTCTGCGCGAGCGTGCTGCTGTGTAGTGTGTGCATGCTGCTGCGACACCAGTGCGTGCGTGCGTGCTACTGCGTCTGCAGTGCGCGCGCGCTGCGGTGTCGTTCGCGCGTGCTGCTGCGACGGCAGTGCGTGCGTGCTGCTGCGTCTGCAGTGCGTGGGTGCTGCTGCTGCGTCGGCCGTGCGCGGTCTGTCCGTGCGTGCGTGCTGCTGTCTCGGTCGACCCCCGGCCCGTTTTGTCGAATCGGGACGTTTATACCCCGGGGGTTGGAAACAATGGTCGGCCTCAACCCCTACCATGTCGTGGCACTGCGCCGTCGGTTCGGCCGGCCGCTACGGTCGCCCAAGGCCCGTTTCATCGATTTCGGACGTTTATACCCAGGAGGTGGGAAACAATGGTCGGCACCAACCCCTACATTGTTGTGGCGTTGCGACGTCGGTCCGGTCGGTGCACGGTCTGTCCGTGCTGTCTGCTGCCTGTCCCGTGAGCAGTCTGCGCGAGCGTGCTGCTGTGTAGTGTGTGCATGCTGCTGCGACACCAGTGCGTCCGTGCGTGCTACTGCGTCTGCAGTGCGCGCGCGCTGCGGTGCCGTTCGCGCGTGCTGCTGCGACGGCAGTGCGTGCGTGCTGCTGCGTCTGCAGTGCGTGGGTGCTGTTGCTGCGTCGGCCGTGCGCGGTCTGTCCGTGCGTGCGTGCTGCTGTCTCGGTCGACCCCCGGCCCGTTTTGTCGAATCGGGACGTTTATACCCCGGGGGTTGGAAACAATGGTCGGCCTCAACCCCTACCATGTCGTGGCACTGCGCCGTCGGTTCGGCCGGCCGCTACGGTCGCCCAAGGCCCGTTTCATCGATTTCGGACGTTTATACCCAGGAGGTGGGAAACAATGGTCGGCACCAACCCCTACATTGTTGTGGCGTTGCGACGTCGGTCCGGTCGGTGCACGGTCTGTCCGTTCTGTCTGCTGCCTGTCCCGTGTGCAGTCTGCGCGAGCGTGCTGCTGTGTAGTGTGTGCACGCTGCTGCGACACCAGTGCGTGCGTGCGTGCTGCTGTGCCGTGCGCGCGTGCTGCTGCGACACTAGTGCGTGCGTGCGTGCTGCTGTGCCGTGCGCGCGTGCTGCTGCGTCTGCAGTGCGCGTGTGCTGCTGTGTCGTTCGCGCGTGCTGCTGCGCCTGCAGTGCGTGCTTGCTGCTGCGTGGGTGCGTGGGTGCTGCTGCTGCGTCGGCCGTGCGCGGTCTGTCCGTGCGTGCGTGCTGCTGTCTCGGTCGACCCCTGGCCCGTTTTGTCGGATCCGGACGTTTATACCCCGGGGGTTGGAAACAATGGTCGGCCTCAACCCCTACCATGTCGTGGCACTGCGCCGTCGGTTCGGCCGGCCGCTACGGTCGCCCGAGGCCCGTTTCATCGATTTCGGACGTTTATACCCAGGAGGTGGGAAACAATGGTCGGCACCAACCCCTACATTGTTGTGGCGTTGCGACGTCGGTCCGGTCGGTGCACGGTCTGTCCGTGCTGTCTGCTGCCTGTCCCGTGTGCTGTCTGCGCGTTCGTGCTGCTGTGTAGTGTGTGCACGCTGCTGCGACACCAGTGCGTGCGTGCGTGCTGCTGTGCCGTGCGCGCGTGCTGCTGCGTCTGCAGCGCGCGTGTGCTGCTGTGTCGTTCGCGCGTGCTGCTGCGCCTGCAGTGCGTGCTTGCTGCTGCGAACGTGCTGCTGCGCCTGCAGTGCGTGCTTGCTGCTGCGTGGGTGCGTGGGTGCTGCTGCTGCGTCGGCCGTGCGCGGTCTGTCCGTGCGTGCGTGCTGCTGTCTCGGTCGACCCCCGGCCCGTTTTGTCGAATCCGGACGTTTATACCCCGGGGGTTGGAAACAATGGTCGGCCTCAACCCCTACCATGTCGTGGCACTGCGCCGTCGGTTCGGCCGGCCGCTACGGTCGCCCGAGGCCCGTTTCATCGATTTCGGACGTTTATACCCAGGAGGTGGGAAACAATGGTCGGCACCAACCCCTACATTGTTGTGGCGTTGCGACGTCGGTCCGGTCGGTGCACGGTCTGTCCGTGCTGTCTGCTGCCTGTCCCGTGTGCAGTCTGCGCGTGCGTGCTGCTTTGTAGTGTGTGCACGCTGCTGCGACACCAGTGCGTGCGTGCGTGCTGCTGTGCCGTGCGCGCGTGCTGCTGCGTCTGCAGTGCGCGTGTGCTGCTGTGTCGTTCGCGCGTGCTGCTGCGCCTGCAGTGCGTGCTTGCTGCTGCGTGGGTGCTGCTGCTGCGTCGGCCGTGCGCGGTCTGTCCGTGCGTGCGTGCTGCTGTCTCGGTCGACCCCCGGCCCGTTTTGTCGTATCCGGACGTTTATACCCCGGGGGTTGGAAACAATGGTCGGCCTCAACCCCTACCATGTCGTGGCACTGCGCCGTCGGTTCGGCCGGCCGCTACGGTCGCCCGAGGCCCGTTTCATCGATTTCGGACGTTTATACCCAGGAGGTGGGAAACAATGGTCGGCACCAACCCCTACATTGTTGTGGCGTTGCGACGTCGGTCCGGTCGGTGCACGGTCTGTCCGTGCTGTCTGCTGCCTGTCCCGTGTGCAGTCTGCGCGTGCGTGCTGCTGTGTAGTGTGTGCACGCTGCTGCGACACCAGTGCGTGCGTGCGTGCTGCTGTGCCGTGCGCGCGTGCTGCTGCGTCTGCAGTGCGCGTGTGCTGCTGTGTCGTTCGCGCGTGCTGCTGCGCCTGCAGTGCGTGCTTGCTGCTGCGTGGGTGCTGCTGCTGCGTCGGCCGTGCGCGGTCTGTCCGTGCGTGCGTGCTGCTGTCTCGGTCGACCCCCGGCCCGTTTTGTCGTATCCGGACGTTTATACCCCGGGGGTTGGAAACAATGGTCGGCCTCAACCCCTACCATGTCGTGGCACTGCGCCGTCGGTTCGGCCGGCCGCTACGGTCGCCCGAGGACCGTTTCATCGATTTCGGACGTTTATACCCAGGAGGTGGGAAACAATGGTCGGCACCAACCCCTACATTGTTGTGGCGTTGCGACGTCGGTCCGGTCGGTGCACGGTCTGTCCGTGCTGTCTGCTGCCTGTCCCGTGTGCAGTCTGCGCGTTCGTGCTGCTGTGTAGTGTGTGCACGCTGCTGCGACACCAGTGCGTGCGTGCGTGCTGCTGTGCCGTGCGCGCGTGCTGCTGCGTCTGCAGCGCGCGTGTGCTGCTGTGTCGTTCGCGCGTGCTGCTGCGCCTGCAGTGCGTGCTTGCTGCTGCGAACGTGCTGCTGCGCCTGCAGTGCGTGCTTGCTGCTGCGTGGGTGCGTGGGTGCTGCTGCTGCGTCGGCCGTGCGCGGTCTGTCCGTGCGTGCGTGCTGCTGTCTCGGTCGACCCCCGGCCCGTTTTGTCGAATCCGGACGTTTATACCCCGGGGGTTGGAAACAATGGTCGGCCTCAACCCCTACCATGTCGTGGCACTGCGCCGTCGGTTCGGCCGGCCGCTACGGTCGCCCGAGGCCCGTTTCATCGATTTCGGACGTTTATACCCAGGAGGTGGGAAACAATGGTCGGCACCAACCCCTACATTGTTGTGGCGTTGCGACGTCGGTCCGGTCGGTGCACGGTCTGTCCGTGCTGTCTGCTGCCTGTCCCGTGTGCAGTCTGCGCGTGCGTGCTGCTTTGTAGTGTGTGCACGCTGCTGCGACACCAGTGCGTGCGTGCGTGCTGCTGTGCCGTGCGCGCGTGCTGCTGCGTCTGCAGTGCGCGTGTGCTGCTGTGTCGTTCGCGCGTGCTGCTGCGCCTGCAGTGCGTGCTTGCTGCTGCGTGGGTGCTGCTGCTGCGTCGGCCGTGCGCGGTCTGTCCGTGCGTGCGTGCTGCTGTCTCGGTCGACCCCCGGCCCGTTTTGTCGTATCCGGACGTTTATACCCCGGGGGTTGGAAACAATGGTCGGCCTCAACCCCTACCATGTCGTGGCACTGCGCCGTCGGTTCGGCCGGCCGCTACGGTCGCCCGAGGCCCGTTTCATCGATTTCGGACGTTTATACCCAGGAGGTGGGAAACAATGGTCGGCACCAACCCCTACATTGTTGTGGCGTTGCGACGTCGGTCCGGTCGGTGCACGGTCTGTCCGTGCTGTCTGCTGCCTGTCCCGTGTGCAGTCTGCGCGTGCGTGCTGCTGTGTAGTGTGTGCACGCTGCTGCGACACCAGTGCGTGCGTGCGTGCTGCTGTGCCGTGCGCGCGTGCTGCTGCGTCTGCAGTGCGCGTGTGCTGCTGTGTCGTTCGCGCGTGCTGCTGCGCCTGCAGTGCGTGCTTGCTGCTGCGTGGGTGCTGCTGCTGCGTCGGCCGTGCGCGGTCTGTCCGTGCGTGCGTGCTGCTGTCTCGGTCGACCCCCGGCCCGTTTTGTCGTATCCGGACGTTTATACCCCGGGGGTTGGAAACAATGGTCGGCCTCAACCCCTACCATGTCGTGGCACTGCGCCGTCGGTTCGGCCGGCCGCTACGGTCGCCCGAGGCCCGTTTCATCGATTTCGGACGTTTATACCCAGGAGGTGGGAAACAATGGTCGGCACCAACCCCTACATTGTTGTGGCGTTGCGACGTCGGTCCGGTCGGTGCACGGTCTGTCCGTGCTGTCTGCTGCCTGTCCCGTGTGCAGTCTGCGCGTGCGTGCTGCTGTGTAGTGTGTGCACGCTGCTGCGACACCAGTGCGTGCGTGCGTGCTGCTGTGCCGTGCGCGCGTGCTGCTCCGTCTGCAGTGCGCGTGTGCTGCTGTGTCGTTCGCGCGTGCTGCTGCGCCTGCATTGCGTGCTTGCTGCTGCGTGGGTGCGTGGGTGCTGCTGCTGCGTCGGCCGTGCGCGGTCTGTCCGTGCGTGCGTGCTGCTGTCTCGGTCGACCCCCGGCCCGTTTTGTCGTATCCGGACGTTTATACCCCGGGGGTTGGAAACAATGGTCGGCCTCAACCCCTACCATGTCGTGGCACTGCGCCGTCGGTTCGGCCGGCCGCTACGGTCGCCCGAGGCCCGTTTCATCGATTTCGGACGTTTATACCCAGGAGGTGGGAAACAATGGTCGGCACCAACCCCTACATTGTTGTGGCGTTGCGACGTCGGTCCGGTCGGTGCACGGTCTGTCCGTGCTGTCTGCTGCCTGTCCCGTGTGCAGTCTGCGCGTGCGTGCTGCTGTGTAGTGTGTGCACGCTGCTGCGACACCAGTGCGTGCGTGCGTGCTGCTGTGCCGTGCGCGCGTGCTGCTGCGTCTGCAGTGCGCGTGTGCTGCTGTGTCGTTCGCGCGTGCTGCTGCGCCTGCAGTGCGTGCTTGCTGCTGCGTGGGTGCTGCTGCTGCGTCGGCCGTGCGCGGTCTGTCCGTGCGTGCGTGCTGCTGTCTCGGTCGACCCCCGGCCCGTTTTGTCGTATCCGGACGTTTATACCCCGGGGGTTGGAAACAATGGTCGGCCTCAACCCCTACCATGTCGTGGCACTGCGCCGTCGGTTCGGCCGTCCGCTACGGTCGCCCGAGGACCGTTTCATCGATTTCGGACGTTTATACCCAGGAGGTGGGAAACAATGGTCGGCACCAACCCCTACATTGTTGTGGCGTTGCGACGTCGGTCCGGTCGGTGCACGGTCTGTCCGTGCTGTCTGCTGCCTGTCCCGTGTGCAGTTTGCGCGAGCGTGCTGCTGTGTAGTGTGTGCACGCTGCTGCGACACCAGTGCGTGCGTGCGTGCTGCTGTGCCGTGCGCGCGTGCTGCTCCGTCTGCAGTGCGCGTGTGCTGCTGTGTCGTTCGCGCGTGCTGCTGCGCCTGCATTGCGTGCTTGCTGCTGCGTGGGTGCGTGGGTGCTGCTGCTGCGTCGGCCGTGCGCGGTCTGTCCGTGCGTGCGTGCTGCTGTCTCGGTCGACCCCCGGCCCGTTTTGTCGAATCCGGACGTTTATACCCCGGGGGTTGGAAACAATGGTCGGCCTCAACCCCTACCATGTCGTGGCACTGCACCGTCGGTTCGGCCGGCCGCTACGGTCGCCCGAGGCCCGTTTCATCGATTTCGGACGTTTATACCCAGGAGGTGGGAAACAATGGTCGGCACCAACCCCTACATTGTTGTGGCGTTGCGACGTCGGTCCGGTCGGTGCACGGTCTGTCCGTGCTGTCTGCTGCCTGTCCCGTGTGCAGTCTGCGCGTGCGTGCTGCTGTGTAGTGTGTGCACGCTGCTGCGACACCAGTGCGTGCGTGCGTGCTGCTGTGCCGTGCGCGCGTGCTGCTGCGTCTGCAGTGCGCGTGTGCTGCTGTGTCGTTTGCGCGTGCTGCTGCGCCTGCAGTGCGTGCTTGCTGCTGCGTGGGTGCGTGGGTGCTGCTGCTGCGTCGGCCGTGCGCGGTCTGTCCGTGCGTGCGTGCTGCTGTCTCGGTCGACCCCCGGCCCGTTTTGTCGTATCCGGACGTTTATACCCCGGGGGTTGGAAACAATGGTCGGCCTCAACCCCTACCATGTCGTGGCACTGCGCCGTCGGTTCGGCCGGCCGCTACGGTCGCCCGAGGCCCGTTTCATCGATTTCGGACGTTTATACCCAGGAGGTGGGAAACAATGGTCGGCACCAACCCCTACATTGTTGTGGCGTTGCGACGTCGGTCCGGTCGGTGCACGGTCTGTCCGTGCTGTCTGCTGCCTGTCCCGTGTGCAGTCTGCGCGAGCGTGCTGCTGTGTAGTGTGTGCACGCTGCTGCGACACCAGTGCGTGCGTGCGTGCTGCTGTGCCGTGCGTGCGAGCTGCTGCGTCTG
>JAQQXO010000016.1:42500-52500 GCA_029852735.1 Persea americana
TTATACCCAGGAGGTGGGAAACAATGGTCGGCACCAACTCCCACCATGTTGTGGCGCCGCGCCGTCTGTCCGTCCGGCCGCCACGGTCGCCCAAGGCCCGTTTCATCGTTTTCGGACGTTTATACCCAGGAGGTGGGAAACAATGGTCGGCACCAATCCCTACCATGTTGTGGCGGTGCCCCGTCGGTCCGGTCGGCCGCCTCGGTCGCCCGCGGTCCGTTTCATCGATTTCGGACGTTTATACCCAGGCGGTGGGAAACAATGGTCGGGACCAACCCCAACCTTGTTGTGGCGTTGCGACGTCCGCTCGGTTGGTGCACGGTCTGATCGCGCTCGGTGCTGCCTATTCCGTTGCAAGCTGCTGCGTCGGCCGTGCGTGCGTGCTGCTGCGTCGTGCGTGCGTGCAGCTGCGTCTGCCGTGCGTGCGTGCAGCAGCGTCTGCCGTTCGTGCTTGCTGCTGTGTCGGTCGTGCGTGCTGCTGCGTCGTGCGTGCTCGCTGCTGTGCCGTGCGTGCGTTCTGCTGCGTCGGCGGAGCGCTCGTGCTGCTGTGTCGTGCGTGCGTGCTGCTGGGTCGGTCGTGCCTGCTGCTGCGTCGTGCCTGCGTGCTGCTGGGTCGGTCGTGCCTGCTGCTGCTGTGCCGTGCGTGCGTGCTGCTGCGTCGGCCGAGCGCCTGTGCTGCTGTGTCGTGCGTGCGTGCTGCAGCGTTTCCAGTGCGTGCGTGCTGCAGCGTCGGCCGAGCGTGCTCCTGCCTCAGCCGTTCGTGCTGCAGGGTCGGCCCGTTCGTGCTGCAGGGTCGGCTGAGCGTCCGTGCGTGCGTGCAGCAGCGTCGGCTGAGCGTTCGTGCTCGCTGCTGCGTCTGCCGTGCGTTCGTGCTGCTGCGTCTTCCGTGCGTGTGTGCTGCCTGCCGCGTCGGCCGTGCATGCGAGCGTGCTGCTGCGTCGGCCGTGCATGCTTGCTGCTGCCTCGGTCGCCCACGGCCCGTTTCATCGATTTCGGACGTTTATACCCAGGAGGTGGGAAACAATGGTCGGCACCAACCCCTACCATGTTGTGGCGGCGACCCGTCGGTCCGGTCGGCCGCCTCGGTCGCCCGCGGTCCGTTTCATCGATTTCGGACGTTTATACCCAGGAGGTGGGAAACAATGGTCGGCACCAACTCCCACCATGTTGTGGCGCCGCGCCGTCGGTCCGTCCGGCCGCCACGGTCGCCCAAGGCCCATTTCATCGTTTTCGGACGTTTATACCCAGGAGGTGGGAAACAATGGTCGGCACCAGTCCCTACCATGTTGTGGCGGTGCCCCGTCGGTCCGGTCGGCCGCCTCGGTCGCCCGCGGTCAGTTTCATCGATTTCGGACGTTTATACCCAGGAGGTGGGAAACAATGGTCGGGACCAACCCCAACCTTGTTGTGGCGTTGCGACGTCCGCTCGGTTGGTGCACGGTCTGATCGCGCTCGGTGCTGCCTATTCCGTTGCGCGCTGCTGCGACGTTCGTGCGTGCGTGCTGCTGCGTCTGCCGTGAGTGCAGCTGCGTCTGCCGTGCGTGCGTGCAGCAGCGTCTGCCGTTTGTGCTTGCTGCTGTGTCGGTCGTGCGTGATGCTGCGTCGTGCGTGCTCGCTGCTGTGCCGTGCGTGCGTGCTGCTGCGTCGGCGGAGCGCTCGTGCTGCTGTGTCGTGCGTGCGTGCTGCTGGGTCGGTCGTGCCTGCGTGCTGCTGGGTCGGTCGTGCGTGCTGCTGCGTCGTGCGTGCGTGCTGCTGTGCCGTGCGTGCGTGCTGCTGCGTCGGCCGAGCGCCTGTGCTGCTGTGTCGTGCGTGCGTGCTGCAGCGTTTCCAGTGCGTGCGTGCTGCAGCGTCGGCCGAGCGTGCTCCTGCCTCAGCCGTTCGTGCTGCAGGGTCGGCTGAGCGTCCGTGCGCGCTGCTGCGTCTGCCGTGCGTGCGTGCAGCAGCGTCGGCTGAGCGTTCGTGCCCGCTGCTGCGTCTGCCGTGCGTTCGTGCTGCTGCGTCGGCCTTGCGATGCTGCATGCCGCTGCGTCTTCCGTGCGTGTGTGCTGCCTGCCGCGTCGGCCCTGCATGCTAGCGTGCTGCTGCGTCGGCCGTGCATGCTTGCTGCTGCCTCGGTCGCCCACGGCCCGTTTCATCGATTTCGGACGTTTATACCCAGGAGGTGGGAAACAATGGTCGGCACCAACCCCTACCATGTTGTGGCGGCGCCCCGTCGGTCCGGTCGGCCGCCTCGGTCGCCCGCGTTCCGTTTCATCGATTTCGGACGTTTATACCCAGGAGGTGGGAAACAATGGTCGGCACCAACTCCCACCATGTTGTGGCGCCGCGCCGTCGGTCCGTCCGGCCGCCACGGTCGCCCAAGGCCCGTTTCATCGTTTTCGGACGTTTATACCCAGGAGGTGGGAAACAATGGTCGGCACCAATCCCTACCATGTTGTGGCGGTGCCCCGTCGGTCCGGTCGGCCGCCTCGGTCCCCCGCGGTCCGTTTCATCGATTTCGGACGTTTATACCCAGGAGGTGGGAAACAATGGTCGGGACCAACCCCAACCTTGTTGTGGCGTTGCGACGTCCGCTCGGTTGGTGCACGGTCTGATCGCGCTCGGTGCTGCCTATTCCGTTGCGCGCTGCTGCGACGTTCGTGCGTGCGTGCTGCTGCGTCTGCCGTGCGTGCAGCTGCGTCTGCCGTGCGTGCGTGCAGCAGCGTCTGCCGTTCGTGCTTGCTGCTGTGTCGGTCGTGCATGATGCTGCGTCGTGCGTGCTCGCTGCTGTGCCGTGCGTGCGTGCTGCTGCGTCGGCGGAGCGCTCGTGCTGCTGTGTCGTGCGTGCGTGCTGCTGGGTCGGTCGTGCCTGCTGCTGCGTCGTGCCTGCGTGCTGCTGGGTCGGTCGTGCGTGCTGCTGCGTCGTGCGTGCGTGCTGCTGTGCCGTGCGTGCGTGCTGCTGCGTCGGCCGAGCGCCTGTGCTGCTGTGTCGTGCGTGCGTGCTGCAGCGTCGGCCGAGCGTGCTCCTGCCTCAGCCGTTCGTGCTGCAGGGTCGGCTGAGAGTCCGTGCGCGCTGCTGCGTCTGCCGTGCGTGCGTGCAGCAGCGTCGGCTGAGCGTTCGTGCCCGCTGCTGCGTCTGCCGTGCGTTCGTGCTGCTGCGTCGGCCTTGCGATGCTGCATGCCGCTGCGTCTTCCGTGCGTGTGTGCTGCCTGCCGCGTCGGCCCTGCATGCTAGCGTGCTGCTGCGTCGGCCGTGCATGCTTGCTGCTGCCTCGGTTGCCCACGGCCCGTTTCATCGATTTCGGACGTTTATACCCAGGAGGTGGGAAACAATGGTCGGCACCAACCCCTACCATGTTGTGGCGGCGCCCCGTCGGTCCGGTCGGCCGCCTCGGTCGCCCGCGTTCCGTTTCATCGATTTCGGACGTTTATACCCAGGAGGTGGGAAACAATGGTCGGCACCAACTCCCACCATGTTGTGGCGCCGCGCCGTCGGTCCGTCCGGCCGCCACGGTCGCCCAAGGCCCGTTTCATCGTTTTCGGACGTTTATACCCAGGAGGTGGGAAACAATGGTTGGCACCAATCCCTACCATGTTGTGGCGGTGCCCCGTCGGTCCGGTCGGCCGCCTCGGTCGCCCGCGGTCCGTTTCATCGATTTCGGACGTTTATACCCAGGAGGTGGGAAACAATGGTCGGGACCAACCCCAACCTTGTTGTGGCGTTGCGACGTCCGCTCGGTTGGTGCACGGTCTGATCGCGCTCGGTGCTGCCTATTCCGTTGCGCGCTGCTGCGACGTTCGTGCGTGCGTGCTGCTGCGTCTGCCGTGCGTGCAGCTGCGTCTGCCGTGCGTGCGTGCAGCAGCGTCTGCCCTTCGTGCTTGCTGCTGTGTCGGTCGTGCGTGATGCTGCGTCGTGCGTTCTCGCTGCTGTGCCGTGCGTGCGTGCTGCTGCGTCGGCGGAGCGCTCGTGCTGCTGTGTCGTGCGTGCGTGCTGCTGGGTCGGTCGGGCCTGCTGCTGCGTCGTGCCTGGGTGCTGCTGGGTCGGTCGTGCCTGCTGCTGCGTCGTGCGTGCGTGCTGCTGTGCCGTGCGTGCGTGCTGCTGCGTCGGCCGAGCGCCTGTGCTGCTGTGTCGTGCGTGCGTGCTGCAGCGTTTCCAGTGCGTGCGTGCCGCAGCGTCGGCCGAGCGTGCTCCTGCCTCAGCCGTTCGTGCTGCAGGGTCGGCTGAGCGTCCGTGCGCGCTGCTGCGTCTGCCGTGCGTGCGTGCAGCAGCGTCGGCTGAGCGTTCGTGCTCGCTGCTGCGTCTGCCGTGCGTTCGTGCTGCTGCGTCGGCCTTGCGATGCTGCATGCCGCTGCGTCTTCCGTGCGTGTGTGCTGCCTGCCGCGTCGGCCCTGCATGCGAGCGTGCTGCTGCGTCGGCCGTGCATGCTTGCTGCTGCCTCGGTCGCCCACGGCCCGTTTCATCGATTTCGGACGTTTATACCCAGGAGGTGGGAAACAATGGTCGGCACCAACCCCTACACTGTTGTGGAGTTGCGACGTCGGTCCCGTCGGTGCACGGTCTGTCCGTGCTGTCCGCTGCCTGTCCCGTGTGCAGTCTGCGCGTGCGGGCTGCTGTGCAGTGTGTGCACGCTGCTGCGACACCAGTGCGTGCGTGCGTGCTGCTGTGCCGTGCGCGCGTGCTGCTGCGTCTGCAGTGCGCGTGTGCTGCTGTGTCGTTCGCGCGTGCTGCTGCGCCTGCAGTGCGTGCTTGCTGCTGCGTGGGTGCGTGGGTGCTGCTGCTGCGTCGGCCGTGCGCGGTCTGTCCGTGCGTGCGTGCTGCTGTCTCGGTCGACCCCCGGCCCGTTTTGTCGTATCCGGACGTTTATACCCCGGGGGTTGGAAACAATGGTCGGCCTCAACCCCTACCATGTCGTGGCACTGCGCCGTCGGTTCGGCCGGCCGCTACGGTCGCCCAAGGCCCGTTTCATCGATTTCGGACGTTTATACCCAGGAGGTGGGAAACAATGGTCGGCACCAACCCCTACATTGTTGTGGCGTTGCGAAGTCGGTCCGGTCGGTGCACGGTCTGTCCGTGCTGTCTGCTGCCTGTCCCGTGAGCAGTCTGCGCGAGCGTGCTGCTGTGTAGTGTGTGCATGCTGCTGCGACACCAGTGCGTGCGTGCGTGCTACTGCGTCTGCAGTGCGCGCGCGCTGCGGTGTCGTTCGCGCGTGCTGCTGCGACGGCAGTGCGTGCGTGCTGCTGCGTCTGCAGTGCGTGGGTGCTGCTGCTGCGTCGGCCGTGCGCGGTCTGTCCGTGCGTGCGTGCTGCTGTCTCGGTCGACCCCCGGCCCGTTTTGTCGAATC
This sequence comes from Persea americana, assembly GCA_029852735.1. Lineage (NCBI taxonomy): Eukaryota > Viridiplantae > Streptophyta > Magnoliopsida > Laurales > Lauraceae > Persea > Persea americana. The sequence continues at coordinate 47,822 of JAQQXO010000016.1, forward strand.
GGGACGTTTATACCCCGGGGGTTGGAAACAATGGTCGGCCTCAACCCCTACCATGTCGTGGCACTGCGCCGTCGGTTCGGCCGGCCGCTACGGTCGCCCAAGGCCCGTTTCATCGATTTCGGACGTTTATACCCAGGAGGTGGGAAACAATGGTCGGCACCAACCCCTACATTGTTGTGGCGTTGCGACGTCGGTCCGGTCGGTGCACGGTCTGTCCGTGCTGTCTGCTGCCTGTCCCGTGAGCAGTCTGCGCGAGCGTGCTGCTGTGTAGTGTGTGCATGCTGCTGCGACACCAGTGCGTCCGTGCGTGCTACTGCGTCTGCAGTGCGCGCGCGCTGCGGTGCCGTTCGCGCGTGCTGCTGCGACGGCAGTGCGTGCGTGCTGCTGCGTCTGCAGTGCGTGGGTGCTGTTGCTGCGTCGGCCGTGCGCGGTCTGTCCGTGCGTGCGTGCTGCTGTCTCGGTCGACCCCCGGCCCGTTTTGTCGAATCGGGACGTTTATACCCCGGGGGTTGGAAACAATGGTCGGCCTCAACCCCTACCATGTCGTGGCACTGCGCCGTCGGTTCGGCCGGCCGCTACGGTCGCCCAAGGCCCGTTTCATCGATTTCGGACGTTTATACCCAGGAGGTGGGAAACAATGGTCGGCACCAACCCCTACATTGTTGTGGCGTTGCGACGTCGGTCCGGTCGGTGCACGGTCTGTCCGTTCTGTCTGCTGCCTGTCCCGTGTGCAGTCTGCGCGAGCGTGCTGCTGTGTAGTGTGTGCACGCTGCTGCGACACCAGTGCGTGCGTGCGTGCTGCTGTGCCGTGCGCGCGTGCTGCTGCGACACCAGTGCGTGCGTGCGTGCTGCTGTGCCGTGCGCGCGTGCTGCTGCGTCTGCAGTGCGCGTGTGCTGCTGTGTCGTTCGCGCGTGCTGCTGCGCCTGCAGTGCGTGCTTGCTGCTGCGTGGGTGCGTGGGTGCTGCTGCTGCGTCGGCCGTGCGCGGTCTGTCCGTGCGTGCGTGCTGCTGTCTCGGTCGACCCCTGGCCCGTTTTGTCGGATCCGGACGTTTATACCCCGGGGGTTGGAAACAATGGTCGGCCTCAACCCCTACCATGTCGTGGCACTGCGCCGTCGGTTCGGCCGGCCGCTACGGTCGCCCGAGGCCCGTTTCATCGATTTCGGACGTTTATACCCAGGAGGTGGGAAACAATGGTCGGCACCAACCCCTACATTGTTGTGGCGTTGCGACGTCGGTCCGGTCGGTGCACGGTCTGTCCGTGCTGTCTGCTGCCTGTCCCGTGTGCTGTCTGCGCGTTCGTGCTGCTGTGTAGTGTGTGCACGCTGCTGCGACACCAGTGCGTGCGTGCGTGCTGCTGTGCCGTGCGCGCGTGCTGCTGCGTCTGCAGCGCGCGTGTGCTGCTGTGTCGTTCGCGCGTGCTGCTGCGCCTGCAGTGCGTGCTTGCTGCTGCGAACGTGCTGCTGCGCCTGCAGTGCGTGCTTGCTGCTGCGTGGGTGCGTGGGTGCTGCTGCTGCGTCGGCCGTGCGCGGTCTGTCCGTGCGTGCGTGCTGCTGTCTCGGTCGACCCCCGGCCCGTTTTGTCGAATCCGGACGTTTATACCCCGGGGGTTGGAAACAATGGTCGGCCTCAACCCCTACCATGTCGTGGCACTGCGCCGTCGGTTCGGCCGGCCGCTACGGTCGCCCGAGGCCCGTTTCATCGATTTCGGACGTTTATACCCAGGAGGTGGGAAACAATGGTCGGCACCAACCCCTACATTGTTGTGGCGTTGCGACGTCGGTCCGGTCGGTGCACGGTCTGTCCGTGCTGTCTGCTGCCTGTCCCGTGTGCAGTCTGCGCGTGCGTGCTGCTTTGTAGTGTGTGCACGCTGCTGCGACACCAGTGCGTGCGTGCGTGCTGCTGTGCCGTGCGCGCGTGCTGCTGCGTCTGCAGTGCGCGTGTGCTGCTGTGTCGTTCGCGCGTGCTGCTGCGCCTGCAGTGCGTGCTTGCTGCTGCGTGGGTGCTGCTGCTGCGTCGGCCGTGCGCGGTCTGTCCGTGCGTGCGTGCTGCTGTCTCGGTCGACCCCCGGCCCGTTTTGTCGTATCCGGACGTTTATACCCCGGGGGTTGGAAACAATGGTCGGCCTCAACCCCTACCATGTCGTGGCACTGCGCCGTCGGTTCGGCCGGCCGCTACGGTCGCCCGAGGCCCGTTTCATCGATTTCGGACGTTTATACCCAGGAGGTGGGAAACAATGGTCGGCACCAACCCCTACATTGTTGTGGCGTTGCGACGTCGGTCCGGTCGGTGCACGGTCTGTCCGTGCTGTCTGCTGCCTGTCCCGTGTGCAGTCTGCGCGTGCGTGCTGCTGTGTAGTGTGTGCACGCTGCTGCGACACCAGTGCGTGCGTGCGTGCTGCTGTGCCGTGCGCGCGTGCTGCTGCGTCTGCAGTGCGCGTGTGCTGCTGTGTCGTTCGCGCGTGCTGCTGCGCCTGCAGTGCGTGCTTGCTGCTGCGTGGGTGCTGCTGCTGCGTCGGCCGTGCGCGGTCTGTCCGTGCGTGCGTGCTGCTGTCTCGGTCGACCCCCGGCCCGTTTTGTCGTATCCGGACGTTTATACCCCGGGGGTTGGAAACAATGGTCGGCCTCAACCCCTACCATGTCGTGGCACTGCGCCGTCGGTTCGGCCGGCCGCTACGGTCGCCCGAGGACCGTTTCATCGATTTCGGACGTTTATACCCAGGAGGTGGGAAACAATGGTCGGCACCAACCCCTACATTGTTGTGGCGTTGCGACGTCGGTCCGGTCGGTGCACGGTCTGTCCGTGCTGTCTGCTGCCTGTCCCGTGTGCAGTCTGCGCGTTCGTGCTGCTGTGTAGTGTGTGCACGCTGCTGCGACACCAGTGCGTGCGTGCGTGCTGCTGTGCCGTGCGCGCGTGCTGCTGCGTCTGCAGCGCGCGTGTGCTGCTGTGTCGTTCGCGCGTGCTGCTGCGCCTGCAGTGCGTGCTTGCTGCTGCGAACGTGCTGCTGCGCCTGCAGTGCGTGCTTGCTGCTGCGTGGGTGCGTGGGTGCTGCTGCTGCGTCGGCCGTGCGCGGTCTGTCCGTGCGTGCGTGCTGCTGTCTCGGTCGACCCCCGGCCCGTTTTGTCGAATCCGGACGTTTATACCCCGGGGGTTGGAAACAATGGTCGGCCTCAACCCCTACCATGTCGTGGCACTGCGCCGTCGGTTCGGCCGGCCGCTACGGTCGCCCGAGGCCCGTTTCATCGATTTCGGACGTTTATACCCAGGAGGTGGGAAACAATGGTCGGCACCAACCCCTACATTGTTGTGGCGTTGCGACGTCGGTCCGGTCGGTGCACGGTCTGTCCGTGCTGTCTGCTGCCTGTCCCGTGTGCAGTCTGCGCGTGCGTGCTGCTTTGTAGTGTGTGCACGCTGCTGCGACACCAGTGCGTGCGTGCGTGCTGCTGTGCCGTGCGCGCGTGCTGCTGCGTCTGCAGTGCGCGTGTGCTGCTGTGTCGTTCGCGCGTGCTGCTGCGCCTGCAGTGCGTGCTTGCTGCTGCGTGGGTGCTGCTGCTGCGTCGGCCGTGCGCGGTCTGTCCGTGCGTGCGTGCTGCTGTCTCGGTCGACCCCCGGCCCGTTTTGTCGTATCCGGACGTTTATACCCCGGGGGTTGGAAACAATGGTCGGCCTCAACCCCTACCATGTCGTGGCACTGCGCCGTCGGTTCGGCCGGCCGCTACGGTCGCCCGAGGCCCGTTTCATCGATTTCGGACGTTTATACCCAGGAGGTGGGAAACAATGGTCGGCACCAACCCCTACATTGTTGTGGCGTTGCGACGTCGGTCCGGTCGGTGCACGGTCTGTCCGTGCTGTCTGCTGCCTGTCCCGTGTGCAGTCTGCGCGTGCGTGCTGCTGTGTAGTGTGTGCACGCTGCTGCGACACCAGTGCGTGCGTGCGTGCTGCTGTGCCGTGCGCGCGTGCTGCTGCGTCTGCAGTGCGCGTGTGCTGCTGTGTCGTTCGCGCGTGCTGCTGCGCCTGCAGTGCGTGCTTGCTGCTGCGTGGGTGCTGCTGCTGCGTCGGCCGTGCGCGGTCTGTCCGTGCGTGCGTGCTGCTGTCTCGGTCGACCCCCGGCCCGTTTTGTCGTATCCGGACGTTTATACCCCGGGGGTTGGAAACAATGGTCGGCCTCAACCCCTACCATGTCGTGGCACTGCGCCGTCGGTTCGGCCGGCCGCTACGGTCGCCCGAGGCCCGTTTCATCGATTTCGGACGTTTATACCCAGGAGGTGGGAAACAATGGTCGGCACCAACCCCTACATTGTTGTGGCGTTGCGACGTCGGTCCGGTCGGTGCACGGTCTGTCCGTGCTGTCTGCTGCCTGTCCCGTGTGCAGTCTGCGCGTGCGTGCTGCTGTGTAGTGTGTGCACGCTGCTGCGACACCAGTGCGTGCGTGCGTGCTGCTGTGCCGTGCGCGCGTGCTGCTCCGTCTGCAGTGCGCGTGTGCTGCTGTGTCGTTCGCGCGTGCTGCTGCGCCTGCATTGCGTGCTTGCTGCTGCGTGGGTGCGTGGGTGCTGCTGCTGCGTCGGCCGTGCGCGGTCTGTCCGTGCGTGCGTGCTGCTGTCTCGGTCGACCCCCGGCCCGTTTTGTCGAATCCGGACGTTTATACCCCGGGGGTTGGAAACAATGGTCGGCCTCAACCC
>JAQQXO010000016.1:62500-72500 GCA_029852735.1 Persea americana
GTCGGCCGTGCGTGCGTGCAGCTGCGTCCGTTCGTGCGTGCAGGCTGCCGCTGCATCTGTTCGTGCGTGCACCTGCGTCGGCCGTTCGTGCGTGCCGCTGCGTCCGTTCGTGCGTGCGTGCTGCTGCTGCTTGCGTGCGTGCTGCCTCTGCCGTGTGCAGTAAGCACGTGCCGCTGCCACGCCTGTTCGTGCGTGCTGCTGCTGCGTCTGTTCGTGCGTGCGTTCTGCTGCGTCGTCCGCGCGGCCGGGCGGCTGCGTCGGACGTGCGTGCTGCTGCTGCGTCTGTTCGTGCGTGCGTGGCGCTGCGTCGGCCGTGCGTGCGTGCTGCCGCCTCTGCCCTGTGCAGTCAGCACGTGCTGCCGTGTCGGACGTGCGAGCTGCTGCTGCGTCCCCGCGTGCGTGCTGCTGCGTCGGCCGTGGGATCCCGCGCTGCAGCGTCGACGGTGCGTTCGTGCTTGCCGCTGCGACGGTCGCGCGTGCAGGAGCGTCGGCCTTGTGCAGTCTGCCCTTGCGTGCGATGGTGAGGCTGCCTCTGCCGTGCGCAGTCGGCCCCCGCGTGGCTCAAGCTGCTGCCACGTGCCTGCGGCGTCGCCAGTGCGTGCTGCTGCGTCGGCCGTTCGTTCGTGCGTGCTGCCGCGTCGGCGTGCTCGGTCTGTCCGTGCGTGCGTGCTGCTGCGCCGGCCGTGCGTTCGTGCGTGCTGCCGCGTCGGCGTGCTCGGTCTGTCCGTGCGTGCGTGCTGCTGCGTCGGCCGTGCGCGGTCCGTCCGCGCGTGCGTGCGGCGGCCTAGGTCGCCCGCGGCCCGTTTCATCGATTTCGGACGTTTATACCCAGGAGGTGGGAAACAATGGTCGGCACCAACTCCCACCATGTTGTGGCGCCGCGCCGTCTGTCCGTCCGGCCGCCACGGTCGCCCAAGGCCCGTTTCATCGTTTTCGGACGTTTATACCCAGGAGGTGGGAAACAATGGTCGGCACCAATCCCTACCATGTTGTGGCGGTGCCCCGTCGGTCCGGTCGGCCGCCTCGGTCGCCCGCGGTCCGTTTCATCGATTTCGGACGTTTATACCCAGGCGGTGGGAAACAATGGTCGGGACCAACCCCAACCTTGTTGTGGCGTTGCGACGTCCGCTCGGTTGGTGCACGGTCTGATCGCGCTCGGTGCTGCCTATTCCGTTGCAAGCTGCTGCGTCGGCCGTGCGTGCGTGCTGCTGCGTCGTGCGTGCGTGCAGCTGCGTCTGCCGTGCGTGCGTGCAGCAGCGTCTGCCGTTCGTGCTTGCTGCTGTGTCGGTCGTGCGTGCTGCTGCGTCGTGCGTGCTCGCTGCTGTGCCGTGCGTGCGTTCTGCTGCGTCGGCGGAGCGCTCGTGCTGCTGTGTCGTGCGTGCGTGCTGCTGGGTCGGTCGTGCCTGCTGCTGCGTCGTGCCTGCGTGCTGCTGGGTCGGTCGTGCCTGCTGCTGCTGTGCCGTGCGTGCGTGCTGCTGCGTCGGCCGAGCGCCTGTGCTGCTGTGTCGTGCGTGCGTGCTGCAGCGTTTCCAGTGCGTGCGTGCTGCAGCGTCGGCCGAGCGTGCTCCTGCCTCAGCCGTTCGTGCTGCAGGGTCGGCTGAGCGTCCGTGCGTGCGTGCAGCAGCGTCGGCTGAGCGTTCGTGCTCGCTGCTGCGTCTGCCGTGCGTTCGTGCTGCTGCGTCTTCCGTGCGTGTGTGCTGCCTGCCGCGTCGGCCGTGCATGCGAGCGTGCTGCTGCGTCGGCCGTGCATGCTTGCTGCTGCCTCGGTCGCCCACGGCCCGTTTCATCGATTTCGGACGTTTATACCCAGGAGGTGGGAAACAATGGTCGGCACCAACCCCTACCATGTTGTGGCGGCGACCCGTCGGTCCGGTCGGCCGCCTCGGTCGCCCGCGGTCCGTTTCATCGATTTCGGACGTTTATACCCAGGAGGTGGGAAACAATGGTCGGCACCAACTCCCACCATGTTGTGGCGCCGCGCCGTCGGTCCGTCCGGCCGCCACGGTCGCCCAAGGCCCATTTCATCGTTTTCGGACGTTTATACCCAGGAGGTGGGAAACAATGGTCGGCACCAGTCCCTACCATGTTGTGGCGGTGCCCCGTCGGTCCGGTCGGCCGCCTCGGTCGCCCGCGGTCAGTTTCATCGATTTCGGACGTTTATACCCAGGAGGTGGGAAACAATGGTCGGGACCAACCCCAACCTTGTTGTGGCGTTGCGACGTCCGCTCGGTTGGTGCACGGTCTGATCGCGCTCGGTGCTGCCTATTCCGTTGCGCGCTGCTGCGACGTTCGTGCGTGCGTGCTGCTGCGTCTGCCGTGAGTGCAGCTGCGTCTGCCGTGCGTGCGTGCAGCAGCGTCTGCCGTTTGTGCTTGCTGCTGTGTCGGTCGTGCGTGATGCTGCGTCGTGCGTGCTCGCTGCTGTGCCGTGCGTGCGTGCTGCTGCGTCGGCGGAGCGCTCGTGCTGCTGTGTCGTGCGTGCGTGCTGCTGGGTCGGTCGTGCCTGCGTGCTGCTGGGTCGGTCGTGCGTGCTGCTGCGTCGTGCGTGCGTGCTGCTGTGCCGTGCGTGCGTGCTGCTGCGTCGGCCGAGCGCCTGTGCTGCTGTGTCGTGCGTGCGTGCTGCAGCGTTTCCAGTGCGTGCGTGCTGCAGCGTCGGCCGAGCGTGCTCCTGCCTCAGCCGTTCGTGCTGCAGGGTCGGCTGAGCGTCCGTGCGCGCTGCTGCGTCTGCCGTGCGTGCGTGCAGCAGCGTCGGCTGAGCGTTCGTGCCCGCTGCTGCGTCTGCCGTGCGTTCGTGCTGCTGCGTCGGCCTTGCGATGCTGCATGCCGCTGCGTCTTCCGTGCGTGTGTGCTGCCTGCCGCGTCGGCCCTGCATGCTAGCGTGCTGCTGCGTCGGCCGTGCATGCTTGCTGCTGCCTCGGTCGCCCACGGCCCGTTTCATCGATTTCGGACGTTTATACCCAGGAGGTGGGAAACAATGGTCGGCACCAACCCCTACCATGTTGTGGCGGCGCCCCGTCGGTCCGGTCGGCCGCCTCGGTCGCCCGCGTTCCGTTTCATCGATTTCGGACGTTTATACCCAGGAGGTGGGAAACAATGGTCGGCACCAACTCCCACCATGTTGTGGCGCCGCGCCGTCGGTCCGTCCGGCCGCCACGGTCGCCCAAGGCCCGTTTCATCGTTTTCGGACGTTTATACCCAGGAGGTGGGAAACAATGGTCGGCACCAATCCCTACCATGTTGTGGCGGTGCCCCGTCGGTCCGGTCGGCCGCCTCGGTCCCCCGCGGTCCGTTTCATCGATTTCGGACGTTTATACCCAGGAGGTGGGAAACAATGGTCGGGACCAACCCCAACCTTGTTGTGGCGTTGCGACGTCCGCTCGGTTGGTGCACGGTCTGATCGCGCTCGGTGCTGCCTATTCCGTTGCGCGCTGCTGCGACGTTCGTGCGTGCGTGCTGCTGCGTCTGCCGTGCGTGCAGCTGCGTCTGCCGTGCGTGCGTGCAGCAGCGTCTGCCGTTCGTGCTTGCTGCTGTGTCGGTCGTGCATGATGCTGCGTCGTGCGTGCTCGCTGCTGTGCCGTGCGTGCGTGCTGCTGCGTCGGCGGAGCGCTCGTGCTGCTGTGTCGTGCGTGCGTGCTGCTGGGTCGGTCGTGCCTGCTGCTGCGTCGTGCCTGCGTGCTGCTGGGTCGGTCGTGCGTGCTGCTGCGTCGTGCGTGCGTGCTGCTGTGCCGTGCGTGCGTGCTGCTGCGTCGGCCGAGCGCCTGTGCTGCTGTGTCGTGCGTGCGTGCTGCAGCGTCGGCCGAGCGTGCTCCTGCCTCAGCCGTTCGTGCTGCAGGGTCGGCTGAGAGTCCGTGCGCGCTGCTGCGTCTGCCGTGCGTGCGTGCAGCAGCGTCGGCTGAGCGTTCGTGCCCGCTGCTGCGTCTGCCGTGCGTTCGTGCTGCTGCGTCGGCCTTGCGATGCTGCATGCCGCTGCGTCTTCCGTGCGTGTGTGCTGCCTGCCGCGTCGGCCCTGCATGCTAGCGTGCTGCTGCGTCGGCCGTGCATGCTTGCTGCTGCCTCGGTTGCCCACGGCCCGTTTCATCGATTTCGGACGTTTATACCCAGGAGGTGGGAAACAATGGTCGGCACCAACCCCTACCATGTTGTGGCGGCGCCCCGTCGGTCCGGTCGGCCGCCTCGGTCGCCCGCGTTCCGTTTCATCGATTTCGGACGTTTATACCCAGGAGGTGGGAAACAATGGTCGGCACCAACTCCCACCATGTTGTGGCGCCGCGCCGTCGGTCCGTCCGGCCGCCACGGTCGCCCAAGGCCCGTTTCATCGTTTTCGGACGTTTATACCCAGGAGGTGGGAAACAATGGTTGGCACCAATCCCTACCATGTTGTGGCGGTGCCCCGTCGGTCCGGTCGGCCGCCTCGGTCGCCCGCGGTCCGTTTCATCGATTTCGGACGTTTATACCCAGGAGGTGGGAAACAATGGTCGGGACCAACCCCAACCTTGTTGTGGCGTTGCGACGTCCGCTCGGTTGGTGCACGGTCTGATCGCGCTCGGTGCTGCCTATTCCGTTGCGCGCTGCTGCGACGTTCGTGCGTGCGTGCTGCTGCGTCTGCCGTGCGTGCAGCTGCGTCTGCCGTGCGTGCGTGCAGCAGCGTCTGCCCTTCGTGCTTGCTGCTGTGTCGGTCGTGCGTGATGCTGCGTCGTGCGTTCTCGCTGCTGTGCCGTGCGTGCGTGCTGCTGCGTCGGCGGAGCGCTCGTGCTGCTGTGTCGTGCGTGCGTGCTGCTGGGTCGGTCGGGCCTGCTGCTGCGTCGTGCCTGCGTGCTGCTGGGTCGGTCGTGCCTGCTGCTGCGTCGTGCGTGCGTGCTGCTGTGCCGTGCGTGCGTGCTGCTGCGTCGGCCGAGCGCCTGTGCTGCTGTGTCGTGCGTGCGTGCTGCAGCGTTTCCAGTGCGTGCGTGCCGCAGCGTCGGCCGAGCGTGCTCCTGCCTCAGCCGTTCGTGCTGCAGGGTCGGCTGAGCGTCCGTGCGCGCTGCTGCGTCTGCCGTGCGTGCGTGCAGCAGCGTCGGCTGAGCGTTCGTGCTCGCTGCTGCGTCTGCCGTGCGTTCGTGCTGCTGCGTCGGCCTTGCGATGCTGCATGCCGCTGCGTCTTCCGTGCGTGTGTGCTGCCTGCCGCGTCGGCCCTGCATGCGAGCGTGCTGCTGCGTCGGCCGTGCATGCTTGCTGCTGCCTCGGTCGCCCACGGCCCGTTTCATCGATTTCGGACGTTTATACCCAGGAGGTGGGAAACAATGGTCGGCACCAACCCCTACACTGTTGTGGAGTTGCGACGTCGGTCCCGTCGGTGCACGGTCTGTCCGTGCTGTCCGCTGCCTGTCCCGTGTGCAGTCTGCGCGTGCGGGCTGCTGTGCAGTGTGTGCACGCTGCTGCGACACCAGTGCGTGCGTGCGTGCTGCTGTGCCGTGCGCGCGTGCTGCTGCGTCTGCAGTGCGCGTGTGCTGCTGTGTCGTTCGCGCGTGCTGCTGCGCCTGCAGTGCGTGCTTGCTGCTGCGTGGGTGCGTGGGTGCTGCTGCTGCGTCGGCCGTGCGCGGTCTGTCCGTGCGTGCGTGCTGCTGTCTCGGTCGACCCCCGGCCCGTTTTGTCGTATCCGGACGTTTATACCCCGGGGGTTGGAAACAATGGTCGGCCTCAACCCCTACCATGTCGTGGCACTGCGCCGTCGGTTCGGCCGGCCGCTACGGTCGCCCAAGGCCCGTTTCATCGATTTCGGACGTTTATACCCAGGAGGTGGGAAACAATGGTCGGCACCAACCCCTACATTGTTGTGGCGTTGCGAAGTCGGTCCGGTCGGTGCACGGTCTGTCCGTGCTGTCTGCTGCCTGTCCCGTGAGCAGTCTGCGCGAGCGTGCTGCTGTGTAGTGTGTGCATGCTGCTGCGACACCAGTGCGTGCGTGCGTGCTACTGCGTCTGCAGTGCGCGCGCGCTGCGGTGTCGTTCGCGCGTGCTGCTGCGACGGCAGTGCGTGCGTGCTGCTGCGTCTGCAGTGCGTGGGTGCTGCTGCTGCGTCGGCCGTGCGCGGTCTGTCCGTGCGTGCGTGCTGCTGTCTCGGTCGACCCCCGGCCCGTTTTGTCGAATCGGGACGTTTATACCCCGGGGGTTGGAAACAATGGTCGGCCTCAACCCCTACCATGTCGTGGCACTGCGCCGTCGGTTCGGCCGGCCGCTACGGTCGCCCAAGGCCCGTTTCATCGATTTCGGACGTTTATACCCAGGAGGTGGGAAACAATGGTCGGCACCAACCCCTACATTGTTGTGGCGTTGCGACGTCGGTCCGGTCGGTGCACGGTCTGTCCGTGCTGTCTGCTGCCTGTCCCGTGAGCAGTCTGCGCGAGCGTGCTGCTGTGTAGTGTGTGCATGCTGCTGCGACACCAGTGCGTGCGTGCGTGCTACTGCGTCTGCAGTGCGCGCGCGCTGCGGTGTCGTTCGCGCGTGCTGCTGCGACGGCAGTGCGTGCGTGCTGCTGCGTCTGCAGTGCGTGGGTGCTGTTGCTGCGTCGGCCGTGCGCGGTCTGTCCGTGCGTGCGTGCTGCTGTCTCGGTCGACCCCCGGCCCGTTTTGTCGAATCGGGACGTTTATACCCCGGGGGTTGGAAACAATGGTCGGCCTCAACCCCTACCATGTCGTGGCACTGCGCCGTCGGTTCGGCCGGCCGCTACGGTCGCCCAAGGCCCGTTTCATCGATTTCGGACGTTTATACCCAGGAGGTGGGAAACAATGGTCGGCACCAACCCCTACATTGTTGTGGCGTTGCGACGTCGGTCCGGTCGGTGCACGGTCTGTCCGTTCTGTCTGCTGCCTGTCCCGTGTGCAGTCTGCGCGAGCGTGCTGCTGTGTAGTGTGTGCACGCTGCTGCGACACCAGTGCGTGCGTGCGTGCTGCTGTGCCGTGCGCGCGTGCTGCTGCGACACCAGTGCGTGCGTGCGTGCTGCTGTGCCGTGCGCGCGTGCTGCTGCGTCTGCAGTGCGCGTGTGCTGCTGTGTCGTTCGCGCGTGCTGCTGCGCCTGCAGTGCGTGCTTGCTGCTGCGTGGGTGCGTGGGTGCTGCTGCTGCGTCGGCCGTGCGCGGTCTGTCCGTGCGTGCGTGCTGCTGTCTCGGTCGACCCCTGGCCCGTTTTGTCGGATCCGGACGTTTATACCCCGGGGGTTGGAAACAATGGTCGGCCTCAACCCCTACCATGTCGTGGCACTGCGCCGTCGGTTCGGCCGGCCGCTACGGTCGCCCGAGGCCCGTTTCATCGATTTCGGACGTTTATACCCAGGAGGTGGGAAACAATGGTCGGCACCAACCCCTACATTGTTGTGGCGTTGCGACGTCGGTCCGGTCGGTGCACGGTCTGTCCGTGCTGTCTGCTGCCTGTCCCGTGTGCAGTCTGCGCGTTCGTGCTGCTGTGTAGTGTGTGCACGCTGCTGCGACACCAGTGCGTGCGTGCGTGCTGCTGTGCCGTGCGCGCGTGCTGCTGCGTCTGCAGCGCGCGTGTGCTGCTGTGTCGTTCGCGCGTGCTGCTGCGCCTGCAGTGCGTGCTTGCTGCTGCGAACGTGCTGCTGCGCCTGCAGTGCGTGCTTGCTGCTGCGTGGGTGCGTGGGTGCTGCTGCTGCGTCGGCCGTGCGCGGTCTGTCCGTGCGTGCGTGCTGCTGTCTCGGTCGACCCCCGGCCCGTTTTGTCGAATCCGGACGTTTATACCCCGGGGGTTGGAAACAATGGTCGGCCTCAACCCCTACCATGTCGTGGCACTGCGCCGTCGGTTCGGCCGGCCGCTACGGTCGCCCGAGGCCCGTTTCATCGATTTCGGACGTTTATACCCAGGAGGTGGGAAACAATGGTCGGCACCAACCCCTACATTGTTGTGGCGTTGCGACGTCGGTCCGGTCGGTGCACGGTCTGTCCGTGCTGTCTGCTGCCTGTCCCGTGTGCAGTCTGCGCGTGCGTGCTGCTTTGTAGTGTGTGCACGCTGCTGCGACACCAGTGCGTGCGTGCGTGCTGCTGTGCCGTGCGCGCGTGCTGCTGCGTCTGCAGTGCGCGTGTGCTGCTGTGTCGTTCGCGCGTGCTGCTGCGCCTGCAGTGCGTGCTTGCTGCTGCGTGGGTGCTGCTGCTGCGTCGGCCGTGCGCGGTCTGTCCGTGCGTGCGTGCTGCTGTCTCGGTCGACCCCCGGCCCGTTTTGTCGTATCCGGACGTTTATACCCCGGGGGTTGGAAACAATGGTCGGCCTCAACCCCTACCATGTCGTGGCACTGCGCCGTCGGTTCGGCCGGCCGCTACGGTCGCCCGAGGCCCGTTTCATCGATTTCGGACGTTTATACCCAGGAGGTGGGAAACAATGGTCGGCACCAACCCCTACATTGTTGTGGCGTTGCGACGTCGGTCCGGTCGGTGCACGGTCTGTCCGTGCTGTCTGCTGCCTGTCCCGTGTGCAGTCTGCGCGTGCGTGCTGCTGTGTAGTGTGTGCACGCTGCTGCGACACCACTGCGTGCGTGCGTGCTGCTGTGCCGTGCGCGCGTGCTGCTGCGTCTGCAGTGCGCGTGTGCTGCTGTGTCGTTCGCGCGTGCTGCTGCGCCTGCAGTGCGTGCTTGCTGCTGCGTGGGTGCTGCTGCTGCGTCGGCCGTGCGCGGTCTGTCCGTGCGTGCGTGCTGCTGTCTCGGTCGACCCCCGGCCCGTTTTGTCGTATCCGGACGTTTATACCCCGGGGGTTGGAAACAATGGTCGGCCTCAACCCCTACCATGTCGTGGCACTGCGCCGTCGGTTCGGCCGGCCGCTACGGTCGCCCGAGGACCGTTTCATCGATTTCGGACGTTTATACCCAGGAGGTGGGAAACAATGGTCGGCACCAACCCCTACATTGTTGTGGCGTTGCAACGTCGGTCCGGTCGGTGCACGGTCTGTCCGTGCTGTCTGCTGCCTGTCCCGTGTGCAGTCTGCGCGAGCGTGCTGCTGTGTAGTGTGTGCACGCTGCTGCGACACCAGTGCGTGCGTGCGTGCTGCTGTGCCGTGCGCGCGTGCTGCTCCGTCTGCAGTGCGCGTGTGCTGCTGTGTCGTTCGCGCGTGCTGCTGCGCCTGCATTGCGTGCTTGCTGCTGCGTGGGTGCGTGGGTGCTGCTGCTGCGTCGGCCGTGCGCGGTCTGTCCGTGCGTGCGTGCTGCTGTCTCGGTCGACCCCCGGCCCGTTTTGTCGAATCCGGACGTTTATACCCCGGGGGTTGGAAACAATGGTCGGCCTCAACCCCTACCATGTCGTGGCACTGCGCCGTCGGTTCGGCCGGCCGCTACGGTCGCCCGAGGCCCGTTTCATCGATTTCGGACGTTTATACCCAGGAGGTGGGAAACAATGGTCGGCACCAACCCCTACATTGTTGTGGCGTTGCGACGTCGGTCCGGTCGGTGCACGGTCTGTCCGTGCTGTCTGCTGCCTGTCCCGTGTGCAGTCTGCGCGTGCGTGCTGCTGTGTAGTGTGTGCACGCTGCTGCGACACCAGTGCGTGCGTGCGTGCTGCTGTGCCGTGCGCGCGTGCTGCTGCGTCTGCAGTGCGCGTGTGCTGCTGTGTCGTTGGCGCGTGCTGCTGCGCCTGCAGTGCGTGCTTGCTGCTGCGTGGGTGCGTGGGTGCTGCTGCTGCGTCGGCCGTGCGCGGTCTGTCCGTGCGTGCGTGCTGCTGTCTCGGTCGACCCCCGGCCCGTTTTGTCGTATCCGGACGTTTATACCCCGGGGGTTGGAAACAATGGTCGGCCTCAACCCCTACCATGTCGTGGCACTGCGCCGTCGGTTCGGCCGGCCGCTACGGTCGCCCGAGGCCCGTTTCATCGATTTCGGACGTTTATACCCAGGAGGTGGGAAACAATGGTCGGCACCAACCCCTACATTGTTGTGGCGTTGCGACGTCGGTCCGGTCGGTGCACGGTCTGTCCGTGCTGTCTGCTGCCTGTCCCGTGTGCAGTCTGCGCGAGCGTGCTGCTGTGTAGTGTGTGCACGC
>JAQQXO010000016.1:82500-92500 GCA_029852735.1 Persea americana
CGGCCGTTCGTGCGTGCCGCTGCGTCCGTTCGTGCGTGCGTGCTGCTGCTGCTTGCGTGCGTGCTGCCTCTGCCGTGTGCAGTAAGCACGTGCCGCTGCCACGCCTGTTCGTGCGTGCTGCTGCTGCGTCTGTTCGTGCGTGCGTTCTGCTGCGTCGTCCGCGCGGCCGGGCGGCTGCGTCGGACGTGCGTGCTGCTGCTGCGTCTGTTCGTGCGTGCGTGGCGCTGCGTCGGCCGTGCGTGCGTGCTGCCGCCTCTGCCCTGTGCAGTCAGCACGTGCTGCCGTGTCGGACGTGCGAGCTGCTGCTGCGTCCCCGCGTGCGTGCTGCTGCGTCGGCCGTGGGATCCCGCGCTGCAGCGTCGACGGTGCGTTCGTGCTTGCCGCTGCGACGGTCGCGCGTGCAGGAGCGTCGGCCTTGTGCAGTCTGCCCTTGCGTGCGATGGTGAGGCTGCCTCTGCCGTGCGCAGTCGGCCCCCGCGTGGCTCAAGCTGCTGCCACGTGCCTGCGGCGTCGCCAGTGCGTGCTGCTGCGTCGGCCGTTCGTTCGTGCGTGCTGCCGCGTCGGCGTGCTCGGTCTGTCCGTGCGTGCGTGCTGCTGCGCCGGCCGTGCGTTCGTGCGTGCTGCCGCGTCGGCGTGCTCGGTCTGTCCGTGCGTGCGTGCTGCTGCGTCGGCCGTGCGCGGTCCGTCCGCGCGTGCGTGCGGCGGCCTAGGTCGCCCGCGGCCCGTTTCATCGATTTCGGACGTTTATACCCAGGAGGTGGGAAACAATGGTCGGCACCAACTCCCACCATGTTGTGGCGCCGCGCCGTCTGTCCGTCCGGCCGCCACGGTCGCCCAAGGCCCGTTTCATCGTTTTCGGACGTTTATACCCAGGAGGTGGGAAACAATGGTCGGCACCAATCCCTACCATGTTGTGGCGGTGCCCCGTCGGTCCGGTCGGCCGCCTCGGTCGCCCGCGGTCCGTTTCATCGATTTCGGACGTTTATACCCAGGCGGTGGGAAACAATGGTCGGGACCAACCCCAACCTTGTTGTGGCGTTGCGACGTCCGCTCGGTTGGTGCACGGTCTGATCGCGCTCGGTGCTGCCTATTCCGTTGCAAGCTGCTGCGTCGGCCGTGCGTGCGTGCTGCTGCGTCGTGCGTGCGTGCAGCTGCGTCTGCCGTGCGTGCGTGCAGCAGCGTCTGCCGTTCGTGCTTGCTGCTGTGTCGGTCGTGCGTGCTGCTGCGTCGTGCGTGCTCGCTGCTGTGCCGTGCGTGCGTTCTGCTGCGTCGGCGGAGCGCTCGTGCTGCTGTGTCGTGCGTGCGTGCTGCTGGGTCGGTCGTGCCTGCTGCTGCGTCGTGCCTGCGTGCTGCTGGGTCGGTCGTGCCTGCTGCTGCTGTGCCGTGCGTGCGTGCTGCTGCGTCGGCCGAGCGCCTGTGCTGCTGTGTCGTGCGTGCGTGCTGCAGCGTTTCCAGTGCGTGCGTGCTGCAGCGTCGGCCGAGCGTGCTCCTGCCTCAGCCGTTCGTGCTGCAGGGTCGGCTGAGCGTCCGTGCGTGCGTGCAGCAGCGTCGGCTGAGCGTTCGTGCTCGCTGCTGCGTCTGCCGTGCGTTCGTGCTGCTGCGTCTTCCGTGCGTGTGTGCTGCCTGCCGCGTCGGCCGTGCATGCGAGCGTGCTGCTGCGTCGGCCGTGCATGCTTGCTGCTGCCTCGGTCGCCCACGGCCCGTTTCATCGATTTCGGACGTTTATACCCAGGAGGTGGGAAACAATGGTCGGCACCAACCCCTACCATGTTGTGGCGGCGACCCGTCGGTCCGGTCGGCCGCCTCGGTCGCCCGCGGTCCGTTTCATCGATTTCGGACGTTTATACCCAGGAGGTGGGAAACAATGGTCGGCACCAACTCCCACCATGTTGTGGCGCCGCGCCGTCGGTCCGTCCGGCCGCCACGGTCGCCCAAGGCCCATTTCATCGTTTTCGGACGTTTATACCCAGGAGGTGGGAAACAATGGTCGGCACCAATCCCTACCATGTTGTGGCGGTGCCCCGTCGGTCCGGTCGGCCGCCTCGGTCGCCCGCGGTCAGTTTCATCGATTTCGGACGTTTATACCCAGGAGGTGGGAAACAATGGTCGGGACCAACCCCAACCTTGTTGTGGCGTTGCGACGTCCGCTCGGTTGGTGCACGGTCTGATCGCGCTCGGTGCTGCCTATTCCGTTGCGCGCTGCTGCGACGTTCGTGCGTGCGTGCTGCTGCGTCTGCCGTGAGTGCAGCTGCGTCTGCCGTGCGTGCGTGCAGCAGCGTCTGCCGTTCGTGCTTGCTGCTGTGTCGGTCGTGCGTGATGCTGCGTCGTGCGTGCTCGCTGCTGTGCCGTGCGTGCGTGCTGCTGCGTCGGCGGAGCGCTCGTGCTGCTGTGTCGTGCGTGCGTGCTGCTGGGTCGGTCGTGCCTGCGTGCTGCTGGGTCGGTCGTGCGTGCTGCTGCGTCGTGCGTGCGTGCTGCTGTGCCGTGCGTGCGTGCCGCTGCGTCGGCCGAGCGCCTGTGCTGCTGTGTCGTGCGTGCGTGCTGCAGCGTTTCCAGTGCGTGCGTGCTGCAGCGTCGGCCGAGCGTGCTCCTGCCTCAGCCGTTCGTGCTGCAGGGTCGGCTGAGCGTCCGTGCGCGCTGCTGCGTCTGCCGTGCGTGCGTGCAGCAGCGTCGGCTGAGCGTTCGTGCCCGCTGCTGCGTCTGCCGTGCGTTCGTGCTGCTGCGTCGGCCTTGCGATGCTGCATGCCGCTGCGTCTTCCGTGCGTGTGTGCTGCCTGCCGCGTCGGCCCTGCATGCTAGCGTGCTGCTGCGTCGGCCGTGCATGCTTGCTGCTGCCTCGGTCGCCCACGGCCCGTTTCATCGATTTCGGACGTTTATACCCAGGAGGTGGGAAACAATGGTCGGCACCAACCCCTACCATGTTGTGGCGGCGCCCCGTCGGTCCGGTCGGCCGCCTCGGTCGCCCGCGTTCCGTTTCATCGATTTCGGACGTTTATACCCAGGAGGTGGGAAACAATGGTCGGCACCAACTCCCACCATGTTGTGGCGCCGCGCCGTCGGTCCGTCCGGCCGCCACGGTCGCCCAAGGCCCGTTTCATCGTTTTCGGACGTTTATACCCAGGAGGTGGGAAACAATGGTCGGCACCAATCCCTACCATGTTGTGGCGGTGCCCCGTCGGTCCGGTCGGCCGCCTCGGTCCCCCGCGGTCCGTTTCATCGATTTCGGACGTTTATACCCAGGAGGTGGGAAACAATGGTCGGGACCAACCCCAACCTTGTTGTGGCGTTGCGACGTCCGCTCGGTTGGTGCACGGTCTGATCGCGCTCGGTGCTGCCTATTCCGTTGCGCGCTGCTGCGACGTTCGTGCGTGCGTGCTGCTGCGTCTGCCGTGCGTGCAGCTGCGTCTGCCGTGCGTGCGTGCAGCAGCGTCTGCCGTTCGTGCTTGCTGCTGTGTCGGTCGTGCATGATGCTGCGTCGTGCGTGCTCGCTGCTGTGCCGTGCGTGCGTGCTGCTGCGTCGGCGGAGCGCTCGTGCTGCTGTGTCGTGCGTGCGTGCTGCTGGGTCGGTCGTGCCTGCTGCTGCGTCGTGCCTGCGTGCTGCTGGGTCGGTCGTGCGTGCTGCTGCGTCGTGCGTGCGTGCTGCTGTGCCGTGCGTGCGTGCTGCTGCGTCGGCCGAGCGCCTGTGCTGCTGTGTCGTGCGTGCGTGCTGCAGCGTCGGCCGAGCGTGCTCCTGCCTCAGCCGTTCGTGCTGCAGGGTCGGCTGAGAGTCCGTGCGCGCTGCTGCGTCTGCCGTGCGTGCGTGCAGCAGCGTCGGCTGAGCGTTCGTGCCCGCTGCTGCGTCTGCCGTGCGTTCGTGCTGCTGCGTCGGCCTTGCGATGCTGCATGCCGCTGCGTCTTCCGTGCGTGTGTGCTGCCTGCCGCGTCGGCCCTGCATGCTAGCGTGCTGCTGCGTCGGCCGTGCATGCTTGCTGCTGCCTCGGTCGCCCACGGCCCGTTTCATCGATTTCGGACGTTTATACCCAGGAGGTGGGAAACAATGGTCGGCACCAACCCCTACCATGTTGTGGCGGCGCCCCGTCGGTCCGGTCGGCCGCCTCGGTCGCCCGCGTTCCGTTTCATCGATTTCGGACGTTTATACCCAGGAGGTGGGAAACAATGGTCGGCACCAACTCCCACCATGTTGTGGCGCCGCGCCGTCGGTCCGTCCGGCCGCCACGGTCGCCCAAGGCCCGTTTCATCGTTTTCGGACGTTTATACCCAGGAGGTGGGAAACAATGGTTGGCACCAATCCCTACCATGTTGTGGCGGTGCCCCGTCGGTCCGGTCGGCCGCCTCGGTCGCCCGCGGTCCGTTTCATCGATTTCGGACGTTTATACCCAGGAGGTGGGAAACAATGGTCGGGACCAACCCCAACCTTGTTGTGGCGTTGCGACGTCCGCTCGGTTGGTGCACGGTCTGATCGCGCTCGGTGCTGCCTATTCCGTTGCGCGCTGCTGCGACGTTCGTGCGTGCGTGCTGCTGCGTCTGCCGTGCGTGCAGCTGCGTCTGCCGTGCGTGCGTGCAGCAGCGTCTGCCCTTCGTGCTTGCTGCTGTGTCGGTCGTGCGTGATGCTGCGTCGTGCGTTCTCGCTGCTGTGCCGTGCGTGCGTGCTGCTGCGTCGGCGGAGCGCTCGTGCTGCTGTGTCGTGCGTGCGTGCTGCTGGGTCGGTCGGGCCTGCTGCTGCGTCGTGCCTGCGTGCTGCTGGGTCGGTCGTGCCTGCTGCTGCGTCGTGCGTGCGTGCTGCTGTGCCGTGCGTGCGTGCTGCTGCGTCGGCCGAGCGCCTGTGCTGCTGTGTCGTGCGTGCGTGCTGCAGCGTTTCCAGTGCGTGCGTGCCGCAGCGTCGGCCGAGCGTGCTCCTGCCTCAGCCGTTCGTGCTGCAGGGTCGGCTGAGCGTCCGTGCGCGCTGCTGCGTCTGCCGTGCGTGCGTGCAGCAGCGTCGGCTGAGCGTTCGTGCTCGCTGCTGCGTCTGCCGTGCGTTCGTGCTGCTGCGTCGGCCTTGCGATGCTGCATGCCGCTGCGTCTTCCGTGCGTGTGTGCTGCCTGCCGCGTCGGCCCTGCATGCGAGCGTGCTGCTGCGTCGGCCGTGCATGCTTGCTGCTGCCTCGGTCGCCCACGGCCCGTTTCATCGATTTCGGACGTTTATACCCAGGAGGTGGGAAACAATGGTCGGCACCAACCCCTACACTGTTGTGGAGTTGCGACGTCGGTCCCGTCGGTGCACGGTCTGTCCGTGCTGTCCGCTGCCTGTCCCGTGTGCAGTCTGCGCGTGCGGGCTGCTGTGCAGTGTGTGCACGCTGCTGCGACACCAGTGCGTGCGTGCGTGCTGCTGTGCCGTGCGCGCGTGCTGCTGCGTCTGCAGTGCGCGTGTGCTGCTGTGTCGTTCGCGCGTGCTGCTGCGCCTGCAGTGCGTGCTTGCTGCTGCGTGGGTGCGTGGGTGCTGCTGCTGCGTCGGCCGTGCGCGGTCTGTCCGTGCGTGCGTGCTGCTGTCTCGGTCGACCCCCGGCCCGTTTTGTCGTATCCGGACGTTTATACCCCGGGGGTTGGAAACAATGGTCGGCCTCAACCCCTACCATGTCGTGGCACTGCGCCGTCGGTTCGGCCGGCCGCTACGGTCGCCCAAGGCCCGTTTCATCGATTTCGGACGTTTATACCCAGGAGGTGGGAAACAATGGTCGGCACCAACCCCTACATTGTTGTGGCGTTGCGAAGTCGGTCCGGTCGGTGCACGGTCTGTCCGTGCTGTCTGCTGCCTGTCCCGTGAGCAGTCTGCGCGAGCGTGCTGCTGTGTAGTGTGTGCATGCTGCTGCGACACCAGTGCGTGCGTGCGTGCTACTGCGTCTGCAGTGCGCGCGCGCTGCGGTGTCGTTCGCGCGTGCTGCTGCGACGGCAGTGCGTGCGTGCTGCTGCGTCTGCAGTGCGTGGGTGCTGCTGCTGCGTCGGCCGTGCGCGGTCTGTCCGTGCGTGCGTGCTGCTGTCTCGGTCGACCCCCGGCCCGTTTTGTCGAATCGGGACGTTTATACCCCGGGGGTTGGAAACAATGGTCGGCCTCAACCCCTACCATGTCGTGGCACTGCGCCGTCGGTTCGGCCGGCCGCTACGGTCGCCCAAGGCCCGTTTCATCGATTTCGGACGTTTATACCCAGGAGGTGGGAAACAATGGTCGGCACCAACCCCTACATTGTTGTGGCGTTGCGACGTCGGTCCGGTCGGTGCACGGTCTGTCCGTGCTGTCTGCTGCCTGTCCCGTGAGCAGTCTGCGCGAGCGTGCTGCTGTGTAGTGTGTGCATGCTGCTGCGACACCAGTGCGTGCGTGCGTGCTACTGCGTCTGCAGCACGCGCGCGCTGCGGTGTCGTTCGCGCGTGCTGCTGCGACGGCAGTGCGTGCGTGCTGCTGCGTCTGCAGTGCGTGGGTGCTGTTGCTGCGTCGGCCGTGCGCGGTCTGTCCGTGCGTGCGTGCTGCTGTCTCGGTCGACCCCCGGCCCGTTTTGTCGAATCGGGACGTTTATACCCCGGGGGTTGGAAACAATGGTCGGCCTCAACCCCTACCATGTCGTGGCACTGCGCCGTCGGTTCGGCCGGCCGCTACGGTCGCCCAAGGCCCGTTTCATCGATTTCGGACGTTTATACCCAGGAGGTGGGAAACAATGGTCGGCACCAACCCCTACATTGTTGTGGCGTTGCGACGTCGGTCCGGTCGGTGCACGGTCTGTCCGTTCTGTCTGCTGCCTGTCCCGTGTGCAGTCTGCGCGAGCGTGCTGCTGTGTAGTGTGTGCACGCTGCTGCGACACCAGTGCGTGCGTGCGTGCTGCTGTGCCGTGCGCGCGTGCTGCTGCGACACCAGTGCGTGCGTGCGTGCTGCTGTGCCGTGCGCGCGTGCTGCTGCGTCTGCAGTGCGCGTGTGCTGCTGTGTCGTTCGCGCGTGCTGCTGCGCCTGCAGTGCGTGCTTGCTGCTGCGTGGGTGCGTGGGTGCTGCTGCTGCGTCGGCCGTGCGCGGTCTGTCCGTGCGTGCGTGCTGCTGTCTCGGTCGACCCCTGGCCCGTTTTGTCGGATCCGGACGTTTATACCCCGGGGGTTGGAAACAATGGTCGGCCTCAACCCCTACCATGTCGTGGCACTGCGCCGTCGGTTCGGCCGGCCGCTACGGTCGCCCGAGGCCCGTTTCATCGATTTCGGACGTTTATACCCAGGAGGTGGGAAACAATGGTCGGCACCAACCCCTACATTGTTGTGGCGTTGCGACGTCGGTCCGGTCGGTGCACGGTCTGTCCGTGCTGTCTGCTGCCTGTCCCGTGTGCAGTCTGCGCGTTCGTGCTGCTGTGTAGTGTGTGCACGCTGCTGCGACACCAGTGCGTGCGTGCGTGCTGCTGTGCCGTGCGCGCGTGCTGCTGCGTCTGCAGCGCGCGTGTGCTGCTGTGTCGTTCGCGCGTGCTGCTGCGCCTGCAGTGCGTGCTTGCTGCTGCGAACGTGCTGCTGCGCCTGCAGTGCGTGCTTGCTGCTGCGTGGGTGCGTGGGTGCTGCTGCTGCGTCGGCCGTGCGCGGTCTGTCCGTGCGTGCGTGCTGCTGTCTCGGTCGACCCCCGGCCCGTTTTGTCGAATCCGGACGTTTATACCCCGGGGGTTGGAAACAATGGTCGGCCTCAACCCCTACCATGTCGTGGCACTGCGCCGTCGGTTCGGCCGGCCGCTACGGTCGCCCGAGGCCCGTTTCATCGATTTCGGACGTTTATACCCAGGAGGTGGGAAACAATGGTCGGCACCAACCCCTACATTGTTGTGGCGTTGCGACGTCGGTCCGGTCGGTGCACGGTCTGTCCGTGCTGTCTGCTGCCTGTCCCGTGTGCAGTCTGCGCGTGCGTGCTGCTTTGTAGTGTGTGCACGCTGCTGCGACACCAGTGCGTGCGTGCGTGCTGCTGTGCCGTGCGCGCGTGCTGCTGCGTCTGCAGTGCGCGTGTGCTGCTGTGTCGTTCGCGCGTGCTGCTGCGCCTGCAGTGCGTGCTTGCTGCTGCGTGGGTGCTGCTGCTGCGTCGGCCGTGCGCGGTCTGTCCGTGCGTGCGTGCTGCTGTCTCGGTCGACCCCCGGCCCGTTTTGTCGTATCCGGACGTTTATACCCCGGGGGTTGGAAACAATGGTCGGCCTCAACCCCTACCATGTCGTGGCACTGCGCCGTCGGTTCGGCCGGCCGCTACGGTCGCCCGAGGCCCGTTTCATCGATTTCGGACGTTTATACCCAGGAGGTGGGAAACAATGGTCGGCACCAACCCCTACATTGTTGTGGCGTTGCGACGTCGGTCCGGTCGGTGCACGGTCTGTCCGTGCTGTCTGCTGCCTGTCCCGTGTGCAGTCTGCGCGTGCGTGCTGCTGTGTAGTGTGTGCACGCTGCTGCGACACCACTGCGTGCGTGCGTGCTGCTGTGCCGTGCGCGCGTGCTGCTGCGTCTGCAGTGCGCGTGTGCTGCTGTGTCGTTCGCGCGTGCTGCTGCGCCTGCAGTGCGTGCTTGCTGCTGCGTGGGTGCTGCTGCTGCGTCGGCCGTGCGCGGTCTGTCCGTGCGTGCGTGCTGCTGTCTCGGTCGACCCCCGGCCCGTTTTGTCGTATCCGGACGTTTATACCCCGGGGGTTGGAAACAATGGTCGGCCTCAACCCCTACCATGTCGTGGCACTGCGCCGTCGGTTCGGCCGGCCGCTACGGTCGCCCGAGGACCGTTTCATCGATTTCGGACGTTTATACCCAGGAGGTGGGAAACAATGGTCGGCACCAACCCCTACATTGTTGTGGCGTTGCAACGTCGGTCCGGTCGGTGCACGGTCTGTCCGTGCTGTCTGCTGCCTGTCCCGTGTGCAGTCTGCGCGAGCGTGCTGCTGTGTAGTGTGTGCACGCTGCTGCGACACCAGTGCGTGCGTGCGTGCTGCTGTGCCGTGCGCGCGTGCTGCTCCGTCTGCAGTGCGCGTGTGCTGCTGTGTCGTTCGCGCGTGCTGCTGCGCCTGCATTGCGTGCTTGCTGCTGCGTGGGTGCGTGGGTGCTGCTGCTGCGTCGGCCGTGCGCGGTCTGTCCGTGCGTGCGTGCTGCTGTCTCGGTCGACCCCCGGCCCGTTTTGTCGAATCCGGACGTTTATACCCCGGGGGTTGGAAACAATGGTCGGCCTCAACCCCTACCATGTCGTGGCACTGCGCCGTCGGTTCGGCCGGCCGCTACGGTCGCCCGAGGCCCGTTTCATCGATTTCGGACGTTTATACCCAGGAGGTGGGAAACAATGGTCGGCACCAACCCCTACATTGTTGTGGCGTTGCGACGTCGGTCCGGTCGGTGCACGGTCTGTCCGTGCTGTCTGCTGCCTGTCCCGTGTGCAGTCTGCGCGTGCGTGCTGCTGTGTAGTGTGTGCACGCTGCTGCGACACCAGTGCGTGCGTGCGTGCTGCTGTGCCGTGCGCGCGTGCTGCTGCGTCTGCAGTGCGCGTGTGCTGCTGTGTCGTTGGCGCGTGCTGCTGCGCCTGCAGTGCGTGCTTGCTGCTGCGTGGGTGCGTGGGTGCTGCTGCTGCGTCGGCCGTGCGCGGTCTGTCCGTGCGTGCGTGCTGCTGTCTCGGTCGACCCCCGGCTCGTTTTGTCGTATCCGGACGTTTATACCCCGGGGGTTGGAAACAATGGTCGGCCTCAACCCCTACCATGTCGTGGCACTGCGCCGTCGGTTCGGCCGGCCGCTACGGTCGCCCGAGGCCCGTTTCATCGATTTCGGACGTTTATACCCAGGAGGTGGGAAACAATGGTCGGCACCAACCCCTACATTGTTGTGGCGTTGCGACGTCGGTCCGGTCGGTGCACGGTCTGTCCGTGCTGTCTGCTGCCTGTCCCGTGTGCAGTCTGCGCGAGCGTGCTGCTGTGTAGTGTGTGCACGCTGCTGCGACACCAGTGCGTGCGTGCGTGCTGCTGTGCCGTGCGTGCGAGCTGCTGCGTCTGCAGTGCGCGCGCGCTGC
>JAQQXO010000016.1:102500-110000 GCA_029852735.1 Persea americana
GCAGTAAGCACGTGCCGCTGCCACGCCTGTTCGTGCGTGCTGCTGCTGCGTCTGTTCGTGCGTGCGTTCTGCTGCGTCGTCCGCGCGGCCGGGCGGCTGCGTCGGACGTGCGTGCTGCTGCTGCGTCTGTTCGTGCGTGCGTGGCGCTGCGTCGGCCGTGCGTGCGTGCTGCCGCCTCTGCCCTGTGCAGTCAGCACGTGCTGCCGTGTCGGACGTGCGAGCTGCTGCTGCGTCCCCGCGTGCGTGCTGCTGCGTCGGCCGTGGGATCCCGCGCTGCAGCGTCGACGGTGCGTTCGTGCTTGCCGCTGCGACGGTCGCGCGTGCAGGAGCGTCGGCCTTGTGCAGTCTGCCCTTGCGTGCGATGGTGAGGCTGCCTCTGCCGTGCGCAGTCGGCCCCCGCGTGGCTCAAGCTGCTGCCACGTGCCTGCGGCGTCGCCAGTGCGTGCTGCTGCGTCGGCCGTTCGTTCGTGCGTGCTGCCGCGTCGGCGTGCTCGGTCTGTCCGTGCGTGCGTGCTGCTGCGCCGGCCGTGCGTTCGTGCGTGCTGCCGCGTCGGCGTGCTCGGTCTGTCCGTGCGTGCGTGCTGCTGCGTCGGCCGTGCGCGGTCCGTCCGCGCGTGCGTGCGGCGGCCTAGGTCGCCCGCGGCCCGTTTCATCGATTTCGGACGTTTATACCCAGGAGGTGGGAAACAATGGTCGGCACCAACTCCCACCATGTTGTGGCGCCGCGCCGTCTGTCCGTCCGGCCGCCACGGTCGCCCAAGGCCCGTTTCATCGTTTTCGGACGTTTATACCCAGGAGGTGGGAAACAATGGTCGGCACCAATCCCTACCATGTTGTGGCGGTGCCCCGTCGGTCCGGTCGGCCGCCTCGGTCGCCCGCGGTCCGTTTCATCGATTTCGGACGTTTATACCCAGGCGGTGGGAAACAATGGTCGGGACCAACCCCAACCTTGTTGTGGCGTTGCGACGTCCGCTCGGTTGGTGCACGGTCTGATCGCGCTCGGTGCTGCCTATTCCGTTGCAAGCTGCTGCGTCGGCCGTGCGTGCGTGCTGCTGCGTCGTGCGTGCGTGCAGCTGCGTCTGCCGTGCGTGCGTGCAGCAGCGTCTGCCGTTCGTGCTTGCTGCTGTGTCGGTCGTGCGTGCTGCTGCGTCGTGCGTGCTCGCTGCTGTGCCGTGCGTGCGTTCTGCTGCGTCGGCGGAGCGCTCGTGCTGCTGTGTCGTGCGTGCGTGCTGCTGGGTCGGTCGTGCCTGCTGCTGCGTCGTGCCTGCGTGCTGCTGGGTCGGTCGTGCCTGCTGCTGCTGTGCCGTGCGTGCGTGCTGCTGCGTCGGCCGAGCGCCTGTGCTGCTGTGTCGTGCGTGCGTGCTGCAGCGTTTCCAGTGCGTGCGTGCTGCAGCGTCGGCCGAGCGTGCTCCTGCCTCAGCCGTTCGTGCTGCAGGGTCGGCTGAGCGTCCGTGCGTGCGTGCAGCAGCGTCGGCTGAGCGTTCGTGCTCGCTGCTGCGTCTGCCGTGCGTTCGTGCTGCTGCGTCTTCCGTGCGTGTGTGCTGCCTGCCGCGTCGGCCGTGCATGCGAGCGTGCTGCTGCGTCGGCCGTGCATGCTTGCTGCTGCCTCGGTCGCCCACGGCCCGTTTCATCGATTTCGGACGTTTATACCCAGGAGGTGGGAAACAATGGTCGGCACCAACCCCTACCATGTTGTGGCGGCGACCCGTCGGTCCGGTCGGCCGCCTCGGTCGCCCGCGGTCCGTTTCATCGATTTCGGACGTTTATACCCAGGAGGTGGGAAACAATGGTCGGCACCAACTCCCACCATGTTGTGGCGCCGCGCCGTCGGTCCGTCCGGCCGCCACGGTCGCCCAAGGCCCATTTCATCGTTTTCGGACGTTTATACCCAGGAGGTGGGAAACAATGGTCGGCACCAATCCCTACCATGTTGTGGCGGTGCCCCGTCGGTCCGGTCGGCCGCCTCGGTCGCCCGCGGTCAGTTTCATCGATTTCGGACGTTTATACCCAGGAGGTGGGAAACAATGGTCGGGACCAACCCCAACCTTGTTGTGGCGTTGCGACGTCCGCTCGGTTGGTGCACGGTCTGATCGCGCTCGGTGCTGCCTATTCCGTTGCGCGCTGCTGCGACGTTCGTGCGTGCGTGCTGCTGCGTCTGCCGTGAGTGCAGCTGCGTCTGCCGTGCGTGCGTGCAGCAGCGTCTGCCGTTCGTGCTTGCTGCTGTGTCGGTCGTGCGTGATGCTGCGTCGTGCGTGCTCGCTGCTGTGCCGTGCGTGCGTGCTGCTGCGTCGGCGGAGCGCTCGTGCTGCTGTGTCGTGCGTGCGTGCTGCTGGGTCGGTCGTGCCTGCGTGCTGCTGGGTCGGTCGTGCGTGCTGCTGCGTCGTGCGTGCGTGCTGCTGTGCCGTGCGTGCGTGCTGCTGCGTCGGCCGAGCGCCTGTGCTGCTGTGTCGTGCGTGCGTGCTGCAGCGTTTCCAGTGCGTGCGTGCTGCAGCGTCGGCCGAGCGTGCTCCTGCCTCAGCCGTTCGTGCTGCAGGGTCGGCTGAGCGTCCGTGCGCGCTGCTGCGTCTGCCGTGCGTGCGTGCAGCAGCGTCGGCTGAGCGTTCGTGCCCGCTGCTGCGTCTGCCGTGCGTTCGTGCTGCTGCGTCGGCCTTGCGATGCTGCATGCCGCTGCGTCTTCCGTGCGTGTGTGCTGCCTGCCGCGTCGGCCCTGCATGCTAGCGTGCTGCTGCGTCGGCCGTGCATGCTTGCTGCTGCCTCGGTCGCCCACGGCCCGTTTCATCGATTTCGGACGTTTATACCCAGGAGGTGGGAAACAATGGTCGGCACCAACCCCTACCATGTTGTGGCGGCGCCCCGTCGGTCCGGTCGGCCGCCTCGGTCGCCCGCGTTCCGTTTCATCGATTTCGGACGTTTATACCCAGGAGGTGGGAAACAATGGTCGGCACCAACTCCCACCATGTTGTGGCGCCGCGCCGTCGGTCCGTCCGGCCGCCACGGTCGCCCAAGGCCCGTTTCATCGTTTTCGGACGTTTATACCCAGGAGGTGGGAAACAATGGTCGGCACCAATCCCTACCATGTTGTGGCGGTGCCCCGTCGGTCCGGTCGGCCGCCTCGGTCCCCCGCGGTCCGTTTCATCGATTTCGGACGTTTATACCCAGGAGGTGGGAAACAATGGTCGGGACCAACCCCAACCTTGTTGTGGCGTTGCGACGTCCGCTCGGTTGGTGCACGGTCTGATCGCGCTCGGTGCTGCCTATTCCGTTGCGCGCTGCTGCGACGTTCGTGCGTGCGTGCTGCTGCGTCTGCCGTGCGTGCAGCTGCGTCTGCCGTGCGTGCGTGCAGCAGCGTCTGCCGTTCGTGCTTGCTGCTGTGTCGGTCGTGCATGATGCTGCGTCGTGCGTGCTCGCTGCTGTGCCGTGCGTGCGTGCTGCTGCGTCGGCGGAGCGCTCGTGCTGCTGTGTCGTGCGTGCGTGCTGCTGGGTCGGTCGTGCCTGCTGCTGCGTCGTGCCTGCGTGCTGCTGGGTCGGTCGTGCGTGCTGCTGCGTCGTGCGTGCGTGCTGCTGTGCCGTGCGTGCGTGCTGCTGCGTCGGCCGAGCGCCTGTGCTGCTGTGTCGTGCGTGCGTGCTGCAGCGTCGGCCGAGCGTGCTCCTGCCTCAGCCGTTCGTGCTGCAGGGTCGGCTGAGAGTCCGTGCGCGCTGCTGCGTCTGCCGTGCGTGCGTGCAGCAGCGTCGGCTGAGCGTTCGTGCCCGCTGCTGCGTCTGCCGTGCGTTCGTGCTGCTGCGTCGGCCTTGCGATGCTGCATGCCGCTGCGTCTTCCGTGCGTGTGTGCTGCCTGCCGCGT
Organism: Persea americana; assembly: GCA_029852735.1. Lineage (NCBI taxonomy): Eukaryota > Viridiplantae > Streptophyta > Magnoliopsida > Laurales > Lauraceae > Persea > Persea americana. The sequence continues at coordinate 106,343 of JAQQXO010000016.1, forward strand.
CGGCCCTGCATGCTAGCGTGCTGCTGCGTCGGCCGTGCATGCTTGCTGCTGCCTCGGTCGCCCACGGCCCGTTTCACCGATTTCGGACGTTTATACCCAGGAGGTGGGAAACAATGGTCGGCACCAACCCCTACCATGTTGTGGCGGCGCCCCGTCGGTCCGGTCGGCCGCCTCGGTCGCCCGCGTTCCGTTTCATCGATTTCGGACGTTTATACCCAGGAGGTGGGAAACAATGGTCGGCACCAACTCCCACCATGTTGTGGCGCCGCGCCGTCGGTCCGTCCGGCCGCCACGGTCGCCCAAGACCCGTTTCATCGTTTTCGGACGTTTATACCCAGGAGGTGGGAAACAATGGTTGGCACCAATCCCTACCATGTTGTGGCGGTGCCCCGTCGGTCCGGTCGGCCGCCTCGGTCGCCCGCGGTCCGTTTCATCGATTTCGGACGTTTAAACCCAGGAGGTGGGAAACAATGGTCGGGACCAACCCCAACCTTGTTGTGGCGTTGCGACGTCCGCTCGGTTGGTGCACGGTCTGATCGCGCTCGGTGCTGCCTATTCCGTTGCGCGCTGCTGCGACGTTCGTGCGTGCGTGCTGCTGCGTCTGCCGTGCGTGCAGCTGCGTCTGCCGTGCGTGCGTGCAGCAGCGTCTGCCCTTCGTGCTTGCTGCTGTGTCGGTCGTGCGTGATGCTGCGTCGTGCGTTCTCGCTGCTGTGCCGTGCGTGCGTGCTGCTGCGTCGGCGGAGCGCTCGTGCTGCTGTGTCGTGCGTGCGTGCTGCTGGGTCGGTCGGGCCTGCTGCTGCGTCGTGCCTGCGTGCTGCTGGGTCGGTCGTGCCTGCTGCTGCGTCGTGCGTGCGTGCGTGCTGCTGCGTCGGCTGAGCGCCTGTGCTGCTGTGTCGTGCGTGCGTGCTGCAGCGTTTCCAGTGCGTGCGTGCCGCAGCGTCGGCCGAGCGTGCTCCTGCCTCAGCCGTTCGTGCTGCAGGGTCGGCTGATCGTCCGTGCGCGCTGCTGCGTCTGCCGTGCGTGCGTGCAGCAGCGTCGGCTGAGCGTTCGTGCTCGCTGCTGCGTCTGCCGTGCGTTCGTGCTGCTGCGTCGGCCTTGCGATGCTGCATGCCGCTGCGTCTTCCGTGCGTGTGTGCTGCCTGCCGCGTCGGCCCTGCATGCGAGCGTGCTGCTGCGTCGGCCGTGCATGCTTGCTGCTGCCTCGGTCGCCCACGGCCCGTTTCATCGATTTCGGACGTTTATACCCAGGAGGTGGGAAACAATGGTCGGCACCAACCCCTACACTGTTGTGGAGTTGCGACGTCGGTCCCGTCGGTGCACGGTCTGTCCGTGCTGTCCGCTGCCTGTCCCGTGTGCAGTCTGCGCGTGCGGGCTGCTGTGCAGTGTGTGCACGCTGCTGCGACACCAGTGCGTGCGTGCGTGCTGCTGTGCCGTGCGCGCGTGCTGCTGCGTCTGCAGTGCGCGTGTGCTGCTGTGTCGTTCGCGCGTGCTGCTGCGCCTGCAGTGCGTGCTTGCTGCTGCGTGGGTGCGTGGGTGCTGCTGCTGCGTCGGCCGTGCGCGGTCTGTCCGTGCGTGCGTGCTGCTGTCTCGGTCGACCCCCGGCCCGTTTTGTCGTATCCGGACGTTTATACCCCGGGGGTTGGAAACAATGGTCGGCCTCAACCCCTACCATGTCGTGGCACTGCGCCGTCGGTTCGGCCGGCCGCTACGGTCGCCCAAGGCCCGTTTCATCGATTTCGGACGTTTATACCCAGGAGGTGGGAAACAATGGTCGGCACCAACCCCTACATTGTTGTGGCGTTGCGACGTCGGTCCGGTCGGTGCACGGTCTGTCCGTGCTGTCTGCTGCCTGTCCCGTGAGCAGTCTGCGCGAGCGTGCTGCTGTGTAGTGTGTGCACGCTGCTGCGACACCAGTGCGTGCGTGCGTGCTACTGCGTCTGCAGTGCGCGCGCGCTGCGGTGTCGTTCGCGCGTGCTGCTGCGACGGCAGTGCGTGCGTGCTGCTGCGTCTGCAGTGCGTGGGTGCTGCTGCTGCGTCGGCCGTGCGCGGTCTGTCCGTGCGTGCGTGCTGCTGTCTCGGTCGACCCCCGGCCCGTTTTGTCGAATCGGGACGTTTATACCCCGGGGGTTGGAAACAATGGTCGGCCTCAACCCCTACCATGTCGTGGCACTGCGCCGTCGGTTCGGCCGGCCGCTACGGTCGCCCAAGGCCCGTTTCATCGATTTCGGACGTTTATACCCAGGAGGTGGGAAACAATGGTCGGCACCAACCCCTACATTGTTGTGGCGTTGCGACGTCGGTCCGGTCGGTGCACGGTCTGTCCGTGCTGTCTGCTGCCTGTCCCGTGAGCAGTCTGCGCGAGCGTGCTGCTGTGTAGTGTGTGCATGCTGCTGCGACACCAGTGCGTGCGTGCGAGCTACTGCGTCTGCAGTGCGCGCGCGCTGCGGTGTCGTTCGCGCGTGCTGCTGCGACGGCAGTGCGTGCGTGCTGCTGCGTCTGCAGTGCGTGGGTGCTGCTGCTGCGTCGGCCGTGCGCGGTCTGTCCGTGCGTGCGTGCTGCTGTCTCGGTCGACCCCCGGCCCGTTTTGTCGAATCGGGACGTTTATACCCCGGGGGTTGGAAACAATGGTCGGCCTCAACCCCTACCATGTCGTGGCACTGCGCCGTCGGTTCGGCCGGCCGCTACGGTCGCCCAAGGCCCGTTTCATCGATTTCGGACGTTTATACCCAGGAGGTGGGAAACAATGGTCGGCACCAACCCCTACATTGTTGTGGCGTTGCGACGTCGGTCCGGTCGGTGCACGGTCTGTCCGTGCTGTCTGCTGCCTGTCCCGTGTGCAGTCTGCGCGAGCGTGCTGCTGTGTAGTGTGTGCATGCTGCTGCGACACCAGTGCGTGCGTGCGTGCTGCTGTGCCGTGCGCGCGTGCTGCTGCGACACCAGTGCGTGCGTGCGTGCTGCTGTGCCGTGCGCGCGTGCTGCTGCGTCTGCAGTGCGCGTGTGCTGCTGTGTCGTTCGCGCGTGCTGCTGCGCCTGCAGTGCGTGCTTGCTGCTGCGTGGGTGCGTGGGTGCTGCTGCTGCGTCGGCCGTGCGCGGTCTGTCCGTGCGTGCGTGCTGCTGTCTCGGTCGACCCCCGGCCCGTTTTGTCGGATCCGGACGTTTATACCCCGGGGGTTGGAAACAATGGTCGGCCTCAACCCCTACCATGTCGTGGCACTGCGCCGTCGGTTCGGCCGGCCGCTACGGTCGCCCGAGGCCCGTTTCATCGATTTCGGACGTTTATACCCAGGAGGTGGGAAACAATGGTCGGCACCAACCCCTACATTGTTGTGGCGTTGCGACGTCGGTCCGGTCGGTGCACGGTCTGTCCGTGCTGTCTGCTGCCTGTCCCGTGTGTAGTCTGCGCGTTCGTGCTGCTGTGTAGTGTGTGCACGCTGCTGCGACACCAGTGCGTGCGTGCGTGCTGCTGTGCCGTGCGCGCGTGCTGCTGCGTCTGCAGTGCGCGTGTGCTGCTGTGTCGTTCGCGCGTGCTGCTGCGCCTGCAGTGCGTGCTTGCTGCTGCGAACGTGCTGCTGCGCCTGCAGTGCGTGCTTGCTGCTGCGTGGGTGCGTGGGTGCTGCTGCTGCGTCGGCCGTGCGCGGTCTGTCCGTGCGTGCGTGCT
>JAQQXO010000016.1:117500-127500 GCA_029852735.1 Persea americana
AATGGTCGGCACCAACTCCCACCATGTTGTGGCGCCGCGCCGTCTGTCCGTCCGGCCGCCACGGTCGCCCAAGGCCCGTTTCATCGTTTTCGGACGTTTATACCCAGGAGGTGGGAAACAATGGTCGGCACCAATCCCTACCATGTTGTGGCGGTGCCCCGTCGGTCCGGTCGGCCGCCTCGGTCGCCCGCGGTCCGTTTCATCGATTTCGGACGTTTATACCCAGGCGGTGGGAAACAATGGTCGGGACCAACCCCAACCTTGTTGTGGCGTTGCGACGTCCGCTCGGTTGGTGCACGGTCTGATCGCGCTCGGTGCTGCCTATTCCGTTGCAAGCTGCTGCGTCGGCCGTGCGTGCGTGCTGCTGCGTCGTGCGTGCGTGCAGCTGCGTCTGCCGTGCGTGCGTGCAGCAGCGTCTGCCGTTCGTGCTTGCTGCTGTGTCGGTCGTGCGTGCTGCTGCGTCGTGCGTGCTCGCTGCTGTGCCGTGCGTGCGTTCTGCTGCGTCGGCGGAGCGCTCGTGCTGCTGTGTCGTGCGTGCGTGCTGCTGGGTCGGTCGTGCCTGCTGCTGCGTCGTGCCTGCGTGCTGCTGGGTCGGTCGTGCCTGCTGCTGCTGTGCCGTGCGTGCGTGCTGCTGCGTCGGCCGAGCGCCTGTGCTGCTGTGTCGTGCGTGCGTGCTGCAGCGTTTCCAGTGCGTGCGTGCTGCAGCGTCGGCCGAGCGTGCTCCTGCCTCAGCCGTTCGTGCTGCAGGGTCGGCTGAGCGTCCGTGCGTGCGTGCAGCAGCGTCGGCTGAGCGTTCGTGCTCGCTGCTGCGTCTGCCGTGCGTTCGTGCTGCTGCGTCTTCCGTGCGTGTGTGCTGCCTGCCGCGTCGGCCGTGCATGCGAGCGTGCTGCTGCGTCGGCCGTGCATGCTTGCTGCTGCCTCGGTCGCCCACGGCCCGTTTCATCGATTTCGGACGTTTATACCCAGGAGGTGGGAAACAATGGTCGGCACCAACCCCTACCATGTTGTGGCGGCGACCCGTCGGTCCGGTCGGCCGCCTCGGTCGCCCGCGGTCCGTTTCATCGATTTCGGACGTTTATACCCAGGAGGTGGGAAACAATGGTCGGCACCAACTCCCACCATGTTGTGGCGCCGCGCCGTCGGTCCGTCCGGCCGCCACGGTCGCCCAAGGCCCATTTCATCGTTTTCGGACGTTTATACCCAGGAGGTGGGAAACAATGGTCGGCACCAGTCCCTACCATGTTGTGGCGGTGCCCCGTCGGTCCGGTCGGCCGCCTCGGTCGCCCGCGGTCAGTTTCATCGATTTCGGACGTTTATACCCAGGAGGTGGGAAACAATGGTCGGGACCAACCCCAACCTTGTTGTGGCGTTGCGACGTCCGCTCGGTTGGTGCACGGTCTGATCGCGCTCGGTGCTGCCTATTCCGTTGCGCGCTGCTGCGACGTTCGTGCGTGCGTGCTGCTGCGTCTGCCGTGAGTGCAGCTGCGTCTGCCGTGCGTGCGTGCAGCAGCGTCTGCCGTTTGTGCTTGCTGCTGTGTCGGTCGTGCGTGATGCTGCGTCGTGCGTGCTCGCTGCTGTGCCGTGCGTGCGTGCTGCTGCGTCGGCGGAGCGCTCGTGCTGCTGTGTCGTGCGTGCGTGCTGCTGGGTCGGTCGTGCCTGCGTGCTGCTGGGTCGGTCGTGCGTGCTGCTGCGTCGTGCGTGCGTGCTGCTGTGCCGTGCGTGCGTGCTGCTGCGTCGGCCGAGCGCCTGTGCTGCTGTGTCGTGCGTGCGTGCTGCAGCGTTTCCAGTGCGTGCGTGCTGCAGCGTCGGCCGAGCGTGCTCCTGCCTCAGCCGTTCGTGCTGCAGGGTCGGCTGAGCGTCCGTGCGCGCTGCTGCGTCTGCCGTGCGTGCGTGCAGCAGCGTCGGCTGAGCGTTCGTGCCCGCTGCTGCGTCTGCCGTGCGTTCGTGCTGCTGCGTCGGCCTTGCGATGCTGCATGCCGCTGCGTCTTCCGTGCGTGTGTGCTGCCTGCCGCGTCGGCCCTGCATGCTAGCGTGCTGCTGCGTCGGCCGTGCATGCTTGCTGCTGCCTCGGTCGCCCACGGCCCGTTTCATCGATTTCGGACGTTTATACCCAGGAGGTGGGAAACAATGGTCGGCACCAACCCCTACCATGTTGTGGCGGCGCCCCGTCGGTCCGGTCGGCCGCCTCGGTCGCCCGCGTTCCGTTTCATCGATTTCGGACGTTTATACCCAGGAGGTGGGAAACAATGGTCGGCACCAACTCCCACCATGTTGTGGCGCCGCGCCGTCGGTCCGTCCGGCCGCCACGGTCGCCCAAGGCCCGTTTCATCGTTTTCGGACGTTTATACCCAGGAGGTGGGAAACAATGGTCGGCACCAATCCCTACCATGTTGTGGCGGTGCCCCGTCGGTCCGGTCGGCCGCCTCGGTCCCCCGCGGTCCGTTTCATCGATTTCGGACGTTTATACCCAGGAGGTGGGAAACAATGGTCGGGACCAACCCCAACCTTGTTGTGGCGTTGCGACGTCCGCTCGGTTGGTGCACGGTCTGATCGCGCTCGGTGCTGCCTATTCCGTTGCGCGCTGCTGCGACGTTCGTGCGTGCGTGCTGCTGCGTCTGCCGTGCGTGCAGCTGCGTCTGCCGTGCGTGCGTGCAGCAGCGTCTGCCGTTCGTGCTTGCTGCTGTGTCGGTCGTGCATGATGCTGCGTCGTGCGTGCTCGCTGCTGTGCCGTGCGTGCGTGCTGCTGCGTCGGCGGAGCGCTCGTGCTGCTGTGTCGTGCGTGCGTGCTGCTGGGTCGGTCGTGCCTGCTGCTGCGTCGTGCCTGCGTGCTGCTGGGTCGGTCGTGCGTGCTGCTGCGTCGTGCGTGCGTGCTGCTGTGCCGTGCGTGCGTGCTGCTGCGTCGGCCGAGCGCCTGTGCTGCTGTGTCGTGCGTGCGTGCTGCAGCGTCGGCCGAGCGTGCTCCTGCCTCAGCCGTTCGTGCTGCAGGGTCGGCTGAGAGTCCGTGCGCGCTGCTGCGTCTGCCGTGCGTGCGTGCAGCAGCGTCGGCTGAGCGTTCGTGCCCGCTGCTGCGTCTGCCGTGCGTTCGTGCTGCTGCGTCGGCCTTGCGATGCTGCATGCCGCTGCGTCTTCCGTGCGTGTGTGCTGCCTGCCGCGTCGGCCCTGCATGCTAGCGTGCTGCTGCGTCGGCCGTGCATGCTTGCTGCTGCCTCGGTTGCCCACGGCCCGTTTCATCGATTTCGGACGTTTATACCCAGGAGGTGGGAAACAATGGTCGGCACCAACCCCTACCATGTTGTGGCGGCGCCCCGTCGGTCCGGTCGGCCGCCTCGGTCGCCCGCGTTCCGTTTCATCGATTTCGGACGTTTATACCCAGGAGGTGGGAAACAATGGTCGGCACCAACTCCCACCATGTTGTGGCGCCGCGCCGTCGGTCCGTCCGGCCGCCACGGTCGCCCAAGGCCCGTTTCATCGTTTTCGGACGTTTATACCCAGGAGGTGGGAAACAATGGTTGGCACCAATCCCTACCATGTTGTGGCGGTGCCCCGTCGGTCCGGTCGGCCGCCTCGGTCGCCCGCGGTCCGTTTCATCGATTTCGGACGTTTATACCCAGGAGGTGGGAAACAATGGTCGGGACCAACCCCAACCTTGTTGTGGCGTTGCGACGTCCGCTCGGTTGGTGCACGGTCTGATCGCGCTCGGTGCTGCCTATTCCGTTGCGCGCTGCTGCGACGTTCGTGCGTGCGTGCTGCTGCGTCTGCCGTGCGTGCAGCTGCGTCTGCCGTGCGTGCGTGCAGCAGCGTCTGCCCTTCGTGCTTGCTGCTGTGTCGGTCGTGCGTGATGCTGCGTCGTGCGTTCTCGCTGCTGTGCCGTGCGTGCGTGCTGCTGCGTCGGCGGAGCGCTCGTGCTGCTGTGTCGTGCGTGCGTGCTGCTGGGTCGGTCGGGCCTGCTGCTGCGTCGTGCCTGCGTGCTGCTGGGTCGGTCGTGCCTGCTGCTGCGTCGTGCGTGCGTGCTGCTGTGCCGTGCGTGCGTGCTGCTGCGTCGGCCGAGCGCCTGTGCTGCTGTGTCGTGCGTGCGTGCTGCAGCGTTTCCAGTGCGTGCGTGCCGCAGCGTCGGCCGAGCGTGCTCCTGCCTCAGCCGTTCGTGCTGCAGGGTCGGCTGAGCGTCCGTGCGCGCTGCTGCGTCTGCCGTGCGTGCGTGCAGCAGCGTCGGCTGAGCGTTCGTGCTCGCTGCTGCGTCTGCCGTGCGTTCGTGCTGCTGCGTCGGCCTTGCGATGCTGCATGCCGCTGCGTCTTCCGTGCGTGTGTGCTGCCTGCCGCGTCGGCCCTGCATGCGAGCGTGCTGCTGCGTCGGCCGTGCATGCTTGCTGCTGCCTCGGTCGCCCACGGCCCGTTTCATCGATTTCGGACGTTTATACCCAGGAGGTGGGAAACAATGGTCGGCACCAACCCCTACACTGTTGTGGAGTTGCGACGTCGGTCCCGTCGGTGCACGGTCTGTCCGTGCTGTCCGCTGCCTGTCCCGTGTGCAGTCTGCGCGTGCGGGCTGCTGTGCAGTGTGTGCACGCTGCTGCGACACCAGTGCGTGCGTGCGTGCTGCTGTGCCGTGCGCGCGTGCTGCTGCGTCTGCAGTGCGCGTGTGCTGCTGTGTCGTTCGCGCGTGCTGCTGCGCCTGCTGTGCGTGCTTGCTGCTGCGTGGGTGCGTGGGTGCTGCTGCTGCGTCGGCCGTGCGCGGTCTGTCCGTGCGTGCGTGCTGCTGTCTCGGTCGACCCCCGGCCCGTTTTGTCGTATCCGGACGTTTATACCCCGGGGGTTGGAAACAATGGTCGGCCTCAACCCCTACCATGTCGTGGCACTGCGCCGTCGGTTCGGCCGGCCGCTACGGTCGCCCAAGGCCCGTTTCATCGATTTCGGACGTTTATACCCAGGAGGTGGGAAACAATGGTCGGCACCAACCCCTACATTGTTGTGGCGTTGCGAAGTCGGTCCGGTCGGTGCACGGTCTGTCCGTGCTGTCTGCTGCCTGTCCCGTGAGCAGTCTGCGCGAGCGTGCTGCTGTGTAGTGTGTGCATGCTGCTGCGACACCAGTGCGTGCGTGCGTGCTACTGCGTCTGCAGTGCGCGCGCGCTGCGGTGTCGTTCGCGCGTGCTGCTGCGACGGCAGTGCGTGCGTGCTGCTGCGTCTGCAGTGCGTGGGTGCTGCTGCTGCGTCGGCCGTGCGCGGTCTGTCCGTGCGTGCGTGCTGCTGTCTCGGTCGACCCCCGGCCCGTTTTGTCGAATCGGGACGTTTATACCCCGGGGGTTGGAAACAATGGTCGGCCTCAACCCCTACCATGTCGTGGCACTGCGCCGTCGGTTCGGCCGGCCGCTACGGTCGCCCAAGGCCCGTTTCATCGATTTCGGACGTTTATACCCAGGAGGTGGGAAACAATGGTCGGCACCAACCCCTACATTGTTGTGGCGTTGCGACGTCGGTCCGGTCGGTGCACGGTCTGTCCGTGCTGTCTGCTGCCTGTCCCGTGAGCAGTCTGCGCGAGCGTGCTGCTGTGTAGTGTGTGCATGCTGCTGCGACACCAGTGCGTGCGTGCGTGCTACTGCGTCTGCAGTGCGCGCGCGCTGCGGTGTCGTTCGCGCGTGCTGCTGCGACGGCAGTGCGTGCGTGCTGCTGCGTCTGCAGTGCGTGGGTGCTGTTGCTGCGTCGGCCGTGCGCGGTCTGTCCGTGCGTGCGTGCTGCTGTCTCGGTCGACCCCCGGCCCGTTTTGTCGAATCGGGACGTTTATACCCCGGGGGTTGGAAACAATGGTCGGCCTCAACCCCTACCATGTCGTGGCACTGCGCCGTCGGTTCGGCCGGCCGCTACGGTCGCCCAAGGCCCGTTTCATCGATTTCGGACGTTTATACCCAGGAGGTGGGAAACAATGGTCGGCACCAACCCCTACATTGTTGTGGCGTTGCGACGTCGGTCCGGTCGGTGCACGGTCTGTCCGTTCTGTCTGCTGCCTGTCCCGTGTGCAGTCTGCGCGAGCGTGCTGCTGTGTAGTGTGTGCACGCTGCTGCGACACCAGTGCGTGCGTGCGTGCTGCTGTGCCGTGCGCGCGTGCTGCTGCGACACCAGTGCGTGCGTGCGTGCTGCTGTGCCGTGCGCGCGTGCTGCTGCGTCTGCAGTGCGCGTGTGCTGCTGTGTCGTTCGCGCGTGCTGCTGCGCCTGCAGTGCGTGCTTGCTGCTGCGTGGGTGCGTGGGTGCTGCTGCTGCGTCGGCCGTGCGCGGTCTGTCCGTGCGTGCGTGCTGCTGTCTCGGTCGACCCCTGGCCCGTTTTGTCGGATCCGGACGTTTATACCCCGGGGGTTGGAAACAATGGTCGGCCTCAACCCCTACCATGTCGTGGCACTGCGCCGTCGGTTCGGCCGGCCGCTACGGTCGCCCGAGGCCCGTTTCATCGATTTCGGACGTTTATACCCAGGAGGTGGGAAACAATGGTCGGCACCAACCCCTACATTGTTGTGGCGTTGCGACGTCGGTCCGGTCGGTGCACGGTCTGTCCGTGCTGTCTGCTGCCTGTCCCGTGTGCAGTCTGCGCGTTCGTGCTGCTGTGTAGTGTGTGCACGCTGCTGCGACACCAGTGCGTGCGTGCGTGCTGCTGTGCCGTGCGCGCGTGCTGCTGCGTCTGCAGCGCGCGTGTGCTGCTGTGTCGTTCGCGCGTGCTGCTGCGCCTGCAGTGCATGCTTGCTGCTGCGAACGTGCTGCTGCGCCTGCAGTGCGTGCTTGCTGCTGCGTGGGTGCGTGGGTGCTGCTGCTGCGTCGGCCGTGCGCGGTCTGTCCGTGCGTGCGTGCTGCTGTCTCGGTCGACCCCCGGCCCGTTTTGTCGAATCCGGACGTTTATACCCCGGGGGTTGGAAACAATGGTCGGCCTCAACCCCTACCATGTCGTGGCACTGCGCCGTCGGTTCGGCCGGCCGCTACGGTCGCCCGAGGCCCGTTTCATCGATTTCGGACGTTTATACCCAGGAGGTGGGAAACAATGGTCGGCACCAACCCCTACATTGTTGTGGCGTTGCGACGTCGGTCCGGTCGGTGCACGGTCTGTCCGTGCTGTCTGCTGCCTGTCCCGTGTGCAGTCTGCGCGTGCGTGCTGCTTTGTAGTGTGTGCACGCTGCTGCGACACCAGTGCGTGCGTGCGTGCTGCTGTGCCGTGCGCGCGTGCTGCTGCGTCTGCAGTGCGCGTGTGCTGCTGTGTCGTTCGCGCGTGCTGCTGCGCCTGCAGTGCGTGCTTGCTGCTGCGTGGGTGCTGCTGCTGCGTCGGCCGTGCGCGGTCTGTCCGTGCGTGCGTGCTGCTGTCTCGGTCGACCCCCGGCCCGTTTTGTCGTATCCGGACGTTTATACCCCGGGGGTTGGAAACAATGGTCGGCCTCAACCCCTACCATGTCGTGGCACTGCGCCGTCGGTTCGGCCGGCCGCTACGGTCGCCCGAGGCCCGTTTCATCGATTTCGGACGTTTATACCCAGGAGGTGGGAAACAATGGTCGGCACCAACCCCTACATTGTTGTGGCGTTGCGACGTCGGTCCGGTCGGTGCACGGTCTGTCCGTGCTGTCTGCTGCCTGTCCCGTGTGCAGTCTGCGCGTGCGTGCTGCTGTGTAGTGTGTGCACGCTGCTGCGACACCACTGCGTGCGTGCGTGCTGCTGTGCCGTGCGCGCGTGCTGCTGCGTCTGCAGTGCGCGTGTGCTGCTGTGTCGTTCGCGCGTGCTGCTGCGCCTGCAGTGCGTGCTTGCTGCTGCGTGGGTGCTGCTGCTGCGTCGGCCGTGCGCGGTCTGTCCGTGCGTGCGTGCTGCTGTCTCGGTCGACCCCCGGCCCGTTTTGTCGTATCCGGACGTTTATACCCCGGGGGTTGGAAACAATGGTCGGCCTCAACCCCTACCATGTCGTGGCACTGCGCCGTCGGTTCGGCCGGCCGCTACGGTCGCCCGAGGACCGTTTCATCGATTTCGGACGTTTATACCCAGGAGGTGGGAAACAATGGTCGGCACCAACCCCTACATTGTTGTGGCGTTGCAACGTCGGTCCGGTCGGTGCACGGTCTGTCCGTGCTGTCTGCTGCCTGTCCCGTGTGCAGTCTGCGCGAGCGTGCTGCTGTGTAGTGTGTGCACGCTGCTGCGACACCAGTGCGTGCGTGCGTGCTGCTGTGCCGTGCGCGCGTGCTGCTCCGTCTGCAGTGCGCGTGTGCTGCTGTGTCGTTCGCGCGTGCTGCTGCGCCTGCATTGCGTGCTTGCTGCTGCGTGGGTGCGTGGGTGCTGCTGCTGCGTCGGCCGTGCGCGGTCTGTCCGTGCGTGCGTGCTGCTGTCTCGGTCGACCCCCGGCCCGTTTTGTCGAATCCGGACGTTTATACCCCGGGGGTTGGAAACAATGGTCGGCCTCAACCCCTACCATGTCGTGGCACTGCGCCGTCGGTTCGGCCGGCCGCTACGGTCGCCCGAGGCCCGTTTCATCGATTTCGGACGTTTATACCCAGGAGGTGGGAAACAATGGTCGGCACCAACCCCTACATTGTTGTGGCGTTGCGACGTCGGTCCGGTCGGTGCACGGTCTGTCCGTGCTGTCTGCTGCCTGTCCCGTGTGCAGTCTGCGCGTGCGTGCTGCTGTGTAGTGTGTGCACGCTGCTGCGACACCAGTGCGTGCGTGCGTGCTGCTGTGCCGTGCGCGCGTGCTGCTGCGTCTGCAGTGCGCGTGTGCTGCTGTGTCGTTGGCGCGTGCTGCTGCGCCTGCAGTGCGTGCTTGCTGCTGCGTGGGTGCGTGGGTGCTGCTGCTGCGTCGGCCGTGCGCGGTCTGTCCGTGCGTGCGTGCTGCTGTCTCGGTCGACCCCCGGCCCGTTTTGTCGTATCCGGACGTTTATACCCCGGGGGTTGGAAACAATGGTCGGCCTCAACCCCTACCATGTCGTGGCACTGCGCCGTCGGTTCGGCCGGCCGCTACGGTCGCCCGAGGCCCGTTTCATCGATTTCGGACGTTTATACCCAGGAGGTGGGAAACAATGGTCGGCACCAACCCCTACATTGTTGTGGCGTTGCGACGTCGGTCCGGTCGGTGCACGGTCTGTCCGTGCTGTCTGCTGCCTGTCCCGTGTGCAGTCTGCGCGAGCGTGCTGCTGTGTAGTGTGTGCACGCTGCTGCGACACCAGTGCGTGCGTGCGTGCTGCTGTGCCGTGCGTGCGAGCTGCTGCGTCTGCAGTGCGCGCGCGCTGCTGCGTCGGCCAGTGCGCGCGCGCTGCTGTGTCGTTCGCGCGTGCTGCTGCGACGGCAGTGCGCGCGTGCTGCTGCGTCTTCAGTGCGTGGGTGCTGCTGCTGCGTCGGCCGTGCGCGGTCTGTCCGTGGGTGCGTGCTGCTGTCTCGGTCGCCCCCCGGCCCGTTTTGTCGAATTTGGACGTTTATACCCCGGGGGTTGGAAACAATGGTCGGCCCCAACCCCTACCATGTCGTGGCACTGCGCCGTCGGTTCGGCCGGCCGCTACGGTCGCCCAAGGCCCGTTTCATCGATTTCGGACGTTTATACCCAGGAGGTGGGAAACAATGGTCGGCACCAACCCCTACCATGTTGTGGCGTTGCCCCGTCGGCCCGCGGTCTCTCCGTGCTGTCTGCTCCCTGTCCCGAGTGCAGTCTGCGCGTGCGTGCTGCTGTGTCGTGCGCGCGTGCTGCTGCGTCAGCAGTGCGTGGGAGCAGCTGCGTTGGCCCTTCGCTCGTGCGTGCGTGCGTGCTGCGTCGGCCGTGTGCGGTCTGTCCGTCCGTGCGTGCGTGCTGCTGCCTCGGCCGCCCACGGCCCGTTCCGCGGGTTTCGGGCGTTTATACCCCGGTGGTGGGAAACAATGGTCGGCAGCAACCCCTACCATGTTGCCCGGTCGGTCCGGTCGGCCGCCTCGGTCGCCCACGGACGGTTTCATCGATTTCGGACGTTTATACCCAGGAGGTGGGAAACAATGGTCGGCACCAACCCCTACTTTGTTGTGGCGTTGC
>JAQQXO010000016.1:137500-145000 GCA_029852735.1 Persea americana
TTTCATCGTTTTCGGACGTTTATACCCAGGAGGTGGGAAACAATGGTCGGCACCAATCCCTACCATGTTGTGGCGGTGCCCCGTCGGTCCGGTCGGCCGCCTCGGTCGCCCGCGGTCCGTTTCATCGATTTCGGACGTTTATACCCAGGCGGTGGGAAACAATGGTCGGGACCAACCCCAACCTTGTTGTGGCGTTGCGACGTCCGCTCGGTTGGTGCACGGTCTGATCGCGCTCGGTGCTGCCTATTCCGTTGCAAGCTGCTGCGTCGGCCGTGCGTGCGTGCTGCTGCGTCGTGCGTGCGTGCAGCTGCGTCTGCCGTGCGTGCGTGCAGCAGCGTCTGCCGTTCGTGCTTGCTGCTGTGTCGGTCGTGCGTGCTGCTGCGTCGTGCGTGCTCGCTGCTGTGCCGTGCGTGCGTTCTGCTGCGTCGGCGGAGCGCTCGTGCTGCTGTGTCGTGCGTGCGTGCTGCTGGGTCGGTCGTGCCTGCTGCTGCGTCGTGCCTGCGTGCTGCTGGGTCGGTCGTGCCTGCTGCTGCTGTGCCGTGCGTGCGTGCTGCTGCGTCGGCCGAGCGCCTGTGCTGCTGTGTCGTGCGTGCGTGCTGCAGCGTTTCCAGTGCGTGCGTGCTGCAGCGTCGGCCGAGCGTGCTCCTGCCTCAGCCGTTCGTGCTGCAGGGTCGGCTGAGCGTCCGTGCGTGCGTGCAGCAGCGTCGGCTGAGCGTTCGTGCTCGCTGCTGCGTCTGCCGTGCGTTCGTGCTGCTGCGTCTTCCGTGCGTGTGTGCTGCCTGCCGCGTCGGCCGTGCATGCGAGCGTGCTGCTGCGTCGGCCGTGCATGCTTGCTGCTGCCTCGGTCGCCCACGGCCCGTTTCATCGATTTCGGACGTTTATACCCAGGAGGTGGGAAACAATGGTCGGCACCAACCCCTACCATGTTGTGGCGGCGACCCGTCGGTCCGGTCGGCCGCCTCGGTCGCCCGCGGTCCGTTTCATCGATTTCGGACGTTTATACCCAGGAGGTGGGAAACAATGGTCGGCACCAACTCCCACCATGTTGTGGCGCCGCGCCGTCGGTCCGTCCGGCCGCCACGGTCGCCCAAGGCCCATTTCATCGTTTTCGGACGTTTATACCCAGGAGGTGGGAAACAATGGTCGGCACCAATCCCTACCATGTTGTGGCGGTGCCCCGTCGGTCCGGTCGGCCGCCTCGGTCGCCCGCGGTCAGTTTCATCGATTTCGGACGTTTATACCCAGGAGGTGGGAAACAATGGTCGGGACCAACCCCAACCTTGTTGTGGCGTTGCGACGTCCGCTCGGTTGGTGCACGGTCTGATCGCGCTCGGTGCTGCCTATTCCGTTGCGCGCTGCTGCGACGTTCGTGCGTGCGTGCTGCTGCGTCTGCCGTGAGTGCAGCTGCGTCTGCCGTGCGTGCGTGCAGCAGCGTCTGCCGTTCGTGCTTGCTGCTGTGTCGGTCGTGCGTGATGCTGCGTCGTGCGTGCTCGCTGCTGTGCCGTGCGTGCGTGCTGCTGCGTCGGCGGAGCGCTCGTGCTGCTGTGTCGTGCGTGCGTGCTGCTGGGTCGGTCGTGCCTGCGTGCTGCTGGGTCGGTCGTGCGTGCTGCTGCGTCGTGCGTGCGTGCTGCTGTGCCGTGCGTGCGTGCTGCTGCGTCGGCCGAGCGCCTGTGCTGCTGTGTCGTGCGTGCGTGCTGCAGCGTTTCCAGTGCGTGCGTGCTGCAGCGTCGGCCGAGCGTGCTCCTGCCTCAGCCGTTCGTGCTGCAGGGTCGGCTGAGCGTCCGTGCGCGCTGCTGCGTCTGCCGTGCGTGCGTGCAGCAGCGTCGGCTGAGCGTTCGTGCCCGCTGCTGCGTCTGCCGTGCGTTCGTGCTGCTGCGTCGGCCTTGCGATGCTGCATGCCGCTGCGTCTTCCGTGCGTGTGTGCTGCCTGCCGCGTCGGCCCTGCATGCTAGCGTGCTGCTGCGTCGGCCGTGCATGCTTGCTGCTGCCTCGGTCGCCCACGGCCCGTTTCATCGATTTCGGACGTTTATACCCAGGAGGTGGGAAACAATGGTCGGCACCAACCCCTACCATGTTGTGGCGGCGCCCCGTCGGTCCGGTCGGCCGCCTCGGTCGCCCGCGTTCCGTTTCATCGATTTCGGACGTTTATACCCAGGAGGTGGGAAACAATGGTCGGCACCAACTCCCACCATGTTGTGGCGCCGCGCCGTCGGTCCGTCCGGCCGCCACGGTCGCCCAAGGCCCGTTTCATCGTTTTCGGACGTTTATACCCAGGAGGTGGGAAACAATGGTCGGCACCAATCCCTACCATGTTGTGGCGGTGCCCCGTCGGTCCGGTCGGCCGCCTCGGTCCCCCGCGGTCCGTTTCATCGATTTCGGACGTTTATACCCAGGAGGTGGGAAACAATGGTCGGGACCAACCCCAACCTTGTTGTGGCGTTGCGACGTCCGCTCGGTTGGTGCACGGTCTGATCGCGCTCGGTGCTGCCTATTCCGTTGCGCGCTGCTGCGACGTTCGTGCGTGCGTGCTGCTGCGTCTGCCGTGCGTGCAGCTGCGTCTGCCGTGCGTGCGTGCAGCAGCGTCTGCCGTTCGTGCTTGCTGCTGTGTCGGTCGTGCATGATGCTGCGTCGTGCGTGCTCGCTGCTGTGCCGTGCGTGCGTGCTGCTGCGTCGGCGGAGCGCTCGTGCTGCTGTGTCGTGCGTGCGTGCTGCTGGGTCGGTCGTGCCTGCTGCTGCGTCGTGCCTGCGTGCTGCTGGGTCGGTCGTGCGTGCTGCTGCGTCGTGCGTGCGTGCTGCTGTGCCGTGCGTGCGTGCTGCTGCGTCGGCCGAGCGCCTGTGCTGCTGTGTCGTGCGTGCGTGCTGCAGCGTCGGCCGAGCGTGCTCCTGCCTCAGCCGTTCGTGCTGCAGGGTCGGCTGAGAGTCCGTGCGCGCTGCTGCGTCTGCCGTGCGTGCGTGCAGCAGCGTCGGCTGAGCGTTCGTGCCCGCTGCTGCGTCTGCCGTGCGTTCGTGCTGCTGCGTCGGCCTTGCGATGCTGCATGCCGCTGCGTCTTCCGTGCGTGTGTGCTGCCTGCCGCGTCGGCCCTGCATGCTAGCGTGCTGCTGCGTCGGCCGTGCATGCTTGCTGCTGCCTCGGTCGCCCACGGCCCGTTTCACCGATTTCGGACGTTTATACCCAGGAGGTGGGAAACAATGGTCGGCACCAACCCCTACCATGTTGTGGCGGCGCCCCGTCGGTCCGGTCGGCCGCCTCGGTCGCCCGCGTTCCGTTTCATCGATTTCGGACGTTTATACCCAGGAGGTGGGAAACAATGGTCGGCACCAACTCCCACCATGTTGTGGCGCCGCGCCGTCGGTCCGTCCGGCCGCCACGGTCGCCCAAGACCCGTTTCATCGTTTTCGGACGTTTATACCCAGGAGGTGGGAAACAATGGTTGGCACCAATCCCTACCATGTTGTGGCGGTGCCCCGTCGGTCCGGTCGGCCGCCTCGGTCGCCCGCGGTCCGTTTCATCGATTTCGGACGTTTAAACCCAGGAGGTGGGAAACAATGGTCGGGACCAACCCCAACCTTGTTGTGGCGTTGCGACGTCCGCTCGGTTGGTGCACGGTCTGATCGCGCTCGGTGCTGCCTATTCCGTTGCGCGCTGCTGCGACGTTCGTGCGTGCGTGCTGCTGCGTCTGCCGTGCGTGCAGCTGCGTCTGCCGTGCGTGCGTGCAGCAGCGTCTGCCCTTCGTGCTTGCTGCTGTGTCGGTCGTGCGTGATGCTGCGTCGTGCGTTCTCGCTGCTGTGCCGTGCGTGCGTGCTGCTGCGTCGGCGGAGCGCTCGTGCTGCTGTGTCGTGCGTGCGTGCTGCTGGGTCGGTCGGGCCTGCTGCTGCGTCGTGCCTGCGTGCTGCTGGGTCGGTCGTGCCTGCTGCTGCGTCGTGCGTGCGTGCGTGCTGCTGCGTCGGCTGAGCGCCTGTGCTGCTGTGTCGTGCGTGCGTGCTGCAGCGTTTCCAGTGCGTGCGTGCCGCAGCGTCGGCCGAGCGTGCTCCTGCCTCAGCCGTTCGTGCTGCAGGGTCGGCTGATCGTCCGTGCGCGCTGCTGCGTCTGCCGTGCGTGCGTGCAGCAGCGTCGGCTGAGCGTTCGTGCTCGCTGCTGCGTCTGCCGTGCGTTCGTGCTGCTGCGTCGGCCTTGCGATGCTGCATGCCGCTGCGTCTTCCGTGCGTGTGTGCTGCCTGCCGCGTCGGCCCTGCATGCGAGCGTGCTGCTGCGTCGGCCGTGCATGCTTGCTGCTGCCTCGGTCGCCCACGGCCCGTTTCATCGATTTCGGACGTTTATACCCAGGAGGTGGGAAACAATGGTCGGCACCAACCCCTACACTGTTGTGGAGTTGCGACGTCGGTCCCGTCGGTGCACGGTCTGTCCGTGCTGTCCGCTGCCTGTCCCGTGTGCAGTCTGCGCGTGCGGGCTGCTGTGCAGTGTGTGCACGCTGCTGCGACACCAGTGCGTGCGTGCGTGCTGCTGTGCCGTGCGCGCGTGCTGCTGCGTCTGCAGTGCGCGTGTGCTGCTGTGTCGTTCGCGCGTGCTGCTGCGCCTGCAGTGCGTGCTTGCTGCTGCGTGGGTGCGTGGGTGCTGCTGCTGCGTCGGCCGTGCGCGGTCTGTCCGTGCGTGCGTGCTGCTGTCTCGGTCGACCCCCGGCCCGTTTTGTCGTATCCGGACGTTTATACCCCGGGGGTTGGAAACAATGGTCGGCCTCAACCCCTACCATGTCGTGGCACTGCGCCGTCGGTTCGGCCGGCCGCTACGGTCGCCCAAGGCCCGTTTCATCGATTTCGGACGTTTATACCCAGGAGGTGGGAAACAATGGTCGGCACCAACCCCTACATTGTTGTGGCGTTGCGACGTCGGTCCGGTCGGTGCACGGTCTGTCCGTGCTGTCTGCTGCCTGTCCCGTGAGCAGTCTGCGCGAGCGTGCTGCTGTGTAGTGTGTGCACGCTGCTGCGACACCAGTGCGTGCGTGCGTGCTACTGCGTCTGCAGTGCGCGCGCGCTGCGGTGTCGTTCGCGCGTGCTGCTGCGACGGCAGTGCGTGCGTGCTGCTGCGTCTGCAGTGCGTGGGTGCTGCTGCTGCGTCGGCCGTGCGCGGTCTGTCCGTGCGTGCGTGCTGCTGTCTCGGTCGACCCCCGGCCCGTTTTGTCGAATCGGGACGTTTATACCCCGGGGGTTGGAAACAATGGTCGGCCTCAACCCCTACCATGTCGTGGCACTGCGCCGTCGGTTCGGCCGGCCGCTACGGTCGCCCAAGGCCCGTTTCATCGATTTCGGACGTTTATACCCAGGAGGTGGGAAACAATGGTCGGCACCAACCCCTACATTGTTGTGGCGTTGCGACGTCGGTCCGGTCGGTGCACGGTCTGTCCGTGCTGTCTGCTGCCTGTCCCGTGAGCAGTCTGCGCGAGCGTGCTGCTGTGTAGTGTGTGCATGCTGCTGCGACACCAGTGCGTGCGTGCGAGCTACTGCGTCTGCAGTGCGCGCGCGCTGCGGTGTCGTTCGCGCGTGCTGCTGCGACGGCAGTGCGTGCGTGCTGCTGCGTCTGCAGTGCGTGGGTGCTGCTGCTGCGTCGGCCGTGCGCGGTCTGTCCGTGCGTGCGTGCTGCTGTCTCGGTCGACCCCCGGCCCGTTTTGTCGAATCGGGACGTTTATACCCCGGGGGTTGGAAACAATGGTCGGCCTCAACCCCTACCATGTCGTGGCACTGCGCCGTCGGTTCGGCCGGCCGCTACGGTCGCCCAAGGCCCGTTTCATCGATTTCGGACGTTTATACCCAGGAGGTGGGAAACAATGGTCGGCACCAACCCCTACATTGTTGTGGCGTTGCGACGTCGGTCCGGTCGGTGCACGGTCTGTCCGTGCTGTCTGCTGCCTGTCCCGTGTGCAGTCTGCGCGAGCGTGCTGCTGTGTAGTGTGTGCATGCTGCTGCGACACCAGTGCGTGCGTGCGTGCTGCTGTGCCGTGCGCGCGTGCTGCTGCGACACCAGTGCGTGCGTGCGTGCTGCTGTGCCGTGCGCGCGTGCTGCTGCGTCTGCAGTGCGCGTGTGCTGCTGTGTCGTTCGCGCGTGCTGCTGCGCCTGCAGTGCGTGCTTGCTGCTGCGTGGGTGCGTGGGTGCTGCTGCTGCGTCGGCCGTGCGCGGTCTGTCCGTGCGTGCGTGCTGCTGTCTCGGTCGACCCCCGGCCCGTTTTGTCGGATCCGGACGTTTATACCCCGGGGGTTGGAAACAATGGTCGGCCTCAACCCCTACCATGTCGTGGCACTGCGCCGTCGGTTCGGCCGGCCGCTACGGTCGCCCGAGGCCCGTTTCATCGATTTCGGACGTTTATACCCAGGAGGTGGGAAACAATGGTCGGCACCAACCCCTACATTGTTGTGGCGTTGCGACGTCGGTCCGGTCGGTGCACGGTCTGTCCGTGCTGTCTGCTGCCTGTCCCGTGTGCAGTCTGCGCGTTCGTGCTGCTGTGTAGTGTGTGCACGCTGCTGCGACACCAGTGCGTGCGTGCGTGCTGCTGTGCCGTGCGCGCGTGCTGCTGCGTCTGCAGTGCGCGTGTGCTGCTGTGTCGTTCGCGCGTGCTGCTGCGCCTGCAGTGCGTGCTTGCTGCTGCGAACGTGCTGCTGCGCCTGCAGTGCGTGCTTGCTGCTGCGTGGGTGCGTGGGTGCTGCTGCTGCGTCGGCCGTGCGCGGTCTGTCCGTGCGTGCGTGCTGCTGTCTCGGTCGACCCCCGGCCCGTTTTGTCGAATCCGGACGTTTATACCCCGGGGGTTGGAAACAATGGTCGGCCTCAACCCCTACCATGTCGTGGCACTGCGCCGTCGGTTCGGCCGGCCGCTACGGTCGCCCGAGGCCCGTTTCATCGATTTCGGACGTTTATACCCAGGAGGTGGGAAACAATGGTCGGCACCAACCCCTACATTCTTGTGGCGTTGCGACGTCGGTCCGGTCGGTGCACGGTCTGTCCGTGCTGTCTGCTGCCTGTCCCGTGTGCAGTCTGCGCGTGCGTGCTGCTTTGTAGTGTGTGCACGCTGCTGCGACACCAGTGCGTGCGTGCGTGCTGCTGTGCCGTGCGCGCGTGCTGCTGCGTCTGCAGTGCGCGTGTGCTGCTGTGTCGTTCGCGCGTGCTGCTGCGCCTGCAGTGCGTGCTTGCTGCTGCGTGGGTGCTGCTGCTGCGTCGGCCGTGCGCGGTCTGTCCGTGCGTGCGTGCTGCTGTCTCGGTCGACCCCCGGCCCGTTTTGTCGTATCCGGACTTTTATACCCCGGGGGTTGGAAACAATGGTCGGCCTCAACCCCTACCATGTCGTGGCACTGCGCCGTCGGTTCGGCCGGCCGCTACGGTCGCCCGAGGCCCGTTTCATCGATTTCGGACGTTTATACCCAGGAGGTGGGAAACAATGGTCGGCACCAACCCCTACATTGTTGTGGCGTTGCGACGTCGGTCCGGTCGGTGCACGGTCTGTCCGTGCTGTCTGCTGC
>JAQQXO010000016.1:150000-155000 GCA_029852735.1 Persea americana
GGGTCGGTCGTGCCTGCTGCTGCGTCGTGCCTGCGTGCTGCTGGGTCGGTCGTGCGTGCTGCTGCGTCGTGCGTGCGTGCTGCTGTGCCGTGCGTGCGTGCTGCTGCGTCGGCCGAGCGCCTGTGCTGCTGTGTCGTGCGTGCGTGCTGCAGCGTCGGCCGAGCGTGCTCCTGCCTCAGCCGTTCGTGCTGCAGGGTCGGCTGAGAGTCCGTGCGCGCTGCTGCGTCTGCCGTGCGTGCGTGCAGCAGCGTCGGCTGAGCGTTCGTGCCCGCTGCTGCGTCTGCCGTGCGTTCGTGCTGCTGCGTCGGCCTTGCGATGCTGCATGCCGCTGCGTCTTCCGTGCGTGTGTGCTGCCTGCCGCGTCGGCCCTGCATGCTAGCGTGCTGCTGCGTCGGCCGTGCATGCTTGCTGCTGCCTCGGTTGCCCACGGCCCGTTTCATCGATTTCGGACGTTTATACCCAGGAGGTGGGAAACAATGGTCGGCACCAACCCCTACCATGTTGTGGCGGCGCCCCGTCGGTCCGGTCGGCCGCCTCGGTCGCCCGCGTTCCGTTTCATCGATTTCGGACGTTTATACCCAGGAGGTGGGAAACAATGGTCGGCACCAACTCCCACCATGTTGTGGCGCCGCGCCGTCGGTCCGTCCGGCCGCCACGGTCGCCCAAGGCCCGTTTCATCGTTTTCGGACGTTTATACCCAGGAGGTGGGAAACAATGGTTGGCACCAATCCCTACCATGTTGTGGCGGTGCCCCGTCGGTCCGGTCGGCCGCCTCGGTCGCCCGCGGTCCGTTTCATCGATTTCGGACGTTTATACCCAGGAGGTGGGAAACAATGGTCGGGACCAACCCCAACCTTGTTGTGGCGTTGCGACGTCCGCTCGGTTGGTGCACGGTCTGATCGCGCTCGGTGCTGCCTATTCCGTTGCGCGCTGCTGCGACGTTCGTGCGTGCGTGCTGCTGCGTCTGCCGTGCGTGCAGCTGCGTCTGCCGTGCGTGCGTGCAGCAGCGTCTGCCCTTCGTGCTTGCTGCTGTGTCGGTCGTGCGTGATGCTGCGTCGTGCGTTCTCGCTGCTGTGCCGTGCGTGCGTGCTGCTGCGTCGGCGGAGCGCTCGTGCTGCTGTGTCGTGCGTGCGTGCTGCTGGGTCGGTCGGGCCTGCTGCTGCGTCGTGCCTGCGTGCTGCTGGGTCGGTCGTGCCTGCTGCTGCGTCGTGCGTGCGTGCTGCTGTGCCGTGCGTGCGTGCTGCTGCGTCGGCCGAGCGCCTGTGCTGCTGTGTCGTGCGTGCGTGCTGCAGCGTTTCCAGTGCGTGCGTGCCGCAGCGTCGGCCGAGCGTGCTCCTGCCTCAGCCGTTCGTGCTGCAGGGTCGGCTGAGCGTCCGTGCGCGCTGCTGCGTCTGCCGTGCGTGCGTGCAGCAGCGTCGGCTGAGCGTTCGTGCTCGCTGCTGCGTCTGCCGTGCGTTCGTGCTGCTGCGTCGGCCTTGCGATGCTGCATGCCGCTGCGTCTTCCGTGCGTGTGTGCTGCCTGCCGCGTCGGCCCTGCATGCGAGCGTGCTGCTGCGTCGGCCGTGCATGCTTGCTGCTGCCTCGGTCGCCCACGGCCCGTTTCATCGATTTCGGACGTTTATACCCAGGAGGTGGGAAACAATGGTCGGCACCAACCCCTACACTGTTGTGGAGTTGCGACGTCGGTCCCGTCGGTGCACGGTCTGTCCGTGCTGTCCGCTGCCTGTCCCGTGTGCAGTCTGCGCGTGCGGGCTGCTGTGCAGTGTGTGCACGCTGCTGCGACACCAGTGCGTGCGTGCGTGCTGCTGTGCCGTGCGCGCGTGCTGCTGCGTCTGCAGTGCGCGTGTGCTGCTGTGTCGTTCGCGCGTGCTGCTGCGCCTGCAGTGCGTGCTTGCTGCTGCGTGGGTGCGTGGGTGCTGCTGCTGCGTCGGCCGTGCGCGGTCTGTCCGTGCGTGCGTGCTGCTGTCTCGGTCGACCCCCGGCCCGTTTTGTCGTATCCGGACGTTTATACCCCGGGGGTTGGAAACAATGGTCGGCCTCAACCCCTACCATGTCGTGGCACTGCGCCGTCGGTTCGGCCGGCCGCTACGGTCGCCCAAGGCCCGTTTCATCGATTTCGGACGTTTATACCCAGGAGGTGGGAAACAATGGTCGGCACCAACCCCTACATTGTTGTGGCGTTGCGAAGTCGGTCCGGTCGGTGCACGGTCTGTCCGTGCTGTCTGCTGCCTGTCCCGTGAGCAGTCTGCGCGAGCGTGCTGCTGTGTAGTGTGTGCATGCTGCTGCGACACCAGTGCGTGCGTGCGTGCTACTGCGTCTGCAGTGCGCGCGCGCTGCGGTGTCGTTCGCGCGTGCTGCTGCGACGGCAGTGCGTGCGTGCTGCTGCGTCTGCAGTGCGTGGGTGCTGCTGCTGCGTCGGCCGTGCGCGGTCTGTCCGTGCGTGCGTGCTGCTGTCTCGGTCGACCCCCGGCCCGTTTTGTCGAATCGGGACGTTTATACCCCGGGGGTTGGAAACAATGGTCGGCCTCAACCCCTACCATGTCGTGGCACTGCGCCGTCGGTTCGGCCGGCCGCTACGGTCGCCCAAGGCCCGTTTCATCGATTTCGGACGTTTATACCCAGGAGGTGGGAAACAATGGTCGGCACCAACCCCTACATTGTTGTGGCGTTGCGACGTCGGTCCGGTCGGTGCACGGTCTGTCCGTGCTGTCTGCTGCCTGTCCCGTGAGCAGTCTGCGCGAGCGTGCTGCTGTGTAGTGTGTCCATGCTGCTGCGACACCAGTGCGTGCGTGCGTGCTACTGCGTCTGCAGTGCGCGCGCGCTGCGGTGTCGTTCGCGCGTGCTGCTGCGACGGCAGTGCGTGCGTGCTGCTGCGTCTGCAGTGCGTGGGTGCTGTTGCTGCGTCGGCCGTGCGCGGTCTGTCTGTGCGTGCGTGCTGCTGTCTCGGTCGACCCCCGGCCCGTTTTGTCGAATCGGGACGTTTATACCCCGGGGGTTGGAAACAATGGTCGGCCTCAACCCCTACCATGTCGTGGCACTGCGCCGTCGGTTCGGCCGGCCGCTACGGTCGCCCAAGGCCCGTTTCATCGATTTCGGACGTTTATACCCAGGAGGTGGGAAACAATGGTCGGCACCAACCCCTACATTGTTGTGGCGTTGCGACGTCGGTCCGGTCGGTGCACGGTCTGTCCGTTCTGTCTGCTGCCTGTCCCGTGTGCAGTCTGCGCGAGCGTGCTGCTGTGTAGTGTGTGCACGCTGCTGCGACACCAGTGCGTGCGTGCGTGCTGCTGTGCCGTGCGCGCGTGCTGCTGCGACACCAGTGCGTGCGTGCGTGCTGCTGTGCCGTGCGCGCGTGCTGCTGCGTCTGCAGTGCGCGTGTGCTGCTGTGTCGTTCGCGCGTGCTGCTGCGCCTGCAGTGCGTGCTTGCTGCTGCGTGGGTGCGTGGGTGCTGCTGCTGCGTCGGCCGTGCGCGGTCTGTCCGTGCGTGCGTGCTGCTGTCTCGGTCGACCCCTGGCCCGTTTTGTCGGATCCGGACGTTTATACCCCGGGGGTTGGAAACAATGGTCGGCCTCAACCCCTACCATGTCGTGGCACTGCGCCGTCGGTTCGGCCGGCCGCTACGGTCGCCCGAGGCCCGTTTCATCGATTTCGGACGTTTATACCCAGGAGGTGGGAAACAATGGTCGGCACCAACCCCTACATTGTTGTGGCGTTGCGACGTCGGTCCGGTCGGTGCACGGTCTGTCCGTGCTGTCTGCT
Organism: Persea americana; assembly: GCA_029852735.1. NCBI lineage: Eukaryota > Viridiplantae > Streptophyta > Magnoliopsida > Laurales > Lauraceae > Persea > Persea americana. Next base: position 153,760 of record JAQQXO010000016.1, read on the forward strand.
GCCTGTCCCGTGTGCAGTCTGCGCGTTCGTGCTGCTGTGTAGTGTGTGCACGCTGCTGCGACACCAGTGCGTGCGTGCGTGCTGCTGTGCCGTGCGCGCGTGCTGCTGCGTCTGCAGCGCGCGTGTGCTGCTGTGTCGTTCGCGCGTGCTGCTGCGCCTGCAGTGCGTGCTTGCTGCTGCGAACGTGCTGCTGCGCCTGCAGTGCGTGCTTGCTGCTGCGTGGGTGCGTGGGTGCTGCTGCTGCGTCGGCCGTGCGCGGTCTGTCCGTGCGTGCGTGCTGCTGTCTCGGTCGACCCCCGGCCCGTTTTGTCGAATCCGGACGTTTATACCCCGGGGGTTGGAAACAATGGTCGGCCTCAACCCCTACCATGTCGTGGCACTGCGCCGTCGGTTCGGCCGGCCGCTACGGTCGCCCGAGGCCCGTTTCATCGATTTCGGACGTTTATACCCAGGAGGTGGGAAACAATGGTCGGCACCAACCCCTACATTGTTGTGGCGTTGCGACGTCGGTCCGGTCGGTGCACGGTCTGTCCGTGCTGTCTGCTGCCTGTCCCGTGTGCAGTCTGCGCGTGCGTGCTGCTTTGTAGTGTGTGCACGCTGCTGCGACACCAGTGCGTGCGTGCGTGCTGCTGTGCCGTGCGCGCGTGCTGCTGCGTCTGCAGTGCGCGTGTGCTGCTGTGTCGTTCGCGCGTGCTGCTGCGCCTGCAGTGCGTGCTTGCTGCTGCGTGGGTGCTGCTGCTGCGTCGGCCGTGCGCGGTCTGTCCGTGCGTGCGTGCTGCTGTCTCGGTCGACCCCCGGCCCGTTTTGTCGTATCCGGACGTTTATACCCCGGGGGTTGGAAACAATGGTCGGCCTCAACCCCTACCATGTCGTGGCACTGCGCCGTCGGTTCGGCCGGCCGCTACGGTCGCCCGAGGCCCGTTTCATCGATTTCGGACGTTTATACCCAGGAGGTGGGAAACAATGGTCGGCACCAACCCCTACATTGTTGTGGCGTTGCGACGTCGGTCCGGTCGGTGCACGGTCTGTCCGTGCTGTCTGCTGCCTGTCCCGTGTGCAGTCTGCGCGTGCGTGCTGCTGTGTAGTGTGTGCACGCTGCTGCGACACCAGTGCGTGCGTGCGTGCTGCTGTGCCGTGCGCGCGTGCTGCTGCGTCTGCAGTGCGCGTGTGCTGCTGTGTCGTTCGCGCGTGCTGCTGCGCCTGCAGTGCGTGCTTGCTGCTGCGTGGGTGCTGCTGCTGCG
>JAQQXO010000016.1:165000-172500 GCA_029852735.1 Persea americana
CTTTCGTTCGTCCCTCCAAGCACCAAGCGCCAAGCGCCAAGTGCAAAGTGCTAAGTGCTAAGTGCGGTGCGGTCGGTCGGCGCGCGTCAAGATATGGTCTATGATAATATAGGACATGGTGCCGACCATTGTTTCCCACCTCCCGGGTATAAACGTCCGAAATCGATGAAACGGACCGACGGTGTAGGACCGGTCGGTAGGCGGACAAACGGTCGACGGACGGTGTGCGGTAAGGACGTGCGTGCGTCGTGCTGCTGCCTCTGCCCTGTGCAGTCAGCGCCCGCTGCTGCTGCGTCTGTTCGTGCGTGCGTGCGTGCAGCCGCCTCCGCCGTGTGCGGTCAGGCCGTGCGTGCTGCCGCTGCGCCCGTTCGTGCGTGCAGCTGCGTCGGCCGTGTGCAGTCCACCCCGTGCTGCTGCAGCGTCTGTTCGTGCGTGCAGCTGCGTCGGCCGTGCGCGCGTGCTGCTGCAGCGTCTGTTCGTGCGTGCAGCCGCGTCGTCCGTGCGCGCGCTGCTGCCTCTGCCGTGTGCAGTCAGCCCGTGCTGCTGCGTCGGCCGTGCGTGCCGCCTCTGCCGTGTGCAGTCAGGCCGTGCGTGCCGCTGCTGCGTCTGTTCGTGCGTGCAGCTGCGTCGGCCGTGCGTGCGTGCAGCTGCGTCCGTTCGTGCGTGCAGGCTGCCGCTGCATCTGTTCGTGCGTGCACCTGCGTCGGCCGTTCGTGCGTGCCGCTGCGTCCGTTCGTGCGTGCGTGCTGCTGCTGCTTGCGTGCGTGCTGCCTCTGCCGTGTGCAGTAAGCACGTGCCGCTGCCACGCCTGTTCGTGCGTGCTGCTGCTGCGTCTGTTCGTGCGTGCGTTCTGCTGCGTCGTCCGCGCGGCCGGGCGGCTGCGTCGGACGTGCGTGCTGCTGCTGCGTCTGTTCGTGCGTGCGTGGCGCTGCGTCGGCCGTGCGTGCGTGCTGCCGCCTCTGCCCTGTGCAGTCAGCACGTGCTGCCGTGTCGGACGTGCGAGCTGCTGCTGCGTCCCCGCGTGCGTGCTGCTGCGTCGGCCGTGGGATCCCGCGCTGCAGCGTCGACGGTGCGTTCGTGCTTGCCGCTGCGACGGTCGCGCGTGCAGGAGCGTCGGCCTTGTGCAGTCTGCCCTTGCGTGCGATGGTGAGGCTGCCTCTGCCGTGCGCAGTCGGCCCCCGCGTGGCTCAAGCTGCTGCCACGTGCCTGCGGCGTCGCCAGTGCGTGCTGCTGCGTCGGCCGTTCGTTCGTGCGTGCTGCCGCGTCGGCGTGCTCGGTCTGTCCGTGCGTGCGTGCTGCTGCGCCGGCCGTGCGTTCGTGCGTGCTGCCGCGTCGGCGTGCTCGGTCTGTCCGTGCGTGCGTGCTGCTGCGTCGGCCGTGCGCGGTCCGTCCGCGCGTGCGTGCGGCGGCCTAGGTCGCCCGCGGCCCGTTTCATCGATTTCGGACGTTTATACCCAGGAGGTGGGAAACAATGGTCGGCACCAACTCCCACCATGTTGTGGCGCCGCGCCGTCTGTCCGTCCGGCCGCCACGGTCGCCCAAGGCCCGTTTCATCGTTTTCGGACGTTTATACCCAGGAGGTGGGAAACAATGGTCGGCACCAATCCCTACCATGTTGTGGCGGTGCCCCGTCGGTCCGGTCGGCCGCCTCGGTCGCCCGCGGTCCGTTTCATCGATTTCGGACGTTTATACCCAGGCGGTGGGAAACAATGGTCGGGACCAACCCCAACCTTGTTGTGGCGTTGCGACGTCCGCTCGGTTGGTGCACGGTCTGATCGCGCTCGGTGCTGCCTATTCCGTTGCAAGCTGCTGCGTCGGCCGTGCGTGCGTGCTGCTGCGTCGTGCGTGCGTGCAGCTGCGTCTGCCGTGCGTGCGTGCAGCAGCGTCTGCCGTTCGTGCTTGCTGCTGTGTCGGTCGTGCGTGCTGCTGCGTCGTGCGTGCTCGCTGCTGTGCCGTGCGTGCGTTCTGCTGCGTCGGCGGAGCGCTCGTGCTGCTGTGTCGTGCGTGCGTGCTGCTGGGTCGGTCGTGCCTGCTGCTGCGTCGTGCCTGCGTGCTGCTGGGTCGGTCGTGCCTGCTGCTGCTGTGCCGTGCGTGCGTGCTGCTGCGTCGGCCGAGCGCCTGTGCTGCTGTGTCGTGCGTGCGTGCTGCAGCGTTTCCAGTGCGTGCGTGCTGCAGCGTCGGCCGAGCGTGCTCCTGCCTCAGCCGTTCGTGCTGCAGGGTCGGCTGAGCGTCCGTGCGTGCGTGCAGCAGCGTCGGCTGAGCGTTCGTGCTCGCTGCTGCGTCTGCCGTGCGTTCGTGCTGCTGCGTCTTCCGTGCGTGTGTGCTGCCTGCCGCGTCGGCCGTGCATGCGAGCGTGCTGCTGCGTCGGCCGTGCATGCTTGCTGCTGCCTCGGTCGCCCACGGCCCGTTTCATCGATTTCGGACGTTTATACCCAGGAGGTGGGAAACAATGGTCGGCACCAACCCCTACCATGTTGTGGCGGCGACCCGTCGGTCCGGTCGGCCGCCTCGGTCGCCCGCGGTCCGTTTCATCGATTTCGGACGTTTATACCCAGGAGGTGGGAAACAATGGTCGGCACCAACTCCCACCATGTTGTGGCGCCGCGCCGTCGGTCCGTCCGGCCGCCACGGTCGCCCAAGGCCCATTTCATCGTTTTCGGACGTTTATACCCAGGAGGTGGGAAACAATGGTCGGCACCAATCCCTACCATGTTGTGGCGGTGCCCCGTCGGTCCGGTCGGCCGCCTCGGTCGCCCGCGGTCAGTTTCATCGATTTCGGACGTTTATACCCAGGAGGTGGGAAACAATGGTCGGGACCAACCCCAACCTTGTTGTGGCGTTGCGACGTCCGCTCGGTTGGTGCACGGTCTGATCGCGCTCGGTGCTGCCTATTCCGTTGCGCGCTGCTGCGACGTTCGTGCGTGCGTGCTGCTGCGTCTGCCGTGAGTGCAGCTGCGTCTGCCGTGCGTGCGTGCAGCAGCGTCTGCCGTTCGTGCTTGCTGCTGTGTCGGTCGTGCGTGATGCTGCGTCGTGCGTGCTCGCTGCTGTGCCGTGCGTGCGTGCTGCTGCGTCGGCGGAGCGCTCGTGCTGCTGTGTCGTGCGTGCGTGCTGCTGGGTCGGTCGTGCCTGCGTGCTGCTGGGTCGGTCGTGCGTGCTGCTGCGTCGTGCGTGCGTGCTGCTGTGCCGTGCGTGCGTGCTGCTGCGTCGGCCGAGCGCCTGTGCTGCTGTGTCGTGCGTGCGTGCTGCAGCGTCGGCCGAGCGTGCTCCTGCCTCAGCCGTTCGTGCTGCAGGGTCGGCTGAGAGTCCGTGCGCGCTGCTGCGTCTGCCGTGCGTGCGTGCAGCAGCGTCGGCTGAGCGTTCGTGCCCGCTGCTGCGTCTGCCGTGCGTTCGTGCTGCTGCGTCGGCCTTGCGATGCTGCATGCCGCTGCGTCTTCCGTGCGTGTGTGCTGCCTGCCGCGTCGGCCCTGCATGCTAGCGTGCTGCTGCGTCGGCCGTGCATGCTTGCTGCTGCCTCGGTCGCCCACGGCCCGTTTCACCGATTTCGGACGTTTATACCCAGGAGGTGGGAAACAATGGTCGGCACCAACCCCTACCATGTTGTGGCGGCGCCCCGTCGGTCCGGTCGGCCGCCTCGGTCGCCCGCGTTCCGTTTCATCGATTTCGGACGTTTATACCCAGGAGGTGGGAAACAATGGTCGGCACCAACTCCCACCATGTTGTGGCGCCGCGCCGTCGGTCCGTCCGGCCGCCACGGTCGCCCAAGACCCGTTTCATCGTTTTCGGACGTTTATACCCAGGAGGTGGGAAACAATGGTTGGCACCAATCCCTACCATGTTGTGGCGGTGCCCCGTCGGTCCGGTCGGCCGCCTCGGTCGCCCGCGGTCCGTTTCATCGATTTCGGACGTTTAAACCCAGGAGGTGGGAAACAATGGTCGGGACCAACCCCAACCTTGTTGTGGCGTTGCGACGTCCGCTCGGTTGGTGCACGGTCTGATCGCGCTCGGTGCTGCCTATTCCGTTGCGCGCTGCTGCGACGTTCGTGCGTGCGTGCTGCTGCGTCTGCCGTGCGTGCAGCTGCGTCTGCCGTGCGTGCGTGCAGCAGCGTCTGCCCTTCGTGCTTGCTGCTGTGTCGGTCGTGCGTGATGCTGCGTCGTGCGTTCTCGCTGCTGTGCCGTGCGTGCGTGCTGCTGCGTCGGCGGAGCGCTCGTGCTGCTGTGTCGTGCGTGCGTGCTGCTGGGTCGGTCGGGCCTGCTGCTGCGTCGTGCCTGCGTGCTGCTGGGTCGGTCGTGCCTGCTGCTGCGTCGTGCGTGCGTGCGTGCTGCTGCGTCGGCTGAGCGCCTGTGCTGCTGTGTCGTGCGTGCGTGCTGCAGCGTTTCCAGTGCGTGCGTGCCGCAGCGTCGGCCGAGCGTGCTCCTGCCTCAGCCGTTCGTGCTGCAGGGTCGGCTGATCGTCCGTGCGCGCTGCTGCGTCTGCCGTGCGTGCGTGCAGCAGCGTCGGCTGAGCGTTCGTGCTCGCTGCTGCGTCTGCCGTGCGTTCGTGCTGCTGCGTCGGCCTTGCGATGCTGCATGCCGCTGCGTCTTCCGTGCGTGTGTGCTGCCTGCCGCGTCGGCCCTGCATGCGAGCGTGCTGCTGCGTCGGCCGTGCATGCTTGCTGCTGCCTCGGTCGCCCACGGCCCGTTTCATCGATTTCGGACGTTTATACCCAGGAGGTGGGAAACAATGGTCGGCACCAACCCCTACACTGTTGTGGAGTTGCGACGTCGGTCCCGTCGGTGCACGGTCTGTCCGTGCTGTCCGCTGCCTGTCCCGTGTGCAGTCTGCGCGTGCGGGCTGCTGTGCAGTGTGTGCACGCTGCTGCGACACCAGTGCGTGCGTGCGTGCTGCTGTGCCGTGCGCGCGTGCTGCTGCGTCTGCAGTGCGCGTGTGCTGCTGTGTCGTTCGCGCGTGCTGCTGCGCCTGCAGTGCGTGCTTGCTGCTGCGTGGGTGCGTGGGTGCTGCTGCTGCGTCGGCCGTGCGCGGTCTGTCCGTGCGTGCGTGCTGCTGTCTCGGTCGACCCCCGGCCCGTTTTGTCGTATCCGGACGTTTATACCCCGGGGGTTGGAAACAATGGTCGGCCTCAACCCCTACCATGTCGTGGCACTGCGCCGTCGGTTCGGCCGGCCGCTACGGTCGCCCAAGGCCCGTTTCATCGATTTCGGACGTTTATACCCAGGAGGTGGGAAACAATGGTCGGCACCAACCCCTACATTGTTGTGGCGTTGCGACGTCGGTCCGGTCGGTGCACGGTCTGTCCGTGCTGTCTGCTGCCTGTCCCGTGAGCAGTCTGCGCGAGCGTGCTGCTGTGTAGTGTGTGCACGCTGCTGCGACACCAGTGCGTGCGTGCGTGCTACTGCGTCTGCAGTGCGCGCGCGCTGCGGTGTCGTTCGCGCGTGCTGCTGCGACGGCAGTGCGTGCGTGCTGCTGCGTCTGCAGTGCGTGGGTGCTGCTGCTGCGTCGGCCGTGCGCGGTCTGTCCGTGCGTGCGTGCTGCTGTCTCGGTCGACCCCCGGCCCGTTTTGTCGAATCGGGACGTTTATACCCCGGGGGTTGGAAACAATGGTCGGCCTCAACCCCTACCATGTCGTGGCACTGCGCCGTCGGTTCGGCCGGCCGCTACGGTCGCCCAAGGCCCGTTTCATCGATTTCGGACGTTTATACCCAGGAGGTGGGAAACAATGGTCGGCACCAACCCCTACATTGTTGTGGCGTTGCGACGTCGGTCCGGTCGGTGCACGGTCTGTCCGTGCTGTCTGCTGCCTGTCCCGTGAGCAGTCTGCGCGAGCGTGCTGCTGTGTAGTGTGTGCATGCTGCTGCGACACCAGTGCGTGCGTGCGAGCTACTGCGTCTGCAGTGCGCGCGCGCTGCGGTGTCGTTCGCGCGTGCTGCTGCGACGGCAGTGCGTGCGTGCTGCTGCGTCTGCAGTGCGTGGGTGCTGCTGCTGCGTCGGCCGTGCGCGGTCTGTCCGTGCGTGCGTGCTGCTGTCTCGGTCGACCCCCGGCCCGTTTTGTCGAATCGGGACGTTTATACCCCGGGGGTTGGAAACAATGGTCGGCCTCAACCCCTACCATGTCGTGGCACTGCGCCGTCGGTTCGGCCGGCCGCTACGGTCGCCCAAGGCCCGTTTCATCGATTTCGGACGTTTATACCCAGGAGGTGGGAAACAATGGTCGGCACCAACCCCTACATTGTTGTGGCGTTGCGACGTCGGTCCGGTCGGTGCACGGTCTGTCCGTGCTGTCTGCTGCCTGTCCCGTGTGCAGTCTGCGCGAGCGTGCTGCTGTGTAGTGTGTGCATGCTGCTGCGACACCAGTGCGTGCGTGCGTGCTGCTGTGCCGTGCGCGCGTGCTGCTGCGACACCAGTGCGTGCGTGCGTGCTGCTGTGCCGTGCGCGCGTGCTGCTGCGTCTGCAGTGCGCGTGTGCTGCTGTGTCGTTCGCGCGTGCTGCTGCGCCTGCAGTGCGTGCTTGCTGCTGCGTGGGTGCGTGGGTGCTGCTGCTGCGTCGGCCGTGCGCGGTCTGTCCGTGCGTGCGTGCTGCTGTCTCGGTCGACCCCCGGCCCGTTTTGTCGGATCCGGACGTTTATACCCCGGGGGTTGGAAACAATGGTCGGCCTCAACCCCTACCATGTCGTGGCACTGCGCCGTCGGTTCGGCCGGCCGCTACGGTCGCCCGAGGCCCGTTTCATCGATTTCGGACGTTTATACCCAGGAGGTGGGAAACAATGGTCGGCACCAACCCCTACATTGTTGTGGCGTTGCGACGTCGGTCCGGTCGGTGCACGGTCTGTCCGTGCTGTCTGCTGCCTGTCCCGTGTGCAGTCTGCGCGTTCGTGCTGCTGTGTAGTGTGTGCACGCTGCTGCGACACCAGTGCGTGCGTGCGTGCTGCTGTGCCGTGCGCGCGTGCTGCTGCGTCTGCAGTGCGCGTGTGCTGCTGTGTCGTTCGCGCGTGCTGCTGCGCCTGCAGTGCGTGCTTGCTGCTGCGAACGTGCTGCTGCGCCTGCAGTGCGTGCTTGCTGCTGCGTGGGTGCGTGGGTGCTGCTGCTGCGTCGGCCGTGCGCGGTCTGTCCGTGCGTGCGTGCTGCTGTCTCGGTCGACCCCCGGCCCGTTTTGTCGAATCCGGACGTTTATACCCCGGGGGTTGGAAACAATGGTCGGCCTCAACCCCTACCATGTCGTGGCACTGCGCCGTCGGTTCGGCCGGCCGCTACGGTCGCCCGAGGCCCGTTTCATCGATTTCGGACGTTTATACCCAGGAGGTGGGAAACAATGGTCGGCACCAACCCCTACATTCTTGTGGCGTTGCGACGTCGGTCCGGTCGGTGCACGGTCTGTCCGTGCTGTCTGCTGCCTGTCCCGTGTGCAGTCTGCGCGTGCGTGCTGCTTTGTAGTGTGTGCACGCTGCTGCGACACCAGTGCGTGCGTGCGTGCTGCTGTGCCGTGCGCGCGTGCTGCTGCGTCTGCAG